>VZTD01005027.1:2128600-2245804 GCA_013397725.1 Rhagologus leucostigma
GCTCGTTCCCCGGGGGGCGGTGAGTGCGACGGTGCCCAGTGTGGCTGAGAGGCTTCTGCCGGGTGGATAACCCGGGGACCTCAGGGAGGCTGCTGCACGCATGTCCCGGGAGCACAGGGAGGCTGCTGCCTGGATGTCCGGGGTAGGTAAGGAGCGCCGCTGCACAGCTGTCCCGGGAAGCTCCGGAAGGGTTTGCGAGGTGCTGTTCGGTGGAGTCAGAGGGCTTTGCTGCATGGATTTCGCGGTGATCTGGCGCGGAGGGTGTTGCTACATGGATGTGCTGGAGCGATAAAGGGGTCTGCTGCATGGATTTCTTGGGGAAGCCTAAAGGACGTTTTGCTGGATGGATTTCTGGAGGTTTTGCTGGGTGGGCATCAGAGAGAGCCGGGAAGAGATTTGCAGAGTGATTATCCAGGGGATCGAAGAGGGATCTGCTGCATGTGTGCTTGGAGAGAGCGAGGGAAGGGTTTGCTAGAGATGAGGGTGTTCGGTGGCTGCTCTCGCACGTGCTTTGTGCAAGAGAAATACAAGAAGCTTCCTGGAGAAGCGCCTTGTGCAAAGCGTATACAATCGATAGCAGAAGAGCCTCATCCCATCTTCAAAAGTGGTTGTAAAATCTCTTTGATGTCTCAAATTGCTTTTCGGCATCTGACACAATCAAGTGCAAAATGCTCTCTTCTGCATACAGCCAAGCACTTCTTTCTGCCTTCTACTTAGCTGTAAGAAGGGAGCTGTAATAACCAGATTCTTCCTGCTGTATGAAACAGGAATTATTTTTTTCTCATTGATTTAGCAAGTGCTGTAGTGTTTTTCTATCCAAAGTAGAGCTGGTACCTTGCTGCCTTGCAGATTTTGCTTCACAATGACATTTAAATCTATTCACTGCCTTGTCTTTAGAGGTGCACTTCAGACGACTGCCAGATAGGCTGGCAGGATTAGAATGACTGGCCAGGTTACAGTGTCCTTTAGTTAATCTGTCCACCTGGTGACAATTTAGGATGGTAGTAAAGTCTGAGCTTGTGTCCGGTCCTGTGGCGAGGCAGCCACTGGGATTTTGCTGGCCATGGCACAGCAGCGCAGAGAGAAGTCCTGCTGTGTCTCTTTGGGCTGAGAAGTGATGTTGTGTGTTTCCATGGGCTGTGTCCGTGTGTGCTGTGTCCCACCAAGCCACATAGTGCTCCAGCCTGACCGCAGCCCTGGGGACCTCTTCTTATGGCAGTTCCTGTCAGTGGTGAAATGGTTGCCTGGAGGGAGTTTGGCCAAGCTTTCTACTACACTTTGCTGCAGTTAATACCTGATTGGTTTCTGAAGTGGGCAGGTGATACACCTACACAAGGTGGTGGAGTACCTCCTGCTGCCCAGCTGGGCAAAATGATGGGGTAGATACTCACCCTCTCAAAGTACTGTGATCTAATTTGAGATGGGCAGCTTTGATGTTTATCAAACATTTCTTTCATTTTTGCTGAAGACAGAATACTGTGTACCTTCCAACCTGGCAGAGCCCTGATGGTAGGCACCCACCTGAAATGAGAAGTTATGTTCAAGTCCTGTGAAGATGAATGTTATTATCATGCAAGTTCTACTTCATTATTCAGCATTCTGAGGACAAATATTAATGGTAGCACTTGTGTTTCCTATTCCTGCTCCAAAGAGCCCACAGTCAAAGGAATGCAGACCTTGTTTTTGCCAACGCTGACAAGAGAGTAGGGATATTACTTTTTACGGATCTTGGCAGCCCTTTTGGAATTCCTCAGCATGGAGGCACATGCAGCAGGGGTACAGATGGAGATCCTCCTGTGGAGAAGCAGCTTGAGACCCTGGCTGGGCCGTGCAGCATATGGCAGCTTTGCACACCATGCACAGCCAACACAGGCAGCCACCAACATCCAGCCGATGATAGTTCAGCTGCTTGTCCACGGTCGTGGTGCTTCCTTGAGACTACTAGCATGCCACCTCTTTATGCCTCTCTGGGGAAGAAGATTCTTACCTTTATCTATGTACAGGAAAGGAGTATTCCTAATTTTGCCTGAAGCTGGATCTCAGTGACAGTTCAAATATTTCTTTTACTACTTGGGTCCCATGGACTCTGTATATACTTCTGTTTTGTCTTCCACTCAGTGCCAAAACATCATTTTTTTCACAATGCAGAAAGTCTTTTTTGGTACCATGGAGCTTACATTGTTTGTATTGGTTACATACAGTGAAATGGAAGTATGTGTTGGCAAGAAATCCGTTTCGATACTGGTGACACAGCATGTCAAATTAAACAGTTTTGTTGCAAATATGTATTTAACATCAACTGTTTTACTTTCTGGCAAAAACTACCCTTAAATATGTGATGCTAAGCGACCACTGAACCTTTCTCCCTTTTCATTATCGTGACTGTATTTTCTCAAATTAGCTGAGATTTGCTGCATTGTTCTGTGGTTTTCTGAACTCCTACTTCATCTTCCGCTTGGCTGTCAAAACGAAGCTGAAGGATCACATGCTTGATCACACCATAGAACCAGAACAGAGACAGAAAATGTCTAGGGCTTTTTTCATGTATTTGTGTGACCAATTAAACTGATATCCTGGAAACATTTCTTTGCCTTTTCTTGGCATGCAAAATAATTTGCACTGCTAACCTACCTCACTGTGGGAGGTTCTCTCTGTTAGATGCTTACAAAGCGCTCAAGACATCCTGCTAAAAGGTGACATTGAAGTGCAGCATTTTAGTTAATGCTTTTGGAAAATTCTGGCTTAGTTTCCCTCCTTTACTGGACTTACTGGAGTCACTGGACTATGTGTGATTGACCTACAGAGAAGTTTTGTATTGACTGTTTAGCTTTGTAACCAATTACCAGTAAATTGATGCAACTCTGAAGTGGATTGAAGTAGCATGAGTAAAAGTGATTATACTGATAGAGCTTATTTCCACAAATTTGTTAAAACAAACTATGCAGCAGAGACGTCTTTTATGCCAATGTAACTGTGTCAGCAGTAGCAGCTGGGTCATTTAACCATATTTATAAGTTCCTGGTGTTTCACTTCTCTCTTCTTAGAGCAGCTAGATTCCAACCAACCCTGAATATTTTATGCAGAACAATATCTGGTAGCACAAGGAGTCACTCCTAGGATTTTTGCTGCCTCCTTGAAGATTACGAGTAACTGCTGTTACGTTTTGGAGGCTCAGCAATTTTTAGTATTTACACCTACAAAGTTTGCAAAAAATTAACCATTTTGCATACTAATCAAAGTAGCATTTATGGTTTGAGACTTGAAATACGGCAATTCCATGACCATAAAAATGTGTTTCTTTGTGATTCTCATTACAAATGCAGCAACAGTTTACCGGCAGGGAAAAGGGAGTTATAATGTTCCCCAACAGTATATTAAATGGATAAAATTCAAACAAATTAACATTAGAAGAGTAAAGGTAATCATACATAATCTTCATCCCTTGTACTCTGAAAAGATGAATCAAGTATGTATTTGCCATTATATTTGATGATACGTTGATCTCATGCCCCATATATGTATGTTTTTTTAACATAAAGCTCCTTAAGCAGAGATTTCTTCTTTCTACAAGACTCCATCCTGTTTACTATGGTCCTGGTTGAGGATCTGGTGGGTTGTTTCTAAAATCACACCTGGTAGTGCTGGAAATCTCAGACACCCAGGAACACTTCTGGCGCTGTTTAGTGAGATGGTGAACAATTCCTATCATCCTGCAGACATATCCTGTAGCTATTTTGTCTCTCATGAGGACTGAAAAAGCCCCTATTTTAATGAAATCACCCGCGAAGTGGGTCCTTAGGTTAAAATCACCTTGGTAGGCTGTGCTGGCTTACGGTAATTTACAGTTGTGATGTGCCTCCTGATGCTCCTTTAATTACGAACTAGTGTTAGCAATCCTTCCTCTGTCTGTCCATGAGACAAACTGAAAATTATGCAGAAAACAATGTGTTCTAGTTCTTGAGTTTCCTAATCCTGGGATTTTTGTTTGCCCCTCCTGGTGGCAGTAGGAAAGAGAGGGGCTTGAAGGTCATGTGGGATCTAATGCCCAAGAACTGCAGATATCAAATTATTGCCTGTTTACTCAATGTTACTTGAAGTATCGATGTGGAATGGGGGGAATCTCCTCTTTCTGTCATCTGTAAACTGCTCCTGAGAAAGTCTTTATGTACAGAAATTGGGCCAGAATTGTATCCATGTGTTAACCTTCCTGCTTTGGGCAGGTTTGGAAGGAAACCTTGGGCTTCAACAAGACCACCACAAACAGAGTCACTGATCTGAGCAGTGCCCTGACTCACCGTAGGACCCACAAGCAAAATATTCGATGTTCCCCTCCTCTGTGTGTTTTTACTAATCTTTTGCATCTTCATCCTGTGACGTAGATGGGTGGGATCTTTTGAAGACATCCATATCAGTGCTTCCAAAGATTTGTATCTTCGGGAAGTAGTTGATAAAACATGTTTTGCTCTTGGTTTGTTTTTTCTTTCTACTCTGAGATGGCCTTTAGTCTTTGCTGTGCCCTCTAGCAGCTGGTGTTCCATGATGATGTGCTTTTGGTTCCACTGTTGATAGCTCTTATCTCTTGTGCCCCTGCAATTGTTTTCTCCAAAAATGGCTTTCTTTCTAGGAAAGTCCTTGTAAGTAAAAGTATTCTGCCAGCATTAACAAAAGCAAATAGTTTTGTCACCTGCTCTGCCTTCATGGTAAATGGTCTCTCTGTGGGACCTACATCTCTGCTGCTTGAGCCAGCAGTTCAAATGCAGTCATCTTCTCACCCTGTTTATGAGGGCTCAAGAATGTTATAGGTCAGCATAGGTCCATTTCTTTAACAAAGTATAAGAGATTCTTGTTATTTTTGGTACTTTTTGACAACCCTAGTCTGTGAGTCTAACAATTGCTGGATTATAGTATGTAGGAAAAATAATCTATCGCCTCTCGTAAGTGGCCCAGTGATACAGGGGTAAGAGTGATGCCCAGTTGCCCTGGAAAATTAACTGCTGTCTGCTGAAGGTTGTTGTGATTTTTTGATTTTCAGGCAGTTAGCTGAACTTAGCCTCACAGTTTTTGGTAAGGATTTGTTGTCTGCGCTTTGGTTCATATCTAGCTAAACCAGGCGTGTGTGCCACGGATATGTTTTGTTGCTCAGACAAGAGCAGGGTTTGCATGGGTGAAATCCCTCACAGTTGTTAACTTAAATACATTTAAAGAGTAGGATTTGTTAAAATGAGGCTTCATTTCATTAGAAAAATAAAGCAGTGAAAGGGAGAGCTTAGCTACGTGAGTGCAGTCCTCAGCTCAAGGCATTGGCACATCTGAGGGTTGTTCCTGTCACCCAGTTAAATGACCCAGGCAGATGTCCCAGCCTTGACCCATTTCTGGAGTGAGCCTGTAAATCAGGAGCCTGAAATCCTTCAGTGTCTGAGGAGGCTTTAACGAGGTTATCTGCACATTGCTGAGGAGGCATTTCTGCTGTGTTTACCTGTCACTCAGGAACTAAATAAATTTTTCAACTACTTTGTGTGAGTCTCTTAAACAGACATCAAGTAACATTGTTTTCTCATCCTAAGCTCAAACCACTGCAAGAAGACAGTTTTTCCCTGTGTATTGAACACACATATTTTTCTGTTCCCTGTCCTTTGCTCATATAGCAAGAAGAGGATTGATGATGATTAACTCTATTTTCTTGGTCACCTTAGTTTTCTTTTACAGTCAGTGGAGGAAAACTTCTTCAGACAAGATGAACTGTGCCCTAAATTGTCCTTTTCTCTCTGATGGCTATAAAAGGAGCACAGGCCAAACAACTCAGGTGTGTGACTCAGAGGCTGGGGGAGAGGAATTTTCCTGCATGTGTCTGACCATTGCATGGGTCAGGCAGCACGACCTGGCAACATGGGCAGTGTGCTCCCAGGGAATCACTGCACACAGTCCCTGTCTTAGCCCACCTACTCTGACCTCCTACGCATTTGCGGTAGCTGCAACAGGGTATCCGCTTACTGCATAGATTTTAACTTCTCGAGATACTTGAAAATATTATAAACACTCTATATGCATTACTTAAGTTACTTGTCGTCACAAAATAAATAGTAAGTACCATTAATTTTTTTTCATACATTCTTTATTTAATTCATGCTCTGCCATTCTCTTTATAAGTGTGATATAGTAAAGTGATATACATAAAATGCAGGAACAGTTCCAGTTTTTTTTAATCTCATCATGTGTTACCTTTTCCACAGTGGAAATCAATATTGTAACTTGGCAATATATTAATTTATATCAATTTCATATAGTACCATCATCCACTTCAACTGTGAGGCAAAATTAGTTGAATACTGGCATCCGGGAATAGATTTTTCCTCCAGCTGATGACTTGTGAGATCAGCTGGATCTCACAAGTAAAACTTGTGCAAATTTTGCTGTAATCCGTAGGGGTTCTGATTCCCAAGCAGAGACAGCGTATTTTTAGTGATGGTGTGCAAGCTTTCTGTCCTCAGCATGGTGGGCTGATCTGCTCATAAACTGCCTACCATCACAGTTTACAAGACAGTGTGTCAGATTGTAGGTCTGATCAATATCTGGTGTAAATTCATTCTTTTCCAATCTACAGGCCTATGACTTTTTATACCAGATGAGAAACTGGCCAAATACTACCACCAGTCCAATGACTGAAAATGCAAAACCTTTTTGTTTCTCTTAAAAAGCAGTCAAGACAACCATGACCAGAAATGCAGAAAGTATGAAGTAAAACCTGAATTGGTGGGGAGGGGGCAGGAGCTCAAGCTTTTGAATGTGAGGAAGACACAAATAACTCTAGTTTGTCCTGACTGACACAAGATTATCATCTTTGCATCTGGCACACTGTAAACATTCATTATAGATACTGATTTTATGATACATTTCGTATGGGTGTGACTAAGCCAGAAAGTATGAGGATTTCTGTCTGTGTTGACCTTTCTAACATTTACATGAAAAAATGGGAGGTAATGATGTGGGACACATGTTGAGAAATGCTTCTCTGTGTCCCATGCGTAGATAACTGGTCAGTGCATCTCCTTTTCCTCCCAAACATCTGCTCTCACTACAGCTGTTTTGGATGTATCTTGTCTTCTCCACATTGCCATCCTTGGACATATAAAGGCAATAAAAATGAGGATAGCAGGCAACTGGATCCAACTTAACAAAAAGTGAATTTATCGTCTCCCTTCTCAAAGTAAATCAATTCAAGTTGTCATAATGGTCACTTATTTTCTCTTCCCAAACTCTTTATGTAGCAAAATGAAAATAAAACACCCCTTTCTGTCTGTAATCAACGTCTCTGTGTAATGTGTTTATTTGCATACAGCTGACCTGACTCACTTCAGTATTGCTGTGAAAATTTTCCTTTTCTCATCCGTGATCTTTTTATGTTTTGAGGCTATTTTTTTTTGTGTTAAGATTTACTTAGTAGCTGTGCTAAGAGTTTGCCCAGAGAGGCTGTGGAATCTCATCCTTGGAGGTGACACAGACCTGGACTGGAGGTGGCCCAGGGCAGCCTGCTTGAATGGGTCTTGCTCTCAGCAGGTTCAGAGAGGCTGGATGACAGACCTGCTGGGATCCCCTCTGATCAGGGTTATCTCTGACAGTTATTTGAGCTCTTACTAAACTTGCTGTAGTCTAGACTTTACTTTGGTCTTCAGACATTTAAGTCAAGACTAGAATCTTGCTGGCACAGGCACTATTCAGCACTGCTAATCCGAGCATGAAAAAAGAATGCTGTAATTGCCATAGATTTTAAAATGCTGCATTTTTTTCCAGTGGCTTTCTTTTCAGACCTGAAGATCGCTTTGAAGATGTAACCAAACTTCCACTGCATTTCCAGGAGCTGAGATGCTCCAGTTTTTACCCCTCCAAAAGCCACCTGCCCAGTAATGAGTAAATTACAGTAAATTTCCCACTGGGAGTTGATGCTTTATATAAACTCCTGAAATCTGCCTGTTGTGTGACATGTATGGCTGGTCTTCTGTAGCAATGTTACAATGCATTGTTACACAGATCTCTTTTTGCCTTCGTATTTGCAAGTATGCTACTTTTAAAACCTCTAACAGCTTTTCAGATGTGCTAGCAGTAAGACAAACATTTAATTCACTAGAGCAATTTATCATATTTATTTATTTATTTAAAAACTATTAAAAATGGGCATCTCTTTTATTAGTAATCTGTTATTATCCAGTTGTAGTCCAAGTGGAGACAGCTAAATGTTCCCAGACTTAATTTATCAGTCCTGAGAAGGTTATTTTTTGATAAAATAGGGAGGAGGGGATAATTTTTAAAGGTGAATTGAAATTACACAGTTGAATTTATAACAATTGCTGCACAATAGCTGTAACTGAGTATCTGACAAAACAAACAAGCATGCGCTACATCAATAAAGAGAGAACCAAAAAAATGACACAATAACAGATGGACTGCAGTGAGTGAAAGAAATGCACTTGTCACAAGCGAGTAAAATATGTAGAGTTCAGTTTCTCTGAGGGGAGCACCCTGTGCACCTGCCCAAACAAAATGTGTGCCACATCCAGCACATACATTGGCAGAAGAATCAGTTGATCTGACTGTCTTAACATATTTGTTGTGGTAGTCAGTGGTTATTTTTAGTATGAAGGAAGAGAGTCATGCTTTGTGATTAGCTGAGAACAGAGACTTCATGACTGTCAAAGGTTCACCTGTTTGTGGGCTCTCAGTGGTGGCCAGGGCGGTGTAAGGTACCACTGCAGCATTGGATATTGTCCTGTCAGGGTGTCAGGAGGAGTTTGACCCTGGTTCTTTTGTTCACCAGTTTGTTCTGAAAAGTATTTGAGCTAAATAAGGTAACAGTCACCCTTCTGATGGAGGATCAGTGAGAGGAGAGGTCATGCACCTCGGCAGCAGGCTACACAACCGGTTCAAGACAGCCCTCCGGGGTTAGGGCCAGGACTACTCAGTCCTGCTTCTGGCTGCAGGAGGGAGAGTGAATACATCGTGATGAATGCATTTGCGTTCAGGGAAATGTGTGTTTTTGTCTCCCGTGGGTGCTTTTGAAAATTTCTACCTCTAGGGAAAACGGTGGTATTTATTTGCTCAGTATTTTTATTGTAGTGTTCATCTTCACTGAATGGAAATCCGTGCTCCCTTGTTAGCTACTGACATTTTCATCTCTTCCTTGTGCTTTGTCTTTTTTTTTCTCTGTGGTGTTCTCTGTCTTTGAGTGTCTCCTTTTTCTTATTCTCTTCCTAGTTCTGTGCTAACAACTGTCCTGCCTCTCAGTATCTTATTTTTCTCAGACATAATCAGGAATGAAAAAAAGTCATTATTGACTACTGGGGGGCAAGATATAATGCTCCAGATAGATAAGTAGGGAAGGAAAATGCTGTCATCTCTAAAGATTTGTTAAAAAAGGGTAGCCCAATGTAGCGTGTAAGGTCAGGTGGGTAAAATCCAAACCTCAATTTATGGTAGATGTCAGATCTGACACAGAAATGTATGAAGCACTTGAAATTTAAACCCCCACCTGGATATTTGCTGAATTTAAAGGACAATAAATTACGTAGGGACAAAAAGTAGTTGAGGACCAGCTCCGGGTGTTTATTTCATGTGTGCAGTGCACCTCCTGATCTATGTATAGACACTAATTTTCAGTTTTTCTTTATACTGGCTTTCTGGTCATGCTCCTGATTTTCTTACCGTGTGATATTTTCCTCCTCCAGGATTGCTGAGGGCAATAACTTCTCCTTTTTCCCATGGTCTAAAATTGGAGTCTGGCTGTGACCAGCCTGTATTCATTCAGTTACTGTTCTGAATCTCACCTGTGATTTACATTTTGTTTCTCTTTCCAATCAGAAAATGAAGAGTTTGGCCCAAAGACGCCAGTCTGCACCATCTCTGATCTTTGTCAAAGCACTCAGCAGATCTAGATCGGCCTCAAGGTGAGTCAGTGAGTTTTGCTGGCTGTACCGTTTTGCAGTTTCTCAGCCCAAAACTTGAAATATTTTTGAACTATTGTCCACACCAGGTTGTTGAACACAATTCAACAATTCAGGCTCCTTGGTAGCTGCACGGCTATAAAGCCTGCTGAAGATGTGACAGAACCAGCCCAGGCACCAGCTGATCTCCTAGAGGAGTTTCCTCAGTGCTGCCACACTGGGGTGTTCATACCTGACTGGGTGGGCAGGGCTGCTCTGCAGTTTGCAACCGGGCATGCGACATTTGGGCTGCTCAGCTGTGAAGGGTTTGTGACTGGCTGTGATTGCCTACTGTGGAGCTGGCATGGGCAGAAGAAGATGGATGAATGCTTGTTGCCTTGGACACTTATGCAGTGTCAGGCGTAACTCAGGATTGTTCACTGTAGAATTGCACAATTTAATTTAAGTTTTTTCTGTCATTGCCTGCTGCATGGTACAGGCTTTCCAGGGCTCTGGAAGCACCTGCTGGTTCAGGGCAATGCTGTGGGCCAAGATCTGGTGATCACAGCCTTCCCCTGTCCAGTATTAGCACTTGTGGGGCTGAATATGTGGGTGTTAAGCATTCAGCCATTTTTGTCCTTGTCTTCTGCCAGAATCAGCCATCCTCCCTCCCTCTCTCCCTCCCTCCTCCAATGTAAAGCTGCCATAGAAATGGAAGTTTCTGTGGAGCTAGTCCCCTGTCCAGCCCCAGCCCTGACCTGCCATTTGAACCACTCTGCATACATAACTTTTTTCTCCCTGCACTACAGTTCATTAGACTTTAAACTTACAAAACGTGTTTATCGAGAAGTGAACCATCTGGTAGGCTGTTAATGCTTCCAGCTGCATATTGCTCTTTACGGAGAAATGTTATTGAGGGAAATAAAAGTATGGCTTTGTAAGGAATATTTTTTCCTACTCTGTGGTGTGTTAAGTAATCAGTATGTGAGCTTTGGAAAATTTTTTGTCTTTGATCTAATTAATGCCTGGTTTGACATCATGCAGAATTTCACAGTATTTCAGGAACCTGTGAAAGTATTCTGCGAAAAAATCAGAGTTGCAAAATAGGAAAGTCAAAATTCATTTATCTGCTGGTATTCAGACATTAATATTTTTCTTCAATTCTACTTTTAAAATTTATTTTATTGCCTGCTCCATAAGTATCAGAAATCATAAATAGCTGGAGAGACACTGAGTGCAATACACACTACATTTTCACCTGAGAATTTTATGCCTTCTTAAGTGGCATATACCTCCTCCTGTATAGCCCAGATCAGAATTATTTCCAAATCTAGTGTGTGAAAGGATTCTTTTGTAAGGTCGGTTGGCAGAGACTGCGCGGTGGAGAGGACCGCAGAGGGGAATGCACTGCCTTGTTCTGCAGTAAGCAATGCTTATCCTATGTGACAAAGGATGCTGTTATCACAACTGATGGATGCTGCCTCAGTCATGTCTGTCCTCTGCCTGTGGCATGCAACAATTTAGCTGCTTCTGTTGTTTTGAAGTCTGTGGCCTTTGTGAGAGGTATTGCATGAAGTCTGAGGACCCTGAAGTCAGAGCAGGTGATTTGAAGCTTCTGAGTCTTTCAGTTTAGAGGGTGACATTTTGGATGGTGTTTATTATTGTTCACAGGAGCAGCAATTCTCACCTGTGCCTGACTTCCTTGTTTGGCTGTGCAAAGTACATTCCTCTTCATCACCAAACTGATGGATGAGTTTGATCTTTCCACTCAGTTTGTTGTGTAAATGCTTAACTCTGGTGAAGTGCTTTCTCTGAAGGAGAGCTGAAAAGCAACAAAATGACTTCTCATGTTTTCTAATCTCCTCCAAATGTTTTACCTCAGACCTGTCTCTGGTCTTAGTTCTTATAGACACAGCCAGTCTGCAAAATCTGTTATTCTTCTCTAGCAGTGAACCTTAATACTGGGACTCCATAACACTTACTTGTTAATGGTTGATTAATGACTTGTAGATAATAAAGCTCCTATCTGAACTTAACAAACATCTGTGAGGGATTTATTTGAATACTCTCACCTCAGCAGCTGGCTCACCTCAATATTTGTTGAAATTAATGAACAAGTGCAAAGTTTAAAAGGGCAGGAAATACTTAGAAGCCGAGTCAATTTGTATTTTTGTACCACTTTATATGTCAGGTGTCCCTAGTTTATATACAGGGCACTTTCATAAAACATAGTGGCACTTTGGACAGACTTACTCTGGGGCATTTTAAAGTTTATTAATGCTATTTATTCAAAGAAACCATTGTGACATCTGGAGATGGCTATTTAGGCATTCAGAGGACTAAGATTTTTTGATGGTAGTGTTGTCGTAGCTGTGATGACACAAGAATGTGAGCAAGGCAAGATGATCTAGCTGGAAAAACCAGATGCTTGTTTGTGCCGTTGTCCTCTAACCCGGTCCTGAAAGAGAAGCAAGTCTGAAAGTCTTGCATGCTTAAAGGCTTGTCGTCTTTTTCTCCAGCTACATAATTTGGTTTAATGAACATTCAGCTTTCCTTACAGATCTTGCGTTGCCTTGTCAGTCATATAGAAGGAGTTACATGATATTTGGCCTATAGAGGAATTTGGGGATATCTGTATGGGATGGTGGTGCACGAAGGAGAAATGGTGCTGTAATCCATGCCTCACTTGACTTGTACCTGCAGGCAGAAGAGAAACATAGTAAATAGTATAGATATTGTAGTGGAATTTGGGCCCTTACATCCATGAGATGAAAATATGCAGACCACCATTGCCACGTGTTCTTGTTTCTCTTCCTTTTTTCTGTGAGGCTTCTTTTTCACCACAAAATTGTGATGAATAGCCATGTAAAGACTCTTCCACATCATCAGATGTACTCTTCAGAAGCAGTTTGAGCAAGGTTATTGTAGAAATACATAGGAAAAGTAAGCTTTCGGTATTTTTCTTGGCTCATATTCAGGTGCAGAAAAACTAAGTTTGATTGTTAACTCCATTAACGTGTATGAAATCAGCGAAGGATTTGGGTTAGTTATATTTGTCCCCAGACTTGTTCCGCAGTTGTAATTTTCCTCTTACTTTTTCTTGGTGTCTTTTAGCGAAACCTGCACAACTTAATGATACAGTTCAGTGCAATACAAATTATGTGCTTGAAACAGAAATGTCTGAGGCCTGGATTTAAAGCATCAGGTATTGTCATCTCAAATAATTGATACAGAATAATAAACACTTGCTGCAAGTCAGATTTTCAGCTTTTTTTCTGCTGTCCCTCAAAACAATTTTCGTATGTGACAAAATCCAAGTTTTTGCTCTGCACTGGTGGTCTTCTGCTTGCATCTCTGATATTTCACAGGGACAGCCAAACTCTGCTGCAGTCGCCAGCAGCTTCCCCTTTTCTATTGCACATCTCAACTGATCTTTGAAAGTGATATTTTTACATGCTGAAACTAAGTAATATAAATTCACAATTTCTGAGTCTGGAATACCATTTATAGATCTGTGTCTCTACACATTAAAGGTGTTAAAATACTGAAAATATAACAACTCTTTTTAGCAGTATGAAGTGTGTTTATGATGTTATTTTGGTGTAAGCTGGAAGTGCAGGCTGTTTTAAAAAAAACTCAAAGGATATTTTTTAGAAAGTTTATGAATAAATCCCTAAAGAACCTGAAAAGGAAGTTCCTAAAATGTTACCCCTACCCAATTTTGTTACTTGGCTTTTATTGTTGAAGAAGTGGAAGGTAAAAACTGAAGATTTCACAAGTTTCCAAGGTGTTTCCTCCCCTTGTTTACATAGAAGTAATGTTATGCCATTCACAGAGAGGCTGTTCTTCCTTCTTCCAGTGCACAGTAAGTGATTCTGGCATGTCATCTTCCAGGGGTCCTGTGCCAAAGGCTAAATATCCCAGATAACGAAGATCATATGTGTAATCTAGTAAGACATTCCACTTGGCGTGAGTCAAATACAGAGTGTTCCCAGAGTCTTGGACATTGTGTTTTCAGGGTTTTAGTCAGAAGATATGTGGATGATCCAAGCTATGTGACTAGAAGAAGACAAAAATAGAGACTTTTAATAAATGTAAATTGCCAGAAGGCCTTAACTGTCTCTTTTTCACAGAGAAGATGAGTAGTTGGTGTTTCGGGCAAAACTGATGGCAGGGAGGAAGGGGATAAAAGTTCACTGCAAGTAACCAGCTTGTTAGATGGATATTTCAGTTGTGATAATTTTGCTCGTTCTTCAGTCATTTCCATGCTAGTGAATAGTTTTGCCTGACAGTATAATCTCTGTGAGGTGCGTTTGGCTGGTGAGGCAATGGGGAGGGAGCACAGGCCCCTCGGCCGCGTGCCACAGCCGTTTTTACCTGCTGCTGCAGGACGCGGCCCTCATGCAGAGGCTCCCCTGCCTGCTCTCCTGTCTGCCCATGCGGAGGTGGGTGTTGCTCTTGCACGGCTCCCAGGCACCATGGTGGCATTTGCTGGAGCGTGGACTGTGGATGGCACCTCCCTGGCAGAGGCCGCCCCTGCCAGGCAGAGGAGTGGCACCCTGGGCCGGGGCCGCCATGGCCTGGCCGGCCGATGGTGCCGCTGCTGGTGGCTCGTGGGGCATGGCTTGGCGTCACCCTGCCATGGGGCACACATGGGACGGGTCGTGCCTCGCCCAGGAGTTTGCAGGGCGAAGGGCAAAGGCCATGCTGTGTGCATATGCCGGTTTCCATGCATACCTTCCATGTGTGGTCAGTGGGAGTTTTCCTCTGGAGCAGCTGCACGCTGCCAGCGGGATGAGGGGAACTCACAACCAGAGCTGGAGTTGGCATGGACAGGTACCATCCCAGCTGGCTCCAGCTAGTCATCAAAGAGGAGGGAAAATCCTATTCCTAGAGACTCAGTCACCAAAGCAAATGAAAGTTTCTTTGCTTCTGGGTCTAATTCTTAGATTTAATTCAGTCTCAAAACATTTGATCAGGATTTTTTCTGAGATTTTTTTATTTCAGGAAAAGTTTTGATGTTTTAACATTTTATGCTTAATCAGAATGGGCAGAAATCTCTGTATGAGAACTGCCCTGGATTTCTCCCCTCAGTTTGTCATGTTTCTCTATGTAAGGTAAGCATATATGAATTGGTAGAAAAATAGTATTTTTTTTTTAATCGCTATTTTGTATTTAATGCTCTTCCTTTTTGATGGAAATACACATAATTAAAACAACTTGTGATTGTATTCTACAAGTTGTCAGTTTCTAGTATATCTAATTCATGCTTGATTAAAGCTAATTATAACACTGGGGTATTGCTTCCTTAAACCATGTTTGAACAAAAAAGTTACTTTTATATAATAATAGCTGAGGATAAAATTTTATTAACTGTTAACAAGGTGAACTTTCTGAGGCCTCAGATGGCCTTTTAACTCAGAGATTGGCAATCCTGCCCCTCTGCTGTGTTTTTTCTGTTTTGTTTTGTGTGAGTGTATGTGTGCATATGTTTGTTTTTGATAAAACCCCTCAGTTCTTCATTTACGACCTACAAACTGGCTTACAGAGATGTTTGTACATCTGGAGATCGAAATGAGCTGCGGCTTTTGGAGATATGCTGCTTTTTTATTAAAAGGAAGGGACTAGAGGTAACAAGAAGGAAGGCTTGGAAGCAGGATTTTGGAGGGATTGGAGTTTAAATAAGGGATTAATTTTACAATAAAGGACTAATAGTTTAACACCAGTGTCTTAAGCCGATTCCCTTTTGGAGAGAGTTGTGGCAGTTTGAACATGAAGACAGTGAGGGGCAGTGCTTATCAGGATGAGTGCAGGGCTCTGCTTGTCCAGATGTCTCAGTGTCCACATGTGCTTTTGGCTGCAGCCCATTTAAAGGACTTTTTGGATTAGGCCTTGAGGTCTGGCAGAATGCGGCTGTTGTCCAGCCATTGTGTATCGCTGATTTTAGACAATAAAATCTCTGCCAAGTGACAGTCTGGCCAAGCAGTTTGGGCAGCGGCATACCTGAGGAGATCACAGACCAACTCGCTCAGACTGCTTTGTGCTCATTTATCTTGTGTAAACAAGCAGAAAGGCTCTAATGATGTGCAGGCTGATGTGCAGGCTCTGGTGCCCTCACCTCTGACAAGGGCCAGCGTTAAATACCCGCTGAACTCTCCTTCGGGCTGACACGGGATTACTTCTGCTGGTCCAGCTGCGTCCTCGTGGTGCACAAAGCTGCTGGTGAGGGGTTTTAATCACATCACGGGAGTAACAGTCTGTATTTAGGTATCTTCTGTGCCCAGTCTTAAGTGTTTGGGTGCTGGAGGCTAGATCCAATAAAGGATAATAAGCCTCAAGAACAAGACTCTAAACCCATGACAGAAAGACATCGTCTCAGAGGCTTCCTGACCTCTCAGGTACCTCTGTTCTTTAGACACTGTTCTGCTGCCCAGAGAGCTTACCAAACTCCTGGAGTTTTGCTTTTGCACATTCCGGTACAGCATAACTGTTGGCAGCACTGAACAGGTAATTACCATCATAAGGCGTAGAGATGTGGGCGATCCTCTAACAGCTTTTTCCCTCAGCTCAGATCACTGGTGGAGCAGGAGCCTCTGAGTAACCTGACCGAGTAGCTATGTGAAAAACTCATTGAATAAATAGGTGGGCAGTTAGTTATGGGAGAGCAAACAGGTGCATGTGGCTCCATGCATGTTCGTAAGGAATCTGGGTCACTACACTTGCAATAGCTGGCAGCAGCAGGCATGTCGAGTAATCTCTTCACTGTAATAATTCCTGTGCTGTAGTACTAGTATCAAAATACAATTTAAAGCCCTGGAGGCAAAGCAAAGCCAGATTTCTTCCTATTACAGCTGGACAGGTGAAGTGACATTCCTGTATTCCATGTTGGCACCCATATTGTTCATCCGTCTTAGAGAAGTGGTCATTACTAATTGAAGCCAGTATAGGGGCTGAGCAGATCCTCTCTTCATGTCTGTGGTGGGGCTTTGTGTGGAGTTCACCCCACTGTGTCCCACAGATCATCAAATCACCCGATGGCTTGTGTTGGAAGGGACCTTGATGATCATCTAGTTCTAAGCTCCCTGCCATGGACATGGACACCTTCCACTCGACCAGGTTGCTCAGGGCCCCATCCAACCTAGCCTTGAACACTTCCAGAGATGGGGCATCTGCAACTTCCCTGGACAACCTGTTCCACTGCCTAACCACCATCACAGTATGGAATTCTTCCTAACATCTAATCTAAACCTGCCTAGCTGAATTGCTTCTTCAATAATGTGAAAATCAGAGCCTAAAGGAGAAGGCTATTGAGCCATGAAACTTTGAGAGACCATGCGCAGCCCTGCTGATATTACCCAATAAGTGAGTGAGGTGACTGACAGGCAGTAAACCCAGGCAGTCAACTAGAAAATGCCATTTCCCTGTTGAAAGGACATGGTCACACAAGGGCCTTACTCTTGCCCGTCTACAGCCTGTGTGACATACAGCTGGAGATGTTAGGCTCGGCAGAAACACGTAGGCTCACTGACAGCCATTCATGGTGGTCCAGAAGGGATTTCTAAAGATGTCCACACCAGTGTTTTTACCTCATGTGCACATCAGTTTTAAATTACCTGTTTCTGTAGAGATCTGCAGAATGGCCTTGCTATTTTTGGTAACCCAGAATTCCTGGCTGTTATATGACCTGTGCTGAACTCTTGTAATACACTTTACAAGAAGATATATGAAAACCCCTTTTGAATAAAAGGTTAGTTTCATCCATGAGGTAAGTCAAAGTCAATGGAGTTGAGCCAGATTTTTAAATGTTCCAGTTGTGATTAAGTGGAATTAATTCTCCTAATTGCAATTACTGCCTCTCAAAAAAGTTAAGGTAGGACAAAAACCTTATCCCTTCAGCCTACTAAAATAATACTGAATCTCGTAGTGGAACGTGGGTGAACCTGAGAACCCAGAGTGCTCCTCTGTACGCCTCCTCAGAACGAGTAGGAAGAAGCTTGGTTGGTAGTAGCAAAGGTATCCTGTGCATCCAGGCTTCTCATAGGCCACGAGAAGCTCCAAAAAGCCCAGACAATGATGGTGCGGAGCTGTAGAGCTGGGGTGTTAAGTTTTCGCCTTTTCTTTCCCCTCTGTTCATCCTACTTTTTTTCCTATTTTTTTCTTTGTTATCTTTCTTTTTTTCCCCCAAAGGTCACTTTTTTTGGTGACTTTTTTTTTTTTTTTGGTCTGAACAATGAAATCTGTGTAGGTAGACAGTGCCTGGAATGGCATTTCCGTGGTGCAACTGGGATGAGAGAGTAACTCAAGGTGGTGCTGCTATGTCAGTCAGTAAAAATGAGTGGGAACTGCAGCGGTGAACAGAGCATTGATTCTTCCAAAGGCCAAAAAAAAAGCTTTTATTGACTTCTGCATGTGAATGTGTCGTCTCCCAAACCTCTCCCTTGCTCAGGGGGCCTTAGACCAAAACCCCTTGAACTTGTTGGCTGCTGGCAGATCTGTATAGCAGGACTGGAGAACACCCACACTGCAAAAGCTTTTCAACAGGATTTAAATAACTTGCCCTAAATTATTTTCTGATGGAAATAGGCAAAGTATGACCAAAACGTGTGGTGCTGATTTCTACCAATAGAGAATTTTGCCCTTGTGTTAAATTTTCAGAGTAAACACCTTGCAGCTGTTTGTTAAAATAAAACAAAAAGCCTTGGAAGCAAACCAAACCACAAGCATGTTTCCTGTCTCCAGCCTCCACGCCGTAGTGCACGCTTGCTCTGCAGAGAATATTGTCCTTTTGGCTATGTAAAAATTACTTAAGTGCAGCTTTGTTTTCAGTTAAGCTGCCAAGCTTCCATCCTGAAATGTGTGAGGATTTTGTTTTAATGATGCATTTTACCCTACAGCTATGTGGTATTTTACTGCCAGACTACAGAAAAGTAATACAGTTACGTGCCTCAGCACCTGAAACATTTAGTGCAAACCACGTTATTCATCATAATAATTTTTATTATGTTTCATAAGGTTTTCACATCATGCAGAGATGATACAAAACAATTTTTAGAATCCTACTGTAATTTAGGTTAGAATATTTTTCTCAATATATATTGCATTAAAATGTGCACACTGAGTTTTAGAAGCAGAGGAGTGATACCCAATTTCATAAACAGAAGTTTTAGCCTTGATTTCTGCCCTAAAATATAATTTTTTCTACTTATCTGAGTAGAACTTGCGCCCACTCTCAATTAATGTACAACTTCCTTCCATTGTCCAGGCTTGTGCTTGCCTTGCCAGTGCTGGAGGGTGGGTTACAGCACATTTTGGTCTGAAGTCTCTGTGACCCTACTGGGACTTGCTGCTTGATCTTTGGTATAGTTTTCTGAGGTCCAGCTGCTTGCCTGGGTAGAGCGAGGACAGCCCTGTGCTGGAGGCTGTGAACTGAGGCTGATACATGCTCCAGGTCAGAGGACTCGCTATGAGATCCACAGGCACAGTCCATAAGGGAAAATGCAGGGGTGAGGGGTGACTGCCCCGTATTTGTTCAAATGCATGACTTGTAAAAAAGAAGTTGCAACCAGAAAGAACACTTGTAAAGTAGAATCAGGCATTGTAAAACTTAGTAACTAATGCTCTTTGAAAAACTAAGCACATCTCACTTGTTTCATGGTACAAAAGCTACTGTACTTGCAACGGTGATGGCCTGGGGGACTTTAAAGGAGTGCTGCAGAAAATAGACTTGCTATTTCTGGAATGCTGCACTATTTTCATGGAGTGCTGCTTCAGCTGCATAAGATTTACCAAAGATAACAGCATGCGAACATGCCCAGCATCCTCAGAACGAAGCTCCCTTGGCATAGCAGGGATCAACTGACAGCAGATTTTCAGAAATGGGTTGGCAGCCCATGTGATTAAGAGAGTTTTATGCTTGTTTATTAAAGTCCCTTCTATAAATAGTCAGTGTAAGTTTACAACTGCATACTAACTTTGTGCTGGCACACATCTTACCTACCACCTTCGTGGAAAACACTCCTACCCTCCAAGCTCATACTTTTTGTGCTTTCTTTCACCCTCCAAGTATAACTATTACTTACTAGAATAAAGTGCTGTATAAACGTAGATGAAGTGCATATTCGGGATCGTGAGGATTTGAAGTGGGCAGATCCTGAGTGTGTGGGTGACTCGCCGAGGGCACTGGTTATGGTTCGGAGGCAGTGACAGAAAGGAGCAGTTAGCACCTTTAAAAATGCAGAGGATTTTATATCTCTATATATATCTATGGCTATATATATCTGCCTGTCTAAGTAGGGCTCTGAGCTGCAGATTGCTCCTTGTGGGTGAGCTTGTCTGTGTGTTACCTTGTTCATGGCAATGGGAGCTGTGAATGCTCATCCCTGAGGCCAGCAGGGCTTTGCATGGTTGTGCTGAACAGGCAGTGGGGATGGAGCAGGCTGGACTGAGCAAGCCCTGGGAAATGGGCATGGCTGTTGGCATCCCTGTTTTCAGCTCCTTACTCCATCTATAGACGGTTTGTAAGTTTGTGTCAAGCCAGAAGCCATCACAAGGACATCTCCAGATAGATAGCGTTATTGTGGGGTACCGTGTTGTATCTCCCTGTTTCTTCCCTTTTCCATCTACAGCTGGTTTGAGGAAATGATCTAGCACCTACACAAGGCTTTGCTTGTTCCTCAACTGTTTTTCAAAGAGAAAGCCCCTTGCTGACAAATTTTGGAGGTAGGTCTGCGAATGGGTGTAGAGCAGTTGTAGCCTCCTTTCTCTTCATGGCTTTTCTAGCCTGAGGAGTGACTCTTCAAGCCATATGCTTTAACAAGCTACCAGCATGATAGAAACTAAATTAATCAGGAGCATGAACAAACTTTACTATCTCCACTTTCCTGTGTTCAGGCTCGAGCATGGGCAGTTGTTTTCAGTGTACAAGAAAAGCTCTTTCTTTTAGATTTTCGCTCTTCACTTTTAGTGTACAGAATGCACTGCTCTGATTTGTGTGATTATTTTGGCAAAGTCTGGGATGATTTTGCCAAGTTGGCTAGAATACAGTTCAAGTCACATCCAGATTACCATTTATGATGAAATTCAATGTGTGTTGAAGTCCTGAAATCTTAACATTGCCCTTTGGTGCACTATAAGGAGTGCTGCAAGGTGAGTCAGTGCTCACTGCTGAGTTAGAGATTTGGTTGGGTTTTTTGTTCCGCCTTTTTGGCGACCTCTTGCACACCAAATCGGAGCTCTTTGCTTGTGGTTAGTTAAAGAATTGTTCTCACTACCTTATTAAGTATCTTGAATGCAAAACACCCTCTAGCCACACAATATGGGTAATATGTCTGATGTGTTAAAGGATTTCCAGCAGTAAACCATCTTGGCTTCCAAGCTCCAGTTAGCAGGTCCTGCCTCATTAGCAAAAATACAAAGAAAGCATCTATTAAACTGCTATTGAAGTTCTTTCTCACAGGACTTTTTAGGAGCTTAAGGGTCTGAGTAGGAGGCACAGAAAAAAAGTGCAAGTATTGTTACCTGATTTCCAATACAAGCTCTATTAAGAAAGTGGAGAAACTTACCTTCTAGATCTTGCTTGCTTTAGGGGTATGTCTGCTGGTCACAAACGACATGTTTTCCCTGGCTGATAATCCATTTTGGCAAAAATCCATAATGTGGGCTGAACTGTAGACGTCTCTTACGGTGCAGATAGCTGCTGTTTTCACTAGCCTTGAAAGGATGTGAGTAGCTCCTTCTTCTCTCAGTGGGCTGCTCTAGCCCAAAGCTGTGACTCAGTGATGGTAAAGCAAATGCTTTACTGAGAAACTGAAGTTGAAAGTTCATTGGCTTTATTATTCCTATAAGATAAATTGCTTATTCTTTAGAGCCATCCAAAACTGGCCTTTGAGATATACGAAATAAGTCTGTTGTCTCTGAACACTGTGAGGAAGGTTAGCAGGTGCTCTGCTTGGTGGCCTCTCTAGCCTGCAGCCAAAACAAGGTTAGATTTATGCTGCAAGCTCTTTGCGTGTAGGCAGATCCTCTTCCACGTCTTCATAGATGACTTGGACACAGGACTTGGAGGTACACTTACATCGGTTTGCCGATGACACCAAATTGGGAGGAGCTGTTGACTCCCTAGAAGGCAGAGAGGCCCTGCAGAGAGACCTAGGCAAATTAGAGACAATCACCAATTGTATGAAGTTTAATAAGAAGGGCAATTGCTGGATTCTGCACCTGGGATGAGGCAACCCTGGATGTATGGACTGACTGGGGAGTGAGAGGCTGGAAAGCAGCCCAGGGGAAGTGGATCTGGGGGTCCTGATCAATGACAAGTTGAATATGAGTCAGCAGTGCCCTGGCAGCCAGGAGGGCCAGCTGTGTCCTGGGGTGCATCAAAAGCAGTGTGGTTGAGGAAGGGGATTCTCCCTCTCTACTCCAGTCTGATGAGACCCCACCTGGAGTTCTGTGTCTGGTTCTGGGGTCTCCAGCACAAAGGACATGAACCTATTGGAGCAGGGAGAGGAAAGCCTTGAAGATTACTAGAAGGGTGGAACACCTTTCCTGAGAGGAAGGGCTGAGAGAACTGGAACTGTTCAGCCTGGAGAAGAGCTCTGGGGAGACCTTAAAGCAACCTTCCAGTGCCTAAAGGTGGCTTATAAGAATGGTTTCCTTGAGAGGTTTCCTTCCACCTCCTGCCTGGAAAGATTCAAGGCCAGGTTGGTCAGGGCTGTGAGCAACCTGATGTAGTGGAAGGTGTACCTGCTCACTGCAGGGGTGTTGGACTAGATGACCTTTAAAGGTCACTTCCAACTCAAGCTATTCTGTGACTCTATGACTGGGTTCTTGTGGGTCCCTTCCACCTCAGGATATTCTATGTTTCTATGCTTGATTGTATGAAAACTGGAAAGAGCCTCTGGTCATTACTTGAGCTTCAGCACCAGTGGAGGCATGCAGGATTTATACCTACAGTACATATTTGTGAAATGAGTGTAGGCCAAGTTGTTCGCTGTAAGAGGAATTTGGAAAGGTATTACGTATGTGTTTGACAGACCAAGTGCAGCCTTGCACATGGCTGGGCTGGTTCAGGTTTCAGGCTTTTGAATAGCTGTCATTTCACTGCTCGGCTAATGAAAAGGTGATTTTCTCACCTACCTCTTTAGAAGGACTTCAGAGGTTTAAAAGAGAAATGGCATTTTATTTCAATAGGTATCAGTTGTGCGGAGAGCACTGGTGCTTCATCATAAGAGGAAATTGACTTCTGTGGCTGCAGAGAGAGCATCAGTGGAGAGAAGTTCTGGCAGAGAACAATAACCAAAACAACGGAGTGAGGTTTAGGATGGAGCACGAGCGGTCTGTGAGAGCGCTGTCATATAGCTGAGATACCTGCAGCAGCTCATTCCAGCTTAGCTACGTAGGAATAGGTTGTTCCCCTGAGGCATCGTAAAGCTTAATCTAATTCGATGAAAGGCTGAAGTCATCATCAACTGAAATCAGGGAAAAGCTTCCTATTGGCATAAATGACATCTGGATCATGGATTTAGTAACCACTTAACATGGACTGTTAAGCTCTCCTTCAAAAAGTATAATTTCTTTCGTTGTTTTCACTACAAACAGAGAATAAAGCTGACATCTCCATTAACACCAAGAATAAACATTTTGTGGGTAATGCCATTCAGGTATCAGTTTTATTGGAAACCCCAAGGAAGTTCTTCAGGGGGAAGAAGTATTTTTTGTGTTTCTGTGGTTTCTGGTAAATACAGGATCAATGAAATGAGCACTGGTGTTTGCTTTCACACCGAATGCAGCCGAGATGTGTTTTTCAGCATTTGGCCTACTGCTGTAGATTTCACCCTCGTATGTTTTACCTACAAAATCAAAGTGGTCTTTTAAATCACAGTGTCTTTTCAGTAGGCACAAAATGGCTATTTTGATGGATTTGAAAAATAAGAGGTATAAAAATTTATGTTCTGGAAATGCCCAGAGAGAAATCTTCAATTATCTTTCTAATAATTTCATCCAGCACAGTGATTTTAGTATTTTCTTGAATAGCTCAAGCATAACTCTGTAGAGTTACATCCTCAAATTATGAAATTTTCCCCTTAGTTAAAATCCCACATGGAAATTTCAAACCTCCAAAATAGGACTTTTAGAAAAATATGTCCAGTTAAGACTAGAATTTTATAATGGCAATGTCATCAAAATGTCAGTGTCAGGCTTGCTTCCTCACAAAGTGGAACATGACTGATTGCTGGCTCTACAGCATCCCCATCTAATCCCATCTTTCAGGAATCAGTTCACAGTTTCTTCTTAACAAACCTTGATGACAGCTTTTTTTTCTGCCAAAAATGGAAAGATGTTACTGTGTGGGATTTTTACATGTGTTAATCATAAAGTGATTTTTAGGAAAACATTTTTAGGGAAGGTGGAGAGAGCCCTACATCACTGACTTTTATTTTTTATTTATATCAGAAATCATGTTGACCTGAGTTTTGCCTAATTTTATTGAAAGGAATTTTCAAAGAATCAGTATTTACGTACTTAGCACTTTTTCCAAATTAGACCCATCTAATGGCCAGAAAAATCATTGAGCCGTTAAAAACTGAACTGCAAAAATACCTCTCATATAAATCCCTATGCCTGAGGATATTGCCGATCTGAATTTTCTTCAGTGTAACAACACTTGGGTTTCATTCATATCTTGTAACAATGGAGCATTAATTGGGAGGATCAAATGCCTGCTTTCCAAAAGACATTTTTGTCACTGCTGACATGAATTCCCACATGTTCCTTGTTTCTGGGGCATTAGAAGATTCTGACTAAATTAATGGCTTTGATTTTTTTTCCATTTTGAAGAAAATACTGGCACTTTTTTTTTTTTTAATAAGGCTTATCAGGTAAGATCTAATATTAGGGTATATAAGGGTGCTTATTAGAGTTCAGATGACAGATGTGCTTGAAAGGCACTGGCTCAAAAGGCAGTTCAATTTGCGTGACCCTGCTGGCATTACTAAACCTGCTCTACATTCACTTGTGTGCTGACATGACAAAGATTTTGCATAGTTTAATTTGAGAGGCTCCTGGGCTTATGCATCATGATGTAGAAAATGTATGAATTGGAATAATCAAACAGAACTGTCTATATGGAGACATAAAAGCCAGACCCTTTAATTGTAAGAGTGCTTCTGCCTATTTGGTTACAGCAGCGTAACGTGAAGAGGGTTTTCTTCACAATTGTTGTTACTGGGTTCAAACACAGGTGAGCATATCCCTGATTTAATCTTTGAGGTAAAGGCTGTGCATGGCTTTCACACAGGTGGACTCATCAGCATTCCTGAATTCTGCTTAAGTTTCTGTGCCAAGTGCTGCTAGGGAGTTAATGAAATGGAGTCGCAGTTAGTACTCGTTGATGAACTGGTGAGCTGGCAATTTCTAGTCTCATGGGAGTGGCAGGGTAGGAGAGGTGCTTGTTGTGCCCCTGGCTCCTGTTGCTGGCCACACAATGTGTGTGTCTCTGTTACGCTGGACCAAAACTCTTCCCTCTGCTTTAACCTCCTAACTCCTGAATGCCCATTCTGCCTAAGAATGATCAAATAACTTAGGTTTGCATTATTCATCCTTTAAGCCATTCCTCTTCTTTCTCTCTTACCTGAAGGGGTAGGTCATGAAAGACAAGGTTAAGACACAGTTTAAGACAAAATAAGTTGAGGAATTCTTTTAAAAACTCAAGACTCTTAGCCAGAAAGGAGAATCCAAGGCCAAACAAGGCCCTCCCCAGCAGGTAGAGAGTCTCACCAGCTCCTTATACATCAGTGAAAGTGTGTCCTGCTAATGTAGGCCAATCTTAGAGCTTATCCTTTCTCTCCCAGCTGTCAGGATTTCCTAAATAATTTCCTGCATAATCCAGCCACAAGTATCAAGGAGAGGAGGGTCATGAGTCATGCAGGCTCTAAGAGAGGTGCGAGAAGGTTTATGACCTTCTTTGAAGGTTTCCTCTGCTTGCTCGTTTTCTTTCGTTTCCCTCCCGTTTGTTTTGTGACTTTCAGCATGTAAGCTCCATTTCTTCTTCCTGAAAAGTCATTAGGTGTTTGTCATCCATTCCAGTGGGACCAGGAATAAACTGGAATTGCAAAGCTGTTCACTTCAGCCTGCCCTTGCAAAGCTGATCCTGCCAAGTATTAGCTTAATTTTTTTAACAAGAAAAAAAAAAAGTAAATACACTTGAATAAAAATAGAACTGATTTGTTTTGCTAGAGGGATATGGTTCATTTGGAGGCATCTCTTGGGAAAGCCAATAATTGAAAAGTTGGTTTTTAAAATCATACGTAAAGATACTGATGGTTCCTCAATTTAATCCAGAAATTCATTATTTAAGGTACACCGGGGTATAGGAGACCCGGGTTCAGTTCTCTCAGCTTTGTGTGAGAACTTGAGGCCATGCTTCTGGCTTTCCAAGGGAGAGCCTGACCTGCTACCAGCTTCTAGGGAACCCTAGAGAAGGAGTGTCCTCCTCTCAGACCCTCACATTCGTTTGGTTTGGCTCCATATAAATGGTCATTTGTTAGCGCAAAGCTCAGAAAGTAGGGATATCCTGTCTGGGCAAGTAGGCTGACCATCATGCTAGAGAAAATCTTTTTCTGCTTCAATAATTATTCAGATACTTCATGTAGAACAGTTAGATCAGGAGAGTTTGAGAGAATCATGTCTCCACCTTGGGGTGCAACTTATTCAATACCTCCTTAGAAAAGATCAGTGTCTTCTAGGAGAGAGCCTGGTATTTCCCCCACAGGCTTGGGTTTGGATACCTGGCAGCCTCAGATGAGCATAGCTGTGCTCCAGCCACACAACCAGACCCTGCAGCAAGAGCTTACTTCAGTGCTTGTGGATTGTATGCTGGGAGAGAGAAAGGCTGATGCTTCTCGTGTTGCATCTAGTACGTGGTGTGTCTTTAGCAAGGTTCAGTTACACCTTATATTTGTCCTTGGTTCTGAATAATTTCTATAAATTGCTTTTAACCCTGAGTATGAGTCCTATTCTGATCAAAGTGGGTGTGCAGTTATCTGTTCATCATGCATGTGTCCTCTCTCTTTTTGGAGAGCCTACAGGAGACAAAGTATTTTCTCTAAGACTTCAATACAAAGGGAAGCAAATACAGATAGCTAAAATGGGGAGGGCTGTTTCTATACTATTGTCCTTTGCTGGTTGCTACCCATGCCAAATGCTACAGCTTGGGCTGTAAAAGATTCAGTGAGGACAGTCCCTAACAGATTTTGTGTCAGAATCTGACTGCTGAATTATCCTGTTATTATCCTCTCACCTTTCACTGAAATGTGGTCAAATAAATTACTTTTTGGAGGCAGGTATGGGAAGTCACTGCCTGGTTCTCACTCACGGGCAAGTAACTGATTTGCTTTCCGTTATTCCAGTTATTTTATGTCCTTTTGCAGGGAAGGCTGCTTGTCCCCCATCAGCCCAGAGGCATGGCCCCTTGTGCAGTCTTTCATATGCCACAACCGAACGTTCATCCTGGACGGCCACGTGCAGCTGAAGACGAGTCTGCAAACCCAGGAGCGACACCTTTTCCTCTTCACAGACCTTCTGGTTGTTGCCAAGTCCAAGTGAGTATGGCCCCTCAGGCACTGCTCCTGCAGAGCAGACCTTTTCTTCAGTGGAACATAGCATGGATTTTCAGAATGCTTTTTTAGGAGCAAATCTTCCGTAAATCATAAGGAAATGTTTTATTTTGACCTCTCCAGGCACCTTTGAAAATCTCATAGCCATAGAGGAATTTCAGGATGCAGCATTTAATGGAAATATCAGATATTCTTTGATACATTTCATCTTTTGTGTCATCTTCTCCACTTTGGGAGTGCAGTGTCACAAAAGAATCATTGGTGCTCAACTGTGTCCAGTGTGCTACCTTCAACTTCTTGTTTTAGACAGGTCCTCTTCAGTCCCATGGGGCTTGGGTAACACCAGTGGTTATGTTGTAGAGGGGTTAGAGGTCTTAACCTTTACCTGGAAGCTGCTTTGATACACACCAGGGATGAGCAGCTGTGTAAAAACAGAGATTGCAGGCAGCACTGCGGTGTCTGTCTCTGTAGGTTGTCCTGTGCCAGAAGGAGCATGGGGAAGGGGAAGCGATGCTGAGCAGTCTGGGTAGTGTTCATGTGTAATCAGGCTTGCTGTTAAGCTCTGATTATTCACTCTACCATTCACAATTAAATCACATTTACAAGCTGTGTCTAGCATGCCAGCTTCATGCGGCATTTGTGGTTTAAGGCAATTTTAGAGGGTGCTTTCACTTGTTGTTATGGATTATGGAGAAATAATAATAAAAAATCTTGATGTAGCTTCACTCTCCGTTAGGCACTGTGCTGTGGTTTCACAGGGTGGGCAATCTCAACGTGAATCCTGGGCTTTTTGCAATGTGTCGTTTTGCTTAAGCAATTGTTTCAGGGGCTTCTGGGAAAAGCCAGAAGAAATCTGTGTTTTCTGTAGAAATCTGAGCTGTGTCTGTTTGAATCCCACATAGTAAACATAACCCCCCCAGCTGAACTCCCTCACTTGATGTGGTGTGACAACACAGAGGATATTTTACACAAAACATGTTCCCCTATGGGTGGGTGGTGAACACAAGGATATTTAGGGGAAATCTTGGTATTCTACCGGCAGTAGTAGTAACAGCATTGTTACTGTATTGATTTTTAGCAAGTCTTTGTTTAGGGCGTTATTCACCTCACCTAATTTCAGTTGTAAAGTGAAATATTTTGCAGCTTACCTAGGTTTCTGGGTTCCTCTTACACTCACTGAGGCAAAACCAGCTCCTTACTGTGGCAAACTCACCTGTGCTGAAAGAGCACTGATAGTGGGTGAGGGGAGTCATGCTCTTGGAGGTCTCTCACTCTATCCGCTGGCTATTCAGTGGGCATGGTCCACTAGCTTAGATCCTAAATTGTAGAGGAGTACAGTCAGGAGGGATAAAGTCCCCCCTCCCTGGTCAGCCTGCTGAGCAGAAGCTGTGTTACAGCCCCAGGCTGTGCTGCACATTACTGCAGGTTTGGCTGGGTCCCAGTGGGACTGTTTGCATAGGAAAGCACTGGTTGGTGTAACCGCACAAAAATCTGGTCCCCAGGGAGTAATAATAGCTGTTGCAGCATGTGATTTAATGTGGTGAAGAGATACAATGTTTAAAAAAGGTGGAAGAGAACAATTTGTGCTTTTGCATGTGAAAAAAGGAGGGGGGGGAGCAAGTCTTTGCTAGAAATGGTAAAAATAGTATTTTGAGTGATTTTACTTCATGTATTTTGAAGAACTAATTGGGATGTTCTCTGTACAGCTGCCCTGTCAGCAATTAAAGCATCAGAGCTGTCACTAAATGAATACTACTTAAAAATCAGCATTTTTAAAGCTGTCTCACACTAAAATGCCAATGCCGATTCCTAGAAGGAAAACCTGAGTGTGTGTATTGCTATGTGGCCTTGACTGTTGATTGCTATTGACTTTTTAATAGCTGGTACAGAGTCAAAGCAGTAAGACTAGGACAGAATTAATGATACAACTGAGTCTGACAACTTCGGAATTATTCCTTGTGAATAATTCTGTCTTAAGTAGTTTTTTTGTTTTGGGCATGTGAACCCCTAAAGTATCTTCGGTACAGCTGGGCCCCGTGCAGGTGTGAGCTCAGCTGCAGGTGACCAGTCACTGTACAAATGGAGCTCATGTACAATCAGGCTTTGTATGATCAGCAAATGGGTACGAGTTTTTCCTAAGGAGAACAAGTATCTTGTGTGCTCTGAGCTTGCTGAGCAAACTGCTTGTACAGCACTAAGCTCTTGCTTAAAGGCAAAACATTGACATTACTGCCGTTGAAATTTGTGAGGGTAAGTTGTCTCCACAACTGGTCCATCTATGACTTTGGACGAGGGGCCTGTAGGTTCATTTTTTTGCTATTTATTAATAGTTTCTGAAATATAAACTCTTATGGTTTCCTATGATGCATTATACCAATTTATAAAAAATAAGAATGCTACTCACATGCTGTGCTCCTCTGCTATCCTGTCCTTCACTACCTTTATGTGAGGATTAAGTCACAAATGAATTGATTGAAAGAGTTTTTCTCAGTAAGCCAAAGCTAAGTATGTAAAATGTTATACTCTTTTTTATATATTGATTAGATTTCTTACAGCGAGTGTATGTTTTTATTTGGCAGAGTAAATATTTCAAGGATCTGTCAGTTCAGTGATGTAGGTGTCTCTCATAAGTTTTTGTGTGGGAGACATAGAGAAATGGTTTCCTTTTTCTCCTTTGTGCTGTGCACCTGTGTACATGCATGTGCCTTTTAAGGGTATTTTCCCGAAGTGGCTGGACACAGAAATTAAGGGCTGAGTGCATACATGGAATTATGGTAGCAGTCTCACAGTAGAGCCATAAATGCTTTTGTCAGAGGGTTCAGTTAAGGAGATTAGCAAATCTAGAGAGAAATTAATCTTCCATCTGTTATTGGCTACAAGATATCCAGTTGTAAGCAAAAGGAACTGTGTGTACTCTGCGGCGGTGGCATAACCTGGGGTGTGTCTACAGCACTGGTGCTCATGATTTTTCTGTTCATTTCAGTGGATTTGGATTTGCCTGATATTTACAGTAACATTTCCTAGGGGACTTCCTTAAAAAATATATAATACTCATTAGGTTGTTACCATACCCATTTTTAAAATGTTCTGTCATGCTGCTTCCTAAGTTAGCGATAATATCTTCATTTCTAGAGGGAATTCTTTGGCACTTATATAGAAGACCCACGTTTCACTGAGAATGCTGAGAAGCCACGGATTGCATAAAGGACATGGCAGATAGGGATGAAATTATACTTCAGGCTCTCTAGATGTTAATGGAGGCTACTGTTTCAGCGCCTCTGGAAACCAGGCCACTTGAATACTGATAATAGCTGAAAGCTGTGACTAGGCATGGCAAACAGGGTAAGAATATACATGAAGCATGATTGGAGAACATCCTCATGTTTCTGCCAACACCCTGCTGACACCCGCTACTGGCACTGTAGGGGTCTGGCTTTCTGGATTGTAAATGTTTAAAAAAATGAAACAGGATGTCTAGTGTTCACTGTACTGGGTAATGGCAAAAGGAAGTTGAGGAGAAAGGTAGGGTCAGCAGGTTGGTTGGGTGGAGTCAGACCGGACATCCACTTATTAACATCTACGTTAGAATTCACAGCTGTATTTTTTTGTAAATCTACATTTTCACGATTCATTCCATGGTCAGTCAGAATACAGTTATTTTTGTATTCTTGACAGACCTTACTTGTCGCATCATAAACTGATTTGTTAACAAGCATGTTGAAATGTGCTCCTGTGCTTTAAGTTTCTCTTTGACTGAGTAGCAAAATGTAATAAAGAGAGGTGAAATGTTCAGCTGATCGGGAGATGCTGTAGTCGTAGGTTTCATATGCACTGATGGTTTCTTCTTGACCTTCCTCCGAATTTGCTGCACTATCCCACCACACCTGTTAGCACAATGTTAGCTGGAAACCTCAGACCAGCCAGGTTCATCTATGTCCTCCTTAAAGCCACAAGGTTCAAATGCTTTCATGTTTCAGAATGTATTAGTTCAGTCTGTCCTAAATCAAGTATCTTTTAAATGAGACTAATTTTAGAGAAGGTAGTCCATGTGCACCAAAGCTCTAAGAAACAGCTTACCTGGCATGTTTATTCATAGAGCACTAATCACCATGGTGCCCAGCACTGTCCCCATCCACATTTGCAACACAGTGGTGAGCTGACATGCTCTTGGTTTCAGGGAGAGGACACTTTTCCTCCAGCCTTTCCCTGCTGGCCCAGGAGAACCATAGCTCAGGTAATTCAGTCTGCAAGGCTTGAAGCAAATGGCTGTCGCAGTGCTACAGAGCTGGATTGACTTTGGGAGTTTTTACTTGTTTCTCATGTAGCAGTTGCACTCACTAATCCTACAAAGGAAGGAGACTTATAAAGAGAAATCTACTGGAAGAAAAGAGTTGAAGTTAAAATGTGAAATTCTATACATTTGACCTTTACTCAATTGTTTAGCAGCATAAAACACAGGAAGGGCCAAATTTTTAAGAACTGGGAAAATTATGTATCTTCCTTGTAGATGAGTACATATTTTGAGAATGCACAAGGTCCTGGCTCATTCTCCAAGTGATGTGGTCCTAAAGCTACCATGTTGAAAGTTTGCGAAGGCTGTGTGGTGACCTGTGCTGTAGTTAACACAAATGGCGATTTTCTGCTTGTTCTTTCTTTGTGTTTGCTTCATTTGCCCTGGCCCAGTTGTCACTACTTAAACTCATCATAATTTTTGACCCTGGGGCTAAGCAATAGAACTGTATTGTGAACTCCTCAATGGCATTAAAGTCACTGAAAGGAGAGTCAAATACAGGTGGCAATCTTTGCCTCATAGCAAGATTTGGAGGCCAACTCTAGACATGGACAGATTTCCCCCAAGATGGGGGATTTCCAGGGATGCCACAAGCAATCTGTTTATCCCACAAGTAAGATATTTGCTGATCCCATTTTAATGAAAAAGTGGTATGTTTTTATATGCAACCCAATAAAATGTTTTTTTTAACTGAAGCGGAAGTGCTTCTTCTATCAGCTCCGGTGTAAGCCTCACATGTGCCTGAAGGAAAAAAACTCTAGTTGTTTAATCTGCCTTCTGTGTTTTCATGTGTGTGACACACCTGTGAACTTCTGCCTGCAGGTCACACTCTCATTTCAAACTAAAGTGCCAAGCACGTCTCTGTGAGATGTGGACAGCATTTTGTACAGAAGAAGTCTGTGAAGGCAGCACAGACCCAGACCGGTCCTTTGTTCTGGGCTGGCCCACCACAAACTGTGTGGCAAATTTCAGGTAAGAATTGAGATATATTTTATTTAATAAGTTACATAAAAGTTTTTAGGCTGACAGGTAATGAGACTATCACAGATTCATTTCAGCACCAGTGAATGTGGGGAGTAGGAACTTGCTGATTCTTAAACCAATTCCTTCTACTGATCTGAGCAAGTTGCCCTCCGTACCTCATGTTCCATCTCCCTTATCATTTTAAAAATTGAGAAAATATGTGATTTGGCAACGCACTTTCTGTGCTTCAAACTTGCTCAGTGGAAATTACCTTGTTTTTGTATAACTTAACAAACACCTTGGCTAATTAATAAGATTAACTACAAATATTAAACAGCCAAGCTAATGAAAGAATCAAAGACAGTCTCGTAAGACAATTTTAAACAGAAGGCCATGTATTGGAAGTAGCAGAAAACATACAGTGAAATACTGGCCTTACCCTATTTCTCTTTTCAGTTTAATTGTGCCAGAGAAAATGTTAAAATTCTTCTTAAAGCAGAATCTCTGAATTTCAGTAGAGAGAGAAAATTGTGGTCTGTCTTTGCAGCATTGACTGTAAGACACATAAAGGGCTGTAGAGGTAATTTCAGTGATTAGGATAATTTTAGTCTCAGCAGGAGGGCTCTTTCGTCACTTTGGATGAGGGAGGGCACCATCCCCCTGAAATCCCAGATGCTTAGCCACAGTAATTTGCCTGGGTCTTGGAAAATGCATTTTCTTCTTTATCAGCAGAGAGCAAAAGCTGAAGTATCCAGCTTAATTTGTGTGTCACATTGTCCGTACCTAAGGACAATGTTGTCTACAAACTACACTCTCTTGAGCTGGTTGTGCTGTTTATGTTTTTTACACTTAATAGTCCTGAAACAAAGATGAAATTTTCTATTGATTTTTAATTGAAATCTTGCTAATAAACAGGAGCTTTGATCTAAAGACAGTATGCGATCCTTTATAGATTTCTGAAAGTAGTTGAATAGGAAAGCAATAGCTTCAGTCGAAAACAGAATCAGAGATTTTACAGAAGTAAAATTATTTCATGTCTGGAGGTACACAGAAAAATCTAAAGTGCCATGCTTAAGTCATCCACACATCCACATCCACAGATGTCCATCCAGTAGAACTGAAACAACCAAATCAGAATCATATTTGTAACATTTATAAAGTGCATTTCCCTTGCAGTGTCATTGAGTAGATTTGTAGTTCCCTAAATGCCTGCTCTGGAAATTTGAAGAACTTGATTTGCAGCAGTGGGAATATCGGTTACATCTGGGACAGGATTTAAATCAAGAAAGTTGAAGCAAAATTAGGTTAAATTCCTTGAACTGTCGTTACCTACATTTAACTGGACAGCTTTGTATCCTTCAAAGTATACACATGAGATAAAGATAAATGAGATAAGCCTTAAAATGTCCAAAGTTAAACCCTACTGAGTGCAATGGGCTTATGTGATGTGCTGATAAAACAAGTAATAAATAAGAAGATAATTAGAACAGTGAAAGTGGAAAGAAGTCTGTGTACCTGAGGAAATACCTTTAAACTTTTGAATTAAGCTATTTTTTATAAGTGCCATCCTCTTCTATTTGGACTTTACTTCAAGAACTCAGCACATTTCCTACCAAATTAACTGGTAAAGCTTTACCTTCTGTGACAAAAACTGGTAACTGGGGCTTTTGATCTCCATGGCAGGCTTTTTGATTGACTTTACAGAGAAGCAGACTTTTCATTCAAATCTGGATAAACCTTTTAGCTTTTGTAGGTATTTATGAAATTGCAACCAAGAAACAGTCCATTCCATTGTGGTTTGTGGTTTGTACAAGGACTATTTTGGTATTAGAGTGATGGCTGATTTGTCCTGGTTTTCTTTAATTCTTTCAGGTCTGCAGAACAAAAGGAAACATGGCTGTCTTTTTTGCAAAGGTACTTTATTATATAGTCTTTAAAGACACTGCAAAGAGTCCCGGTCTAGACCAGTGATTCCCAAGCTGTGGTGCCTATGCCATCATGATAGATAAGCTCTTTCAAAGTGATATTAAGAAAAATCTCATGTCTTCTCCCTCAGAAGATGTTGTGTGCTTTCATGCAATGATCACTGTGCAAGGAGGGAATCGCTTCCCTGTGCCCAGCAGAAAACTGGAACAATTCCTATCACACATTGTTCCTCCCCAACATAGCAGCAGGAGCCTCTACCACCGTGGCTCTAGTTGAGCCTGGAGCTCTTTCCATGGTGATGGCATTTAAGCAAGCCCAGCTCAAGAACCTCTGCTCTAATTTGTCTGCCGCTCAAGGCCAGCTGTATTTTGTTCTTAAAAAACATGCCCCAAGCTGGAGGGTAAGGTGGGAGGGTTTGCATAAATAGAGCTGTCTTATTTCATTCAATGTTTGGACAGAAAACTACTAGTGATGTTTCTGTTTTCTGGTCACCCAGTTCTTCTGGTTGAGACTTGTGTCTTTATCTGATTCTTCAGAGTACCTGGGTTGTTTAAATCATCCTTGCTGGCGTGGTTTCCAATTCACTGTTCTCCTGTTCAGTCCCTTGAACTAGTCTGTACTGATGTAACTGATTCCAGTACGAGTCTTCAGTGCAGACTGAGGTGTCACAATGATGGGTAGTTTTAGCTTGATTTTTTCTATTCATTTCTCTGCTGCTTACTCTGATTTCTGCAATGAACTTCGGTACAGCAGGGCATTAGTGGGGGCCACAGTCAGCATCCCTTCCAGATACTGCTGGATGCTTTCTTGTCCTCGGAGATCTTTCTACTGCAGTACATCTGCAAACAGTCTCCTTCTTACCAAGTTACTGCTTGATTGCTGTATAAATCTACGTCTTGCTATTTATGTGTGCAATATTAAAAATTTACTTGTTTTGTACTTGCTTTGTCAGTCGAATAAGAGAAGAGAAGGAAAAAGACAATCCTAAAAGCATTCCTCTGACCGTAATTGCAAAGGACGTGGGAACTTGTGCATATGTAAGTGTTCTTGAGCTAAACTGGGGTCTAAATCCACATCACCTATGAGTGCTATTCACCTGCAAGTCCTTTGGATATTGAGAGGGTTCCTTTAGTTTGCAATCTCCTCTAAGGATTCAGCCCCTTGAAAAGGCTTGGTATAGACAGCCCTGAAATGTTTTTTTGCCGTGTTTAATACATGATTTCCGTTTTAAAGACAGTGTGCTTGGTAAGAAATACTGGTTCTGGCACATGAACTGAAGACTGTACAGTGTGAGGTTGATGCCTTGAGTGGCTGCCTAGAAACAGAGACTAGACAGGAGTAAGGGAATAAAGGCAGGTATTTATTTGAAAGGCCTTCAAAGGTACACCCTGGGGAGCCAAAGGCTACATCCAAGATGGACCCCAAAATGGACAACGGGTCACGAGTCCTTCACACCTTTATAGATTTGAGTCATTTGCATATCAGCATAAACTCACCAATTAAAACTTTAGCTAATGATGTAATTTCTTCAATTTCTCCACCTCTCTAGGGGCTCTAGTTTACACCTTTTGGGCCTAGGACAATCTAAGTGTCCTTGAATAGCAAGCTTGGAGAGGCTTTGTTGTGTCTATCTGGCCTGAGAGAGCAGCTAACGAGCTACAAGAAACTTCAGAGCTACACACTAGGTGATACAAGATTTGAAAAATATAAAAGTTAAAACCTAAGGCATCAAGGTCCCAAGAAACACCTCTAGCAGAATTTATGCATAAGCATTTCCAGAAATGTCAGTACAATGTTTCCTATTTTTTTTGCTTGTGGAACTTATCTAAACCCACAGCTGCCTTCGTTGAATTCTGCAAAGTTGCGGTTGTTTTATTGTTTATAATGATCTTAAGTCAGTAAAGCAGTGTATAAGAACACCCTGAAATTGCCTTAAGCATGTTATTCATCAAATAATTGATATTGGTAGATTTATACGCAAAGAGTAGATGGTAAAGGAAGGTCATCCACAGGGTGATTTGTACCTTTCTGACTACATAATTTTTAACCAATTTAAGCTAAATTCTTGTATGTAGCCAGTTCCATAGAGATACTCCAGCATTCAGTGATAATCCATCCATTCTTCCTCTGCTTTTTGTCTTTTCTTTCTAACTGTGCTTGTGACATCTGTATTTTAAGCTCAGAATCCTAAGGAGCATGAACAAGGGCATAAGAAATTTTCACAGAAGTTAGATTTCACTAAGTCTTTGCCCAACAATGAATCTCTGCTTAGAATTCTGTATTTGCATTAAATGTAAGCATAAAGGAGTCTGCCTTTTTCTTTTTTTTTCCCCCAGAAAATCATTATTAAGGTAAACAATGATAGAATTGCCAGGTTGCTAAGACAAAAGTTAATAAACAATGCTAATAATTTTGATAGTTCAAATGCAGAACTGCAGATCAAGGTCTGCTCAGGTATAAAAGTCTATAAATCATACATGCACTCAGGTGTTGCAGTCTTGTACCAGAGTTTGCTGGGGTTTTTTCAATGTCTTTTCTCCTTAGCTATAATTAGCTCTTGTGCCATATATGGTCTCTTGATACTGACAGTCCTAGGAACGACACACTGTAGTCTAGATATTATCAGTAATGAAACAGAGAAGGAACAGATGGAAATTTTGTGATGCAAATAGTTCTTATGGTGCTGTGGTTCCTGTGCTACAGCAGCTGGAGATGCCCAAGAATTATTTCATTTTTGGACAGTAGGGAAGGCTGAACACAAGGCACAAACTGTATTCTAGCCAAGAGCAAAACTTATGCAAATGTGCTGACCTACTCCTGAGAGCCAGATGTCATTGCTTCAGGCAAATGTTAAATTTTTTATGGTATGAGCATTCAGATCTGTCCTGAAGCAAGATAATACGGTATTCTCACTACTTTCCTTTCATTGCCATGGCAGCTTGTTACTGTCAGGGACTTACACAAATGTACAGCTCAGATCTTTTTTAAATCCAAAACGTCAGGGGTTTGTTTCACCTGAACATCTTATGGCCAGCATAAAATTGACATGCTACACAAGGTGTCAGGGTATTGCAGACTGTCTTGAGACTGGCAGTAAACATCTACATCCCAGCTCTGCTACCTTCCCTTCTTTGGGCCATCAAGTATGCCTGGGTGGTTTGTTGCAGTGGGCTTGCCTTTGTTCTGCCAAGGCTTTAGTCTGGCCGTGAACCAGCTGCAATCCACAAGCTGTGTAGTCCTGTTGGCAGAGCCAAGCCAGCCTCTAACGAGGGCTTAGTGACTTGTGCTTGGTGTGTGGAGTTGGCTGGGAAGTGAGGCCAGCGTGGGTGTGATGCTGCAAGCGTTGGAGCAACCCATGGAGCTGAGGTACGGAGCACTGCCCAGCAGTACAGGAGCAATGCTGGTGCCAGGCAGCTGGTGCTGAAATCTCACTCTGGAAAGACTGCCTGTGGAAAGTGGCACTTTGGCTGACACAAAGCTTGGCACTTCGTGCTGGTCGCTGTAGCTGGTTAAGAAGTGGTGTCTCTGCTGCTCCGTGCTTTTCCAAACTGCCTATCAGCAGATTCTGGAGGATGCTGGAGAGATAGTGTTTTAGCTGGATGGAACATTACCAAGAGGAAGTGCTTCTGGTACTAAGCCAAATCTAGCTTTGAGAAATCTATATAGAATGTGGGAAAGGTTATAGGGATGAACAGCCTGTGTACAATACTTTCTTACCACAGAGACCTTGAGTTGAAAAGGACAGAAATTAACAATTCATACTTCACTGAAAGAAACTCCCTGAAATGTTTCATTTTTTCAGAGGAAACTTGCATGCTTTTAAATTAATCAAACTGTTACGTTTCCCTTATGCAATGTCTAAAAGTGCAGTTAGTGGTTGTGACTTCTTGCATATTTTAATGTGGAAGTCATGTCCCCGGTAATTATAACACTCTCTCTTCTGATTGACCTGTTGGGGAAGGAGAAGCAAATACAGAAAGTATGTGACAAAGCAGAGGAATCAAACCTTGGTCTCAGACAGCTGGACCTTTATCTATGTAGTATAATTTATTTATCAAGTAAAATTTTAACAGGATATTCTCATTTTTTCTAACAATGAATTATGCAGCGCTACTGCACTTTAGATACTCTTTGCAAATCCAGACTTCTAATGCCACTTTCCTCTTCTCCTTTTTTCTGTTCACAGTCAAAAACCCTAAATGTAACCAATGTTGATACAGCAAATGATGTAATTCTGATGGCCCTGCAGCAGCTGGGAATTAATGTAAGTCCTTGCACCAGTTTTAATGAGTCTTTTTTTGTAGTTACTTTTAACAATCAGATCTTCCCTTGCACTTTTTTCCAAGTCTTAGGATATGAACATTAATTAAATGCTTTAACATAGCAGTTCAGAGTTGTTGAAATGCAGCAGAAGTGCCTTGTTAATGAATAGACCTCCAGAGATTATCAAATGCCTTAAAAGTTTTGAGTAAGCCTCTCATGCCTGTAAGGAATCAGTCACGTTTCAAGTTGCTTTTAAATCTCTCTTGCTGATACCTAAGAGGAGATATCTTGACACAAGAAGTGAGAGTTTGATAGAGCTCCTTTTGCATGCTTCAATGTGAACAAGAAGCCTACTGGTCTGCCTGTTAGTTGGTTTCAAAATGTGCAAACATGCATGATCAGCTGTGTCCCCAGATTGCACTGCTCTCAAGTATCCCAGTCAGGTACTCTGAATATCCGTGGACCTTTGGAGTTATGTGAGATACAAATGTAACTAAGTGATTGCATGGAATCTGAATGCACCCAATTTAAACAGTGCCCTGAAACTGTTTTGGAAAAAGGCTTTTACAGAGCTTATGATAATGCGGGATAGCGTACCAGATAAATGCAGTGATCCCTACTAGATCAAGTACTGCCTCAACTGGCTTCCTTTGCTCTAAACCAGACAAGGTAGTGCCTCAGGTGTAGTAGAGAATCAGTGCCAGGGACAAGAATTCTGGCTCTCTCGCTGTGTTTCACAACGTGGCTCCAACCAACACTGATGATCATATAGAAGCGCCTGGATGACAGCTTTTTAACTGGTCTATCAGCCTGCTGTTTGGGTAACAGGATTTTTTGAAATGTTTTACTCTTGATGTGTTGATCTCATTGCATGGAATCTGACAAGTCTTTTCCTTACCACAGCCTGAGTGTGAAGAGTCAAATATGATGAGCAAAATGCCACTGTTATGCTTCCCTTGGGCTTCTGGAGACTCACAGCAAAAGTTGGAGTAACCTCAGAATTTGCCTTCCCCAGCATCCATTATCCTTAATTCATACAGGCTTTTAATGCAGGGGTCTATTCTGCTAGCTTGGCATTTCCTGGGCACAGCAATTTATGCCTGCCCATCTTGCTATGGCTCAGACATCCCATTTACACCAGGGCTGGGGCTCTGGCTCAGAATCCAGTAGTCCATTTAATTAAGGAATCTCTGGAGTTGATAGAGAGATTGCAAGGCAAAAAGGATAAAAGGTGAATTAAAATTAGGATTTTAATTGCAGATTGTCTGCTCTGGTCTGCACCAAAAAAAAGGAGACTGAGCGCTATTACAACTGCAAGTCTTTATTGTGATGTGCTTCATTTTTCCCCACTTTATGGGTGTCATTTGCACTTCCTCTCTTTGTGTACAGAAAAAAACAGGAAAATGGTAGTATTTAAAGAGAACACTTTGTTTGATATTAGCAGGAGGAGGAGCTGGTTGGGTTTCAGCATTGTGTTCTTTTGTATGTGTCACAATCAACCTTTTCCTCCTCTTTACATTTTTATTTCAAGTGGAAAAAGAATGAAAGCCATCTGAAAGACGTAAAATCTTGCCTGCAGAATTACTGCATTTTTTCACTGCTTCTTTATAGCAGAAGGCCTTTTTTCATTAGAGGCATATCATAAGATTAGCAATAAAATCAAACAAGCTAAATAAATTAAGCTGTAGCCTTCACATCAATCAAACACCCAAGCCCCTGGTAGGATTGTTCTGACTGTAAGGAAGCTCAGCCTTACGCGCTCTAGCAAGGTTTTTTATTTCTGTCCACAGAGAACCACTTGAAAGGAGCTCCATGACTTTTCAATGGCAATTATAAAAACTACATTTCACATATTGTGTGATTAATGGGGCTGTTACTTTGGCTGGGTTCACTCTGGTTTAACACATCAGGGTTTTTTCCTCTGTGGTTTCTCCAGTAAAATGACAGCTAGCTCGTGCAAAATGGCATTGATCATCTGTTCCAAATTATCAAGTGGGGCAGAAGGAAGGGCCTTGGGTTTCCCAGCTTTGTGAGTACACTTGCTGACTTTTCTGGGACAGTCACATTTATCCTGACAAATGGCCTCATAAAGCCATAAAGGACAGCATTTGCAGTCGGAGATGAACAGTCTGCCTCCTGGAACCATGCTTACTGGCTCTTCCCTTCCCCTGCTTCCCCTTCACAGCAACGAAGCCTTTCATATATGTATGTGAAAGGAAAAGCAAATACCCTTTCTTGTGCTCTTCAGCTGTATTTATTTGCTCCTGGCTGCTTGCCCTGAGGCATCAGAGATGTCTCTAAAGCCTATTTATTTTCCTTCTGCCCCCTGCTAGGTGACTTAAAATCAGGGCTAATATGGGCCAGAAAGCTCTGTCAGTCAGAGAGCAAACTGCAAAGGCTTCATTGGGTGTATCAGCATTACATCAGGTGCCTGCAGCAAGTAGGAAGAGTCTCAAAAGCCTTAGGAACACTGTGTGAAGGTCCAGATAATGCAGGATAGTTGGCAAGTCTGTTTAAAAGGAGGTAGGATTTAACTTTAGATCTAAATAAATGCTGTCGTGAGGTATTTATCACTTTTTGTAGCCAGAAAACTTCTAGATTCTAATTATCCTGATTTAGTAGTGTCACTGAAAAGGGACTTAAGGTAAAGTAGATCACTTTTAATGCAGTGTATTTATCCACTTGCAGTTTTCTTTTGTCCTGAGAGTGGTTTATATTAAATGTCATTCTTTTTACTTCTGTTGTCTCGCCATCATATCTGAAAGAAGTGCTACTCTCCTTCTTCAATTAAACTGCAACACTGTACGTTTCTGCTAAAGGCAGTATTTAGAATTTGCTTTAATTTGATTTGATTTAAATCAGAGGTTTTCACAGCTTTTCCCAAAAATTATCACGTCCCCCAGTCTTTTGAAAATTCTCTCTTTTGATGTAAATTTATTCTCTCTGCTGTACATTTTAAAGAGGGCTCAGTAGTCTTAAAACACCATCCATCAGTCCCAAACCCTTCCACACATAAGGGCTGCACAAAAAGGCTGAGAGCAGCCCTACAGTGAGATTTTGGGGCAGCATTGAGTGCCGGGAACCTGGGGCTGCCGTCCTTGCCTTGGCATCATTAGGGTGGGCTCAAGTCTCAGGTGAAGGTGCTCGTGCCCTGCACTCCAGTGTCAGTCATAGGATGCTGTTGGCTCATGAGCCTGAGCTCCTCCTGCTTACTGGAGATGTAGAAAAGCTGGGGAGAGGGTAGAGCAGAGTACTCAGATGTGAGGCCTGGGGTGTCTGTGTGCCAGAGCACATCCCAGGTTTTGTGGTTACCCTGGTACTCAGGAGGGAGCTGAAGGGTCACCTTAGCTCCTGCAGCACATCCTGCCCACTGTCTGCCACAGGCTCTGCAGCAGGTTCTTCTTATCCTGCTTAGCTATCCTCTTTCTGTGGGATCAGATGTGCCTCTCCTTTGTGCTGAGTGCTGCTCAGTGCTGCCATGGTGAGGTGGGTTCTGACATCTGTCCCTCTGCTGCCAGGAGGCACTCCAGTCTGAGGGAAAGAACTGGGGCAAATCTCCCCCTTTTCCTTCCAAAATGATGGGCTCCAGCACCTCTCACTGCTCAGAGCTGAACCCAGGTCACATAAACCACATTGCACATGACAGACACACTGCAGGAATTTTGCTGGTGGCAGACTTGGGCACAGCAAAAGTAAAGGCTATTCCTTTGACCCTGCTGGCAAGGCGCAGATTATCCTTATATTGTGAGAAACCTTATGTGAACCTGTCCTTAATGGCTGACAAACTTATTCTTAATTTTGGTTTTAAAGGGCTCTGAAAAAGACTACAAGCTATGGGTGATTTCAGGAAGAGAACATGCTCCTTACCCACTTATTGGTGAGTTGTTGACATTGTTTTGTTTTTCGATATTCGCTCAGTTATTACTGCTGTAGGAAGCAAGAAATAGAGAGAAGACTGAAATTCAGTTTCCTCTTTTGTTTTGTTTTTTGTGTTTTTTCTCTTACTTCCCTGTCATGCAAGTTTGCCTGTTTGGGGAGCCGGTGAAATGCTGACCCTTTGTTTTGGAAAGCAATTGTCTGCTTGTGTCACTAAGAGGTTGAAGAAGTTCTTTTATTTCTGCCCCAGTTTTGCTGCATGAGCCCCAGTCTTTCTACCGAGTTGGCCTCTCCAGTCACCTCTTCTTCTGGAGGTTGTCCAGCTTTACCATATTTCTTCCTACACCTCCATAGCATTGTTTACTCCCCTCCTCAGCAAAACTCAGCATGGTTTGGAGAAATGTTCTTTCCTTCCACAACTCAAATTAACTGATTCAAGAGGTCCTTTCCAATCCTGTATTTTTCATTCTGGCTGACAGCTCCCCTCTGATTAGGAGCAAATTAGTGCTTATTCACTTTCTAAAATGCTTTTCAAAACATTTCAGGACCAGGAATCAACACAAATCTCGGAAGTGATTGGATGGAGTGATTTGATTTTGGCCTGTGATTCACTAAGAGCAAATCCCTTCCCATTAGTAAGAACATTTCACTGTAGAAGCCCAGCATTACTTGTGCTATATGAGTTTGCAGATAATTAGAACAAGAAAAACTTGTGCATCTTCTGTTTTTTTCTCCGGCAAATCTAATCCCAGTAAATCTTAGCATTCTTTCTCAAAGCAGCCTTAGCTACAAATGCTTCACTGGAGTCAGACAACATTAATATTTATAAAATGTCTAACTTGTGCACCTTATAGAGAGTGCAAACTGTTTTGCCTTTGAAACATACCAGACTTTGGGTTTCTGACCATTATTGTGTATCTTCTTCAGATCAAATCACATCCATGGCTTTAAACATAGAACTAGAGAATTCAGAAATGGGAAAGGTCTTTCTAATTGACTGACTCTCACTGCAAATTCAAGTTGCAGTCTTTGGAAAAGAAGAATCTGACGTGAAAGTCGTGCTGTTCTTGATACTTATGCAAAGGTTTATTAGATAAGGCCAACTTTTATCATAAGTGCACATCAGAAGCAGAGTTTGACTGTGCCATAGCTTCATACTACATATAATCTCAAATAACATCTCTTCCACTCTTAGTGTTCAAGTCTAACTGCAAGCTAACTCAAACATCTGAGCACTGCATCCACATTTAATATATTTCATCCGCCAGGTCTTTAGACAAGTCTGAAAAGCATCTTTCCGGTGGCATTTCTGAAAGCTCCTCTAGAAATGAATTGCCTCTGTGTAGTCCCCAAAGATGCTGGTTAAAGCCAAGCACAGCTCATTTGCATCAGCCCTGTGATTAACGTTTCCTTCCTCTTTCAGCCTCAGACAGGAACTATAATTGTGTCGCATTTGACTGAGTTGATGGCTGTTGCACTTAACATGTTAAGGGAGGGAAGATCACTTCCACACTGGACTTTTTTGGTTTTGCATGCTCAGCAAAAATTTGACGACTGATCCCAAAATCTCATTTCTCTCCATAATGATATGAGCAATCAGTACCTAAACTTTCAGTGCCACAATAAAAACAGTAGAAAGAGTAAACACTGAATTCAGAAATAGTCACTTGTATTTTTTTCTGGCAGGCTTTTATGTGATACAGCTGTAATAGATCTGATTTTACTTTTACATCTGTTTAACTACACCAAACACAGTAACTCCCTATCTGCCAGTGTATGATTTATACCCGTGCAAATATGGAGAAAAGCACAATTCTTAGATTACTGAGAAATTGCTGCGGGCCAGCAAGCAAAATCTACTTTTCCTCCAGGGCAGATGGAGTTTTGCAAGTCTTCAGTCAATCCAGCAGAGATTATTATGATTTCTCTTTGAACAGGACATGAATATCCCTTTGGAATTAAAATGAGCCACATTCGTGACGCTATGCCCCACGGATCAAAGCACTGCGCCTGCCCCAGGCAGCTTCAGGGCCCTTTCTTGACGGAGCAGCTGCCCCAGGAGCTGCAGTGCCAGTTTGTGCTGAAGCCCAGCCAGGTGGCCGCGTGCCAGCAGCTGAACGGTACGTTGTCCTCTCACCCCAGCATCTCTCTCCACAGCCGGGCCGCCTCCCTGGCTCTGCTGCAGAAGGCAAATGTGCCGGGCTGGGGGTGCGGTGGGAAGCGTAGAGGAGCGTGCAGGTGTATCTTCCAGCTGCTCAGGGGAGTTTGCAGTGTAGCTCCCCCTGATTTGAGCGTGCTGTTGTATATGTGTCATCTTTGTAAGTTACATTTTGACAAGCTGCCTGTCAAGTGATTGTTCTAAAATCAGCAAAAGAAAGACAAAATCTCTCCCCTGCAATTTTTGTGAGTCTATTAGCTGAGCTTCTCTCTGCAGCCCTTGCTGTGCTCTGTAACAAGGCAGGGTGGTTTTACGATTCAAGAGTCAAGGCTTGACTTTGGCACAGAATTCCCATGCAACATTTGGCAGCATCCTTTATCTCAGTAAGGTACTTAGGACTATACACCTACTTCACTGGGACCCTCAAGTGGCCAAGTCTAGGCAGGTACTTGGGTACCTAGATGAGGTGAGTGAATAGAACTTTATTGCAGTACTCGCTGAGTAAAATAAAGAAAGTAGTATTTTCTTCTGCCTTTGGCCTTGATGCTGCAAAAATACAAGCACCTGCTCTCTGTTTTGCACTCTGTTGTCAATGACACAGTGACTGTGCTCTGCTCATAATAAAACAAATAAGGAGATTGTAACAGGTTTGGGGCATTAGACTTAGGACAAGGATACATCCCATGGTGTGTTTTTGTTGTTCTTAACATGCTAGCATACTCAGCTCAAGTAGGAACCCTGCTTTACTTCAACATTAGTGACCCTATCATAAAAAAAATGTCATCCACACTGTTGTCTTGGGCACTCCCCAATACCTAAGATGTCCCACAATATATGAATATGAATAGAATCCGTTTGTAATGTTTTCAGAAATTAAGTACAGTGAAGCTATACCAGAGTCCGTTACAAATTATTCTGGAAATTGATTACATTTTATATAAATTAATTTCCTTTCCACATGCATTCATCCACCCCCTTCCCAGTAATTTGTATCATATATTACTTCATGGCATATTTTAAGAATGAGGCAATCTAGCAAAGGGGTGTAATTAGGTTTACAGGCCCCGCTTTGGCAGCTGATGTTGACTGGCAAAAGAAAATAGAAATGCAAATCAGGCCTGTAGAGTTCTAATGCAGATGTGTTATCATCAGTGCTGTGCAAGCTGCAGGAGTGGAGGGAGCCTGGCTTGGGGCAGCAGAAGCCTCGGGCAGCCTGCAGGTCATGCACAGGGACTGTGCTAAATGGGAGAAGGAGGCTTTTAGTCCATTCACCTTTCCTTCTTCCATCAGACAAAATGTGTTAAAGTGATGTATAGGTCTGACTGCTTGCAAAGCAGGTTATCTCACATACAACTCTGTTAGTTGTGCTTATCCTAACTGTTTTGGGTTTGGAAAATGGCAAAAATTACCTGCATGCGAGCCAAGGCTGTGATCTGGCTTTGGGCTCATCTTCAGATCAGCAAGCCAAAATCTGTGTTGCTGTTGTTGGGTACCCACTGGGCACACTGCCACATACAGGGTGAATTTACAGAGAGCAGTATCTGTAACCGCACACTTCACTGCCACATGCTGTGCTGTCCTCCCTCCCATCACCTCCCTGCATCCGGGATCCCTCTGTGCTGGACATGCTGTCCCTTCTGGAGGCAGCAAGGAACAGCTGCCCAACTCTACCAGGGTGCACCATGGTTAGACAGCAGTGTAGTTGTTGACAGGCAGGCAGGACTGACAGCTGGCCCTCATGTCGAGTAATTAACTGTGTGGACACCAAATGTGGTGGTGTAATTGCATCAACTGTCCTGGCAGGATGGTTAAAAAAAGTACAGGAGAATTTTCTATGTGGAAGAAGTGAGTGTTTCTGTTGCCACTGCTGTAGCCTTCCAGCATGTAACAGGAATGGCCACCTACCAGTTAAACATAGCCATTAAATAATGCTCATGAGCACATTGCTAAATAGAGCTGAATATTTACTTAGAAGTTTCTGATCAGTTTCAAGGAGAGGAAATGCCATTTCCATGGCTAGGACACTAACTATGAATAGACATTCCCTTCATGTAAAATACGAGCAGAAGAGGTGGCTGCTGTGAGCTCTGACCAAAATTTTCCAACAAACTGGTATTACTTTTTTCTGATTCTGGCTTAGAATAATCCACCAGAGCAAGGCCATAGGGTTTTTGTATGACACTACTTCTGCAGAGCAATAATTGGCATCTGTCTTCGCTGAGAGGAGCACAGGCTTCTCCTAGTATTATAACTTTGCACAGGTTCAAAAAGAAAGTGTCCACCCCTTCTCATCTCCTCTTCATCTTAAGACTTCTCAACCCCCTTAAAAAGAGGGTGTGAAAAAGACGAGTTTTCCTGTTTTGCAGTGAATGTTAGTTTTTAAGTGACAGGGCATTTCGTTGCCCTACATCAGTTGTTGGTTTCTGTTCTGGTCTGCTGAAGAGCACTGGTTAAGATTTCTTTCCTGTCCCAGGAGAGAGCTGCAGTTAGTTGCAATGACCCTTTGCTCTCATTCTCAGTTTGAGACATGGCTGTTAAGAGGGGAACAATCAGTAAGAGACTAAGAAGAGTTCCTAATTTTAAGACCGTTTTTTTTATTCACTTCTGCTATTCCTTGTTCTCCAAAATACTATCTTAATTTTTGCTTCCACTGAGATCTACAGGGTTTACAGAAAAAACCACCAGTACGTATTTGCTGTTGTGTCACTAGAACGCTGGCAAACCTTAGTTTGTGAAGCAAACCTTATTCAGGTGCTAATATCCAGCTCATCTGAAGGAAAAAAAAATGTCAATTTGAAAGTTACAGGTCAGTTATGTTCTCCCGAAACACGATGTGTCGAGTAAAGCCTTAGACACACAGTAAAGCCAGACTTACATTTCTTGAAGTTTTGGACTGCTTAAAATGTATATCCTCATTATTTTTTATGAAAATAATTTTTCTTCAGGCTTTCACATTCATATGTTCACATTGTGAATTAAACTGTAACTTTTCATTCTGTAAGTATCTAATGAAAAGACTTCCACCCATTCCCAAAGGGAGCATGATCTGGAATGGAATGACGTATAATGAAAATCACTCTTTGAGCTAAAAACCCAGTTCTAATAAAGTATAGGAGACAATAAAGTGTTGGAGAGAAAAATCTGGTATTGTACCACAATCCTTTATTATGCAAGCCTTGCTTCTGGCCTCCACAACGGCAGAAGGTAAAATGTTTGGAAGAACCAGCTAATTAAAATGTGTATGGGATAGGCAAGTAACTAAATCAATGCTGATTGGCTTTGAAAACACCTCGAAAAGAAAAGATATCTCAGAATAAGTTTTACCCAGTTAGCACTTCTGTCATAAACAGTCTGCACTCCTTTTCCTCTTAGCAGTAGCCCATGCTGTTAAGAAGACTTCACACTGGCTCATGTTGAGAAAGGTCATGTAAAAAAACCCGTTTCTGTGTCCCAATACCAGTACTTCCTTCTCTATACACCGTAAACAAGAGCTTCAGTTAGTACAGCTCCATCAGTATCTCACAAAATATGTTAAAATGAAGGCAAACAGAGCCCATCAGTGTGCTGGCAGCATGCTGAAAATGCCATCTGGAAGGCATTGATTAAAGGGCAGGCACCGTCCCTGGGCCATGGTCAGCAAATGCTTGGAGTGAGGACACTGACGATACTCTTGTGTTGTGGAGAAGAGAGCGAAGGCAGTGGCTTTTCCTGGTCAGAAAATGCCTCACCCCATTAGTTGATTCTCTGGTGTTAACTGTGGGGAGAGTCTCCCACATTGCCAGGAGAACTAGGAAGCCTCTGGACAGCATGCCAAGGTGAGGGCAGTGGTTTCACACCTGTGGGTGGAAAATGAGTTATTTAGCAGAGTCCAGCTCTGTGTGAAGTCAGCAGGCTGAGGTTTGCCATCCTGCACTATTGGTGGTGAGTGCTGACGCTGTGCTCCAGCAGTGCAGTGCAGATCCTGGTGATCCTCTTCAGGGCATGAGTTAGGGCAACACATGCTACACACACACACACACACACACACACACAGATGTATGTGCATGGTGGATTAGACTTAGCTGGATGCAAGGAGTTGGTTGAGTTCATGACATTTTTTCCTTTGAAACCATAGCAACCACCAAAACCCAAATACTGGAACCAGAATTGAAATGCATTTCTCGTAATAAACACCTTTCTCTCTTCTCAGACTTAAGCCAAAAGTCATTTAAAAGGAAAAGATCTATCATAAATTGGGCTTTTTGGCGTGGCCCAGGCACTCACTTGGACAATGCACCCCTCTCCTCAACATCTGCTGCTCCTGGGAAGCTCTTTGGCCTCTTACTAACAACCATCTGTGAGGATGACAACCTGCCCAAACCCCTCTTGGTGAGTCCTAGGCTCAGGGTTGGGTCTTACAGTGGTGGAATTTCTCTGTGTAGTAAATGAGGATATGTTTGTAAATGGGGCATTGAAATTACCCAAGGAAAGAAACCAGAAAGGTTTCCAAAGGGAAACCTCATTTGTGGTTCTCAGCAAGAAGTTTGGTTTTTAACATATGCTGTGGTCAGGCCCAGTTAATAACAGCTTGAGAAATGTATGTGAGCAGTCTGCTGCTCTGGGCTATTTCTCCTTTATAGCCCATGCTATAAGGCTGGTTTCCTAATCCTCACTTACACAGTGTAAATAAATGCCACATTCACACATACTTTTTCAACCACTCCCAAGATCTCTGTAAAATCCCCACATCCATAAATGTCTCATCTGCTGTCCCATATAGGCAGCCCACGCATGCATAAAAATGCCACCTGCCTGTAACTAGGCAATTTCACAGCCTTTCTTGAAGTCATTCCAGGGCAGGCAAGTGCTCTGAGTCCTCATTTTTGGTCTGACAGCACCACTGCAAAAATCAGGTGGGAATGGGGAGGTTACAATAGCATCTTTTCATCCTGTCTTGAGGGAGCTCTGGTGTGGTGGGTGCTCTCAAAACCAGCCTAGGAACATGAAAAAGGTTGTCCTAGAGCCCATTCCTAGGCATAATTAAGGCATATATGTGGCATTTTTGGTCGTTGGAAGGCTGCCCTGTTGTCAGTGCAGCAGATGAAGTATTTACAGAGTGGGAATGAGCCCTGCAGGATTGGGCCCTTCGTCCTAACAGCCCAACTTCTGGCTGGAAGAAGTTGCCAGAACCCCACTGAAATCAGTGGGGTCACACCAGTTTATAGGAAAAGATGTTTTGTCTCCTAAGCTGGTGCTTGATGTGCAGCTTTATCACTGCCTGAATAGTGAATCATACCAGGACTTTCCAGGTCTTTTAATAATGTGGGGTTGTTATTTTCTTTTGAAGGAGAAGTGTGCGTTTTCATCATTTAGGTTACTTAAATAAGCCCTCCAGAGATGGACTCTGTATGACTATGATCACCTGATCCCTCAGTCTCTCTGTTTAACAGATGAGCCAACGCTGCATTTCAGAAATTTCTCCAAAACATAAATATTAGTAAATTTTTATCTGAAAAAATCCCCGGAGTTACTAAGCATAGAATCACAGCTTGGTAGAGTTCATGCTTTGAATTTTAAACATTGTGTTTATGCCACAAAATATAACTTACTTCTGAATTCATGCAGTGTCTCTGGAGAATAGAATACTGGGGAACTGAATGGGATTTACCTGCAAGAGAAAGAAAATATTGGGGGTGAATGCTGCAGGCATGGCTGGATAACTGCTTCCAGCTTGCTTTCACAGCTGAAGGGCTCTCTTTTAGCCATTGCCACACTGAATTGTCTTGCACCATAGCTTCATTCATGTAATTTCGTCTGGGTTTGTTAGTTTAACAGGGGCTTCCCATTTTTATCTTGTGAATATTTTGTTCAAAATATATTTTCAAAGCGTTTGTTCGTGTGCTAGCATACTGTGCTGTGGGACTCAGCCTGTTTTGATGGCAGAGCTCTAAATTCCTGCAAAGAAAATTAAAATGCTGGCATTAGTCCTGCTGCCATGAAGGTGCTCCTCCAAAGCATCTGCACTTACGTGAATTCTTGATCTTGGACTTCTGCAAGAGTGAGAAAGAAACATTAAAGAATAAAAGTAGAAGTAATAGCTGCCATTAGATTTACATGCACTGCTGTGTGGCAGGAAGACCTACCTTACAGCCCAGACTAGGAAAGTCCCCAAACTCCATTCCTTAGCCATTACTGTTCACTGGTTGAGTTTAATGATGATGGACCAGTGTCCCAGGACCCCCCCAGTGTCCCTTTTCTTGCCATCATTTTTGATAACTTGCTCCTCAGGCCACTGTGGGCATACACATAATCCCAGAGGCTGTCTGCACGTGTTTCCCCTTTCAAAGAGATAAACATTACAAGTGCTACATTGCTTGGAGTGGGCCTGCAAGAGGTGACCTGCATGTCTGAGAGATGGCCCACAGGAGACCACAGAGAACTAAGCATCTGTCAAATGTCATGGGCATCTTATCTCAGGAGAAGTTTCAGCATTTCCTTTTCTGCTTGTTTTCCTCTCTTATTTAGCAGAAGAAATCAGTCCCTCCTGTTATTGTAAAAGCTAGGCAGGAATCTGCCCATTTTCCCTTTCCTGTAATAAGCTGCCTACTTGTTTAATCCTGTGCAGCCTCACTGGCTTCAGGGGAGCCACAAGCTGAGCTTTATCCCCCTTGGAGTGACCTCCCAAGCAGGAGCACCTTGCCCCAGAGTTGGTCCTGCTGACAGCCCTGAGCTGCTTGCAGAGTCTGATATCACTCACAAGCACCAAAGGGAGTAAAAACCTGACTCTGATCTGCTGTAGAAGTGCAGATGGATATTAAAAAACAAAGCACTTCCCAGCTTAGATAAAAATTTCTTTTTTTTCAGACATCAGCAATGGAACAGAAGTCTGTCTCTGGTTGGTGATAATATGACCACAATGATGAGCAGCGAGGGTCTCATATCTTCCTGCAAAGTAGTGTCTGGCTGAGGCCACTCTCAAATGCAAAGCTTTGAATTAGATAGACCACTCTCCTTTTCCCGTACCACAGTGTTTACGTATTTAAATGACTTGGCTGAAACTTGCACGGGTCCTGGAAGGTCATGCAGAAAGTTAGTGCTTAGCAGTGGCAGCACGGTATTTCTGAGGGGATGCCTTCCAAAATGAGAGCCCCAGATCACAGCTTTGCTGTGCAGTTTGGCATGGTTTGGAGAGTGAGCCTTGACCTGGGTTTGATTTCTGATACTTTTTAGGACTAAAAGGTTTTCAGCTGTGGCAAAAATGGCAAAATTACATTTTAGTGGCACTGGACAATAAAATACATTTATGAGAAATCCTCTTTGCCTTTTTAATTTTTTAGGACATGCTTTCCCTCCTTTACCAAGAGGGGCCTTCCACAAAGGGTATTTTCAGACGCTCTGGAAGTGCAAAAACTTTCAAAGAGCTAAAGGAGAAGCTTGATTCAGGCGCTGAAGTGGACCTGGCCCGTGAATCCATATTTGTGACAGCATCTTTGTTTAAGGTATGTGAAAAATGTTCCTGTCTCCCTTTTTGGGTGAGAGCAGCACAGATCCTGTGCACAACCAAGGAGGGCTTTTCTCCAGGGACGGGCCCAAAGAGGAACTGGTGGACTGAATTAACAAGAATGGGCCGGCACATTAACCTTGTGAGGATCTCCAAAGGAGGCCACCACTGAATTAGGATGAGGAACAGGAGTAGCCAGCTTGTTTCGCTGACAGCTTTCCTGAGGTCTCTGCTTCAGCCTGCTCCTGTAACTCTCTTTATCTCTGCATATGAAATACTAGAAGGCATGTTTGCAGACCTGTCTCCTTACACATCAGTACTACTCTACGCTGTAGAGTCTTGCGTGTCAAAACCAATGTTCCTTGTGCAAAAAAAGCATCATAGCTACCCTGATCCTAGCTTTTTTGGGAAGCTAGGATTTGGTCTTCTTCCTAAACTGCATCAGTTTCCCTGCCAATGGCTGAGGTGTTAGGAAAGAGGAATAGCAAGACTATCAATGACTAGTTTAGGTACTCCATTGATTAGGGGAAGGAAGGTAGGGATGCCTTAGAGTGCTTATGGCCTGAAGGTATTAGAGCTTGTCAGCTAAGGAGAAGAGAGACCACAGATGAAGTTAAATGATGAGTAAAGACAGACATTATGCAGCATCAAAATAACTGGTCTCACTGCAGATTTTTTAGTTCAGCGATATCAGATGAAGCATACAAATACCTCTTTTTTGACAAAAAAGGGTAGGGAAAGGCAGGAAAATATCCACTTTAAGCATAATCTAAAGTGCCTCTATCTCAGATGATATTCTTCTGGTTTTGGTTGCTGTGTGTAATGATGTGGTTGCCAGCGAGCGCTGTCCCATGGACACATCCTCTTGTATCTGTGTTTCTTATTCCTGCTCCTTCACATGCCCCAGAACAGCTGCTCAAGTGTTTTGTTCTTCTTTTCCCTTGATAAGGATTTTCTCCGCAACATCCCAGACAGTATTTTATCATCCCAGCTATGTGATAAGTGGGTCTCTGTGCTGGATCAAGGAAATAATGAAGAGAAGATAAAAAGCATCCAAAGGTAGTTACGTATATTCTCTACATTCTTTTCCTATAAATGTATATCCCAGAATGCAGAATCACAAATATTCAACTTACAATTATTTTTTTTAAATAGATGCTAAAAATGTCTTTGTATATGACAGAACATTAAAGATTACATGTGTACTTAAGTGATTGTCTGTAAGAGACAATTTTCTGACTCTCTTTTGTCCTGCTTTTCTGCCTTTTGTGGACACCAGTAAATACATTAAATATCCTTTCATGAAAAGAACAAAAGCAACTTGTATTATTTGTAAATTTGATGTCCAAAACCTGAATTTCTGTCTGATAAAAAATCCAAAACCACCTGTAGGGGAACTTGGGAGTCCTAAGTGAAAGGGAATCTGAAATCAGTTCTTCATGTATTTCCCCTCGTTCATCTCATATTTTAGTGACCATTTTGAAGCCGAGATGGAATTGTGAATGAAATGCTGGAGCATAGTGACAAGGGAAGCCTCCAACCTTGCAGGCGATACAAACTAGAAAGTAGGCAAAGTTTGTGTCACAGGAAATGGAGCTTTGTGCAGTAGCTGACCTCGGGAGTATTTACACACATACTTAAAGGCAACTAGATGGCCTGGACACACTACTGAACTGTTTGGGGAAGTGAGTGGTGAATTATCAGGCAACTTAGGAGAAGTACAGTTTCATGTCATACACTGTACTTGGCAGAGCATAATTTTGTGTTATGGTGTTTTCTGCTGTTCCAGAAAATTGTTCAGAGACACAGTGAGGGAAAACAGCTGAACAAGAACACCTCTTTGACACCCTCCCTGGTTTGATTAGTGGACCATGTTACCCTGTTCCTGCGTTTCCATTATCTTGACTTGTGTGCATCTATGGAAAGTGGTCACTAATGTGAAGAATTCCGTTTTTATATGTTTTCAGGTTAATAGAGCATCTCCCCAGAGCTAATGTTGTTCTCTTACGTTACATCTTTGGAGTACTGCATGGCATAGAAATGCGATCTGAAGAGAACCAGATGAATGCCTTTAATCTGGCTGTGTGCATTGCACCTAGCCTGCTCTGGCCTCCTGTTTCCTCCACTCCTGATATAGAAAGTGAATTTATTAAAAAGGTAAGGAACACTCTGGTGTAGTAGAAAACCAAACCAACTTTCATCCCATTCAACCAGGCTGTTGGTTACAAACATGAGAACAGTCAGTACCTCTTCAGATCAGGACTTGTGATCTAATCAGGGCTCCAGTAACATTCATCAATCCATTCTCATAATCTGTCTGGAAGAAGGGGAGAGAGGTCATAGAGCAATGCCCAGTGTATCAGCAAAATGCTTCTCTCATCAAGAAGATCTGTGGTTGTGGTGACCTTGGAACAGGACAGAGTAGAATGGAAAAGATGTATAGAAGGATGTATACCAGGATAGTTTATCTGGACCCAGGAGACTGGGAGAGAAGTTCCTGGCTGCCTTCATGGATGACAGTGTGCTCCTGTTCCTCATCTGTATGGTGAGCTTGCCCTGAGTTGAATAATAGAAGATCTGACATCTCTTTCCCATTGCTTTGTTGCAGATTTCTAGTCTGGTACAGTTCCTCATTGAGAATTGCTGCAGGATTTTTGGAGATGAAATTACCTCCCTCTTTGGAGAAATACTGATGACATGCAAGAGAGAGAACAGCTCAGGTAATACAGATTGATATTTTGATCCCTTTAAGACAGCTAAACTCAGGCAGGCAAAAGATTGGTATATTTCATGGAAGAATGTTGTTCCTTCTTCATGTGGTGTTCCCAGATACTGCTGTTCTCTTTCCTCTGCCCAAAGAATTGGTCATAATCACTGATTCAACTTACCATAGACCTGGATCATATCACAAAATACTTTCACAAAGACTCTTGCTCCTATACCAGTCATCTGAACCACTATGGTTAAAAAAGGAGGGAGGGAAAACAAAGGAAATAAAAAAAGAAAAAATCTAGAGAAGGTTTCCTCTCAAATCTAGAATTTTGCATTAGCCTGTGTTTTCCCAAAATATCAGGAAGTCAGTGATCAACAATGGTCATGATACAGCTGTCACACCATTTTATTAGGGCTGAAAGTGTCTATTCTTCACTATCAAAAGAGAGAGATCTCCAGAGTTTCAATGGGACATCCAGATTTTGCTGCTAGCACAGAAAAATCATGGAACTGGTGACTGAAAGTGTTTGGCAGACTAGTTGACAGAGCTTTCCAGATTATCATTAATGCCTTTTTTCTCTCCAACCCTCTGATTTTGACTGAAGTTTTGTGTCTCTCCTTAAAGTATTTCTAAAGCAGCATTTTTGTAAGATAAATTTTGTCACAGGTGGCCTGTACTGAAAGTGGTAATGGCACTTGTGTCGGCATGTCTGACTGACTCAGTGTGGCTGTTCCAAACTCCTCGTGCTCTGCCTCCAGTGAGATTGGGTGAAATCCAGTGAAATTTGGCCTGCCCCTCCTCAGGAGTGAAGTGCATGGGATCTGCTGTGCTGGGATGTGCTGGCAGTGAGAGCCCAGACCCACGATAGGTTACAGCAGCTGAATGATTTTTCAGGCAGGCACTGAGGTGTGGTGGCTGCCCGTGCATGAACTGTGTCTGCTGCAAATGTGAGATAAGGTAGCTCAGCCTAACCCAGAGCAAAAGAGATTTAATGTAATTCCAGTTAATGCAGATACAGGATAGGGCCCAGGTGTGCACTGCTCAGTGCAAATGAAGTGTCTGTTTAAACTGAGACTAAAATTTCACAGTGTTGCTCTTAAAAGTATTGTATTTCCTGGAAGAAGTAGAGGTAAGAAGTATGAAGTAGGTAAGAGGGAAGAAGTATGCCCTATTTTCTTCATTTGTCTAAAAGAAGGAAAGAAAGGTTAAATGTTGCTTTCAATATCCAATAATGAAAAGAAAAATTAGATAAATTACCAATGCAATATATATATGTATGTAAATTATTGTTTACTATTATTGTTAGCTACTATCCACTGAAAAAACTGAAACCAAACCAAAACCACAAAACCCCCTAACCTTTATTTGTGCTGTTATCCTGTATTTCTTGACTGAACTGTAGCTTAGTACTGACTTCAGCTTTTCCATTTCAAAATTAAGACAGTAATTTTTTATGAAATTATTAGTATTTCTGCTTGAAGAATCTTCAAAGGGCAAATGCTCCTGAAAGTAAAGGACACTTTGCAAAAAAAAAACCCAGAAGCTGCTTATCAAGAGGGTGGTTCAGTCACTGATGTGTTAACACTTGGTTTGTCCTTGCAGATGTTGCTTCTCTCCATCAGAACGACTCTTCCTATGACAGCCTGGAAAATGAGGCGAATGATGAAGCTGACTCTTCCTCCAGTGACTGGATTAAAACCCGTGATCAGGATAACAGGAGCAGGGAGTCTGTCTTCACTCTGAGCGACGGCGATTCGGAGCAGACAGAGGTGGATGAAATCCACAGCCAAACCAAACTGAAGCAGTTGGCAATTTCTGCCGACGTGCATCCGAAGTTTTCCTTGCAAGAAAACTCAAACGAGTCTCCCTACTGCAGTGGTTTCCCCTCAGCAGCTACCTCGGGTGCTCCCAAGACTGTGAGGAGGCACCGGCGTTCCTCCGAGCCTGCAGTTGGCCTCCAGACCTCCAGTTCTGCCCGCAGCGATGCTGGGCGTGAGAAGGCGACGCGCAAAGCCAGCTGTGAAGTTGTCCTGTCTCGTGAAGATGGGGAGTGTCACTGCCAGCGCCGGTCACTGCAGGTGGAAAGGCAAAAGCTCAGCAATCAGAGCTTGGTTATAGGGATTAATGTTGGTAAAAGTGACAACACAAACCAAAATGTTGAAAGGAAAGACCTGTCCCATTGTCTCCTGCCTCCAACGCCAGAGGGATTAAATATTTGCTTAGGATTTAGCTCTTTTAGCCAGTCTTCTTCTGGGACATCTCCATCTGTGTCGTCGATTTGCTCCCTGGACAGTGCTTTCTCCCAGTTTTCAGACCAGGCTCTGTTTACCCTAAGTGAAACCTCCTGCCCTTTCGATAGCACTTTTCAGTCGCTAAAGAAACACGAAGACGCTGCTGCTGCTGTGGCTGATGACTGTTTGCTAACACCCACCAAGGTGCCACCATCTCCACAAGCTACTGACACTGGGGCTGAGGGGGGCTTAGTGGGGCCCAACACCAGGTCAGCACCTGTGAAACCTACTGATGGAGTCAATGGCTGTTTCATTAAGCCTGACCTTCAGCCATTGCCTCTCAAAGTCACCGGAAGAGACAGACTTGATGATCAAAGAGGAGGTCTAGAAAAGCATTACAGCAATCCAAAGTTTGAAGAGACCGACCAAAGCTTTTTGCAGAGGAATCTTAATGCTTAAAATAAACACCATAAAGAAAATGCCTTTGGTGTTGATGTGTGTTCATTTTAAGTTTAACATCCAGGTTGTTCAAATTTAATTGAGCAGTCCCTGGACTCACAGGTTTTCTTTTTTTAGGAAACTGTCTGAGTTATGTTCCAATATAAAGCTTTGCAAGAACATTGTAAGAATAATAAAAATTGCTGAAAAGCAAGCAAACAGAAATCTCCTGAAAATCTGGAAGGGACCCAGGAGGTAACTAAGGCCAGTGTCCTGTTCCTTGACCCTGCCAGGGCAGCGGGCTGCCTGCTGGGCCTCTCTCCTTGACCACTCGAGTGCTGAGCCTTGCAGATGTGAGTCCCAGTCCTTTGTGCTTTTGATGTAGCGTGCGAAGTCAGCATAGCTTCCATAACTGTGGTATTATACTACTGTTCTGAAACTGATAAATATTACCTTCATTGTCCTCCATGGAGTAAGTGTGTTGTTTTCTGTATGTTTATACAGTATGTTCGATAGGTGTAGTTATTTCTTTCACACTGCAAAAGAAAGAAAAAATTAAGCCCAAAAATACGTAAAGGGAAATGCTGAATCTTGTAACTAACACCTCGCAACTCTGTGTTTCATTTATTGTGCTTTGTTGGCTGTTCTGTTCATGTTTAAGTTGTGAATAGTTTCTTAACATTGCTGTAAATGGCATTATGTATTATTGCAAGCAGAACACAAGTAATTTTTATTATGCAACATCTAAAACATAGAATCACAGAATGGATTGGGTTGGAAAAGACCTTAAAGATCATCCGATTCCAACCTCCCTGCCATGGGCAGGGACACCTTCCACTAGACCAGGTTGCTCAAAGCCCAATCCAACCTGGCCTTGAACACTCCCATGGATGGGGCATCCGTAACGTCTTGGGGCAACCTGTTCTAGTGCCTCACCACTCTCTGAGATAAGAATTTCTTCCTAATACCTAATCTAATCCTGCTTTCTGTGAGTTTTAAGACCTTGCCCCTTGTCCTGCCACTATCTGCCCATATAAAAAGTTATCTCCTTTCTTTTTATAAGCCCTCTTAAGATACTGGAAGGCCAAAGTGGGGTCCTCCTGAAGCCTCCTCCAGGCTTAACAATCCCAACTCTCTCAGCATTTCTTCACAGAAGAGTTTTTCCATTCCTCTTAATGTTCTTTATGGTCCTTCTCTGTACTCACTCCAACAGCTCCACATCCTTCCTGTGCTGGGACCCCCAAGCTGGATGCAGCACTGCAGGTGGGGTCTCAGCAGAGCAGAGCAGAGGGGCAGAATCCCCTCCCTGGCCCTACTGCCCACGCTGCTTTGGATGCAGCCCAGGATAGGATTGGCTTTCTGGGCTGTGAGTGCACATTGACAGGTCATGACCAGCCTCTCATCCACCAGCATTCCCTCGGCAGGGCTGCTCTCAGAGAGTTCTTCTCCCAGTCTGTACCTGTATCTGGGATTGTCCCGGCCCAGGGCAAGGTGCAGCACCTTGCACTTAAACTTGTTGAACCTCCTGAGGTTCTCATGGGCCCACTTCTCAAGTTTGTCCAGGTCCCTCTGGGTGGCATTCCGTCCTTCTGTTGTGTCAACTGCACGTCTCAGCATCCTGTCATCTACAAACCTGCTGAGGGTGCACTCGGTCTCGCTGTCTGTGTCATACATCGTATAATATATTAGAGTAATGCATTATCTAAATGCTTTGAGTTTGTATAATATATCCTGTTAAATTTTGCTATTATATATGTTCTGAAAAAAATGTGTATTTTTGTACTTGCAAAAAACTGCTGCTAATTTTACAAGTTTTGTTTTGTTGTTATGGCACTGGTATTGATGTGTATGCATTCAATGCTATATATTAAATATTATTTGTTATGTCATAAATTCAGTTTATATTCTGTGTATTTTTTTTTATGTGTCAGTTCTACAAGCTATTGCTGAAGCAAAAGTCCCAGTGATGCCACTGCAAATCCTGTGTGGGAAAGAACTGAAGTATTTTTCCTCCACTTTGGGTGGCATCATTCCTACTGCATGCTATCATCCTGTTGACTTTTGTAAATTCTCGTAGTTCTCAAGCAAGAATTCGTACCCTTTTTCTCTTCATCTAGTGATAGGAGGATGTTTTCAGCTAATGGGATTCAGTCAACAATATGGAGGTGACGGGAGACCTTGTGGGATAATACATATTAGGATTGGAAGCAAGGAAAGGAGGGGAGTAAACCAATGAATGAGAGCAAGATCTATTCTTTATTATTAGCAGGGTTATAGAGAAAGCAAGAATGACATGGCTACAGTAAACACATCAAGTGTGTGTGTGCAGGCATGCAATGCTTCTGAAATGTCATCGATTCATTCCTTAGCTTTCTGTTTCCAAGAGCGCTGCCCCCCTGCAGTTAATAGTGGCCAGTACTGGAGTTTCAGGTCCTGTTCTGCTTAACTCTGCTCTCCTAAAGGTGTTGCTGCTCCTGAGTCACTCTCATTTCTGAAACACCTAAACAGTGTCCAGTGCACTCAGCTGTTTCCAAGTGTTATCAGCACAAGAGGCTTTTAGCTCTTTATGAAACAGAGTATCCATTCTGTTTCATAAAGCAGATTGGGAGGAGGGGGGGAAGTCTGTTAAGGTTATAAATAACCTTACTTGAAAATACAGAATCAGAGAGTTACTATTTTGGGCTCTAATCCTGCAAATGTAGTATCTGTAAGCAGAGCTGCGTTTGTGGAGACTCATGTAATGCAGTAAACCATCATGTACTTAGAACAATACTCGAATGTATTATGTGTGCAGGCTCTGATTTGACTGCAATTTGTTCTTCTTTTTTGTGTTCAGCTCTTTTAATGAAATCAGTAGTATGCAGAATCTGATCTGTAACAGTCACCTTCCAAAGGTAAAATACTTTGTATGCATTTTGAGACCTGTCATCTAACAGCCCTACAGATACACCTCCTTCAAAACAAACAAAAAAAAGACTGATTGACATGATGCTATTTTGAAATGAAACAGCTACTCTGCATTTCCATTTCTTTTCAAAATGGTAAAAGGCGTATTGCCATGCTGCCAAGATTACATTGAGTAGCAAATACTGATTCATTGCATCAATAATAAAGCTTTAGAAAATCTCTAGTCTCTGCAATATGAATTTTCTGTCCTGCAAATGGTATCTTCCAGCAAGTCATTTATCTCTGCTATCTGAAGAAAGAGTATATCAAAGTGTGCTTCGATGTGAATGAAGTGAGTTATGCGTCTGCTCTTGAGCTGTAGCTAATGCTAGAGTGCTTTCAGCTTTAAATGTGTGGCAAACAAGCTGGATGTAGACCCAGCACAATTTGAAATGCACTTCGGTGTTACAAGATACACACCCTGCTGCTGCACCAGGCGTGTTGTGTGACAATCACAAAAAAGAGCGCTAATGGGGAAGATCACTGTCTGCAGTGCCTCAGTGAAGGAATTAAAGGCTGGTAAGATCCAAAGTAGATTGTACTGAACCTTTTCAGAGTGTCAGATGCAACTCTGAACACCGCAGTAAGGATCCCCCTGCTCTGGCATGGGGTCCTCCACGGGCTGCACGTGGATCTCTGCGTCCCCATGGATCTCCAGGGGCTGCGGGGGCGCAGCTGCCTCACCATGGCCTGCACCGGGGGCTGTGGGAGAATCTCAGCTCCGGCACCTGGAGCACCTCCTGCTCCTCTGCACTGACCTGGGCGTCTGCAGGGCTGTTCCTCTCGCATATTCTCACTCCTCTCTCCAGCTGCCATTGTGCATTTTTTCACCCTTCTTAGCTCTGTTATCCCAGCAGCTGGGCTTGGCCATGACCAGCACTGGGACCATCTTGGAGCAGGCTGGCACTGGCTCTCTTGGACACAGGGAAGCTTCTGGCAGCATTTCACACACACCCACACCCACCCACACACTCTCTTCTGTAGCCCCCCGCTACCAAAACCCTGCCGCGCAAACCCAATACATTCTGTGAGAAGGTGGTGGAGCAGGGATGGCCCCGAGTGCTGAGCCCCCTCTTCTGCCCTGGCTCCAGCTGAGTGTCTCCCACACATCCTGCCCACTGTGGGTCGCCAGCTGCCTGTCTCCATAAACTAGGGTGGCTGCTTTGCAGGAGCTGCTCAAGTTTTTGTGACAAATGGTAGGTGAGATGTTTCCCAAATGCTTACTTCTTTGGTGGAGTACCAAAACCTCCCAGAAAAAACGTAAAATAAAAAGATGACTGAGTTAGGGAAGAAACAGTGGCTGTGACTTCTCATCCACTGCTGCCAAGGACACAAAATGAAGCAAACTGACAAGTTACCTCACTACTCGGACTTTCTGTCCCACAGGGGTTCATGTTCTCATTGTTAATGAGCATCCTGCCTCTGTTTCACAAGTGCTAGCCATCATTCCTTCCAGGTAATTTCGGAGATTAATATAAGGTAAATTTAGAGCAATTTGTTCTCAGCCTGCATTGAAAGATTTTGTATTTTCCAAGCCCTAGTAAAGGACCCCTGTGCCTGAAATGTCATTATTTGTTTTTTTGAGTTTGTTGGGTTGTTTTGGTTTGGGTTTTTTGGGGGTCTTTTCCATTCTTCTTCATCAATCTCATAAAAGCTATTGCTTCATCCCTGCAAGTTTTATCTCTCCAGCACAGCCCAATTCAGGAAGCAGGAAGACATGTACCATCTAATCCTTGTTTAAACAAGTTTGTAGAGTTCAAGCAAGATAGATTAAAGGTCCAGGAAATGAAGCATGACCTTTAAACTGAAGGTGTCTCTCTATCCAAAACTCCAAAACACTGGATTTCTGTTAATAGCTGCTGTTCCTCACCCTTTTTTTGTTCTGGGGACATATGTGGTTCCAGGACCTGGTTGCTGACATCTCTTTTCCAGCTCTGCTCCTGATCTGCTCTATGACATTTGGCAAATTTGTTTGCTTCCCCTGCTGCCTGCACCACCTGTCTCTTCTCTATTTATCCTGGTTTGCTGAGTCAGGGTGGTGGTTGGTGTTTCCTCCCATCCTAAACATAACTCTTCACCCACGCACAGCCAGACATGGGGGAGTGGGAGGTGGCCGCTGCTTTTGGGGCCCACATGCAGAAGTGCAATCACACATGTGCACACAGTGAGGCTGCCGTAACGCATGCAAACAGACTTGCTTCACGTCTTGCAGATCACCCTGTGCATCTACAAAACATCCAAAACAATCTCACTGAGTTGGACCTATCAACTTCCTCTCATTTTTATCCATAAAAACACTGGGGCATGGGATAATTCGGGCTGGAAGGGACCTCAGATGGTCTCTGGTCCAACCTCTTGCCATGGGCTTGCACATCCATGTAGAATCATAGAATCAAAGAGTTCTTTAGGTTGGAAAAGACCTCTAAGATCATCAAGTCCATCACTAAACCATGTCCCTAAGTGCCACATCTACACAACTTTTATGTGCTTGGAGGCATGGCGACTCCAACACTTCCCTGAACAGCCTGTTTCTATGCTTCACAACCCTCTATGTTTTCCTAATATCCAGCCCAAAACTCCTCTGCTGCAACTTGCCATTTTCTCTTGTCCTACTCTTATTTGAGAGAAGAGGCCGACCCCCACCTGGCTACACCCTCCTTTCAGGCAGTTGCAGAGAGCGATAAGGTCCCCCCTGAGCCTCCTTTTCTCCAGGCTAAACACCCCCAGCTCCCTCAGCTGCTCCTCACAGGACTCGTGCTCCAGACCCTTCCCCAGCTCCGCTGCCCTTCTCTGGACACGCTCCAGCCCCTCAATGTCTTTCTTGCAGCGAGGGGCCCAGAACTGAGCACAGGATTCGAGGTGTGGCCTCAGCAGTGCCGAGTACAGGGGGACGGTCACTGCCCTGGTCCTGCTGGCCACACCATTGCTGATCCAGGCCAGGATGCCATTGGCCTTCTTGGCCACCTGGGCACACGCTGGCTCATGTTCAGCTGCTGTTGATCAGCACCCCCAGGTCCTTTTCCACTGGGAAGCTTTCCAGGCACTGCCCCCAGCCTGTGGCTCTGCCTGGGGTTGTTGTGACCCCAGTGCAGGACCCAGCACTTGGCCTTGTTGAACCCCATACAGCTGGCCTTGGCCCTTTGATGCAGCCTGCCCAGATCCCTCTGCAGAGCCTTCCTGCCCTCCAGCAGGTCAGCACTCCTGTCCAGCTTGGTGTCATCTGCAAACTGACTGAGGGAGCTCTTGATTCCTTCACCTAGATTGTTGATAAAGATACTAAACAGAGCTGGCTCCAAAACTGATCCCTGGGGAACACCACTTGTGACCAGCCACCAGTTGGATTTATCTCTATTCCCCTCCACTCTCTGAGCCCACACATCCAGCCAGTTTTTCACTCAGCAAAGAGTTTACCTGTCCAAGCCATGAGCAGACTGTTTGCTCCAGGAGAATGCTTCAGGAGACAGCATTGAAGACTTGTGTCAAAGACATGTAGGTCATGTCCGGATGAGGGACAGCAATGTTCATCACAGCTGGAGACATTTCGTTAAAAGCAGCTGACTCAGACAAATGAATAAAATGTTTTGGAACAGACTATGATCACAGAACCAAGTATCACAGAATATGCTGAGTTGGAAGGGACCCACAAGAATCAAGAGTCCAACTCTTGGCCCTGCACAGCACCATCCCCAAGAGTCACACCATGTGCCCAAGAGTATTGATGATGATTTCTTAAATAACCCAGAAAAGGTCTAAGAAACCAGCAAAAGCTGTAGTCTTACATCCAATCTTCAGATTATCCCAACAAACTTATACATTAGGAGCAGAGACTATAATACATTTTCCCTCAGTATTTAGCATCTCCCCATATCCTGTGTTTGGAATACCTGAACATGCCTACGGAGATAGCCTCAGTGTCACCACTGGACATCCTCAAGCACTCACATCTGGAGGGAGAACCAAGGCCCCAGCTGCACTGGGGGCTTTTCCCACTCCAGGTTCTGATGTGGGAAGAGGCTGAGCAAGGGGCTGCGGCTGCATCGAGCCTCATCTGTGGCATGTGTGCAAGGCCACTTCCCCGTGGAAGAGTCCTTCGCTCCAGCCAAGTGTAAGAGGCGCTGGAGCATGATGTCTGCCGACTGAGCAGAGCCCGACATCAACATCAGGGGAAGGGAGCCAGCTCTCCCTTTCACAGACGTGCTTGCATGGTCTCACTTGCTCCCAAGATTAGCTACCGACGTCTCTGTATTGAGGCCACTGTCAAGCTAAACTAATTGACCCACTGGTGTCCAAAGGGGAAGAATCTTTGGTTAAAGGTGTTGAATATTTCTGTTAGGGCATGGTTGCCACACAAGGCCTAAAGGTTTTGGACATCATTTGTGTTTTATAAATATGTACAATGCAGTCTGTAATGATTTTTCCTTGATAATAGGTTTGCTCCAGGCCCTATTTTGCTGGTTTCATTGTGGCTTCACTGCAAATGTCAGCAGTTCCTCAAGGACAAATACTCGGTAGCTGCTGCCAGTTGCATTAAGTTAAATATTTCAGAATTTAGCCATTCTGTGACCCTGGATGGGAGAGGTGTTTTCAGTACAGAAATTATTTCTCTGCACTTGATTCTCATGTCACAAACTATTTCTGTCAATGTGCTACAAATCTGCTCTCAGGCTCAGCAATAATTCTGATATGGCCATTGAAGGCAAGGCTCTCTTCCTCTTCCTCCTCCTCCTCCTCCTGGCTTGGAAGAGTTTCCACAGGGTTCCCTGCCGCCCTGGAGGCTGGGATGGGTGGGGGGGCTGGGTGGTCTGCCAGCCGGGGAGGGAAGGGACAGGAATGTGCTGCCAGTGTGCACAGCTGAGGCTACACCATCCCAGGTGAGAGTTTAGACGTGACCCCTGACAGTAAGGGCTGATGAAGACAGAGTGACCTGTGGAGAGTGACCTGCTGGTGACTGAAGCCTGGACTCAAGAGGATCCCTACAGGAACCAAAGGGCAATGCTGGTTGTAGGATTCCAGTCACTCTACCTGCACCAAGGGAGCCCCATCCCATTCCCTTGGACTGTCAGAAGAGAGTGGTCAGCGCAGGGTTCCTGGGTGAACTCCATCAAGGCATTAGTGGGACCCTGCAGGAACATGAGACTCATGGGGGGCTGTGGGGGAAAAGCATTTGAGGACATTGGATGGAACCTCTTAGGAGGTGTTCCAAGGGGGCTACAGCACTGTGCAAGGCTTGTTATGGGATGTTTAGGGTAAGGATCAATGGCAGGGAAGGGGAGGGATTAAGATGGAGTGGGAAGGAACCAGCACGAGAAAATAGAGGGAAAAGGGATTAAAGGGACTAATGTGGGTGGAGCTGGCTGGTCAGAACACAACCCTCTGACCAAGCCCTGTACTTCATTGCCACAGCCTGCTGTAGCCTTGCTAAATATTTAGATGTAATGATGTAATTAATTATAGATATGTGTTAATTATATATTACATATACACAATATTATGTATTATATAATTTATTATTATTATATAAAATAATTAATTATGATATATCATAATAATTACCCTTTCATTCTCTCAGTTGACTCTCTGTGTAGGCACACCCTCTACTCTGAGTCCATGTGAGCGACCAGCACCAACCTTCCAGCCATATGATTGGACAGCTGCAACTGAGCCGAGTGCCAGCAGCTGGAATGGGACCATGAACCTCAGAAACTGAAGGGTGCCAGTGCCAGCACCTGGGGGAACTGCGGCCAGCTCTGGGGCATACTGGGTAGCCAATAACAGATACTGGAGAGACCCATTTTCCACATGTGTGTGCGTATTTCCTGAGTGGACGTCAATCCTGATGAGCTGGAAGGAGCAGTACCTGTCCCGTGTGCTGTTCACGTGTGTGCCAGCACTGTGTGCAAGTGGCTGCCTCACAACAGAGACAGCAGTTTTGAACAAGAACAGAGGTTTTAAATGTCAAGTGCTCCATGGACAGCTTGCACAGAAGATGTAGGGTAAAATGCTTTGAAAGGACTTCGTGCAGGAGGGGGCTGATCTCCCCAGATCCAGTCAAAGCCACCAAGAGGTCAGGTGCCATCTGCTACAGGGAGCAGCTCATGTGGAGCCTGACCTCGCAGCAGGCAACAGCAGCTTTGTTAATGCTATGACTTAAATGTTTTATGTGAAGGAATGGGTTTTACCTGAAACACCACTGAAAGCACCATTGGAAGTTCCCTCAGCAGAGCTGGGGGCCTGACCGGGTGGGGGTGGCAGGAAGGAGGCAGGGCTGAGCTTAAGTGTTTTATTGGCACAGCTGCTCGGGAAAGGGACACCTAACAGCAAGTCCACAGGTGCCTGTGACTTGAGGAACCTGAGGCGAACAGACAGACAAGGAAGTTCATGCTCCAAAATCATCTTTCCAAGCAGGACTTGGTCTCCACAGATGAATGTCATTGAAAGATGCTCTTGTTTGCTCAGGCCCATCTGAATACTTCCATGGCATGGCTGTCCCTTTACTGGTTATCCAGGTACTTGCAGAAAAGTGCAGCATCTAAACGATGCCATGCTTTTCACACAGATGAGGAGTCTGGAAGGTCACCTTCAGCAGAGTTCCTGGGCATGGGCTTAGCTGCTATGCGTAAATAGTCCCCGAGAAGTCCAATAAGATTGCTTATGCACTTAAATTCCTTACTGAGCTGGAGCTGTGCCTACTTTCTAAATAAATTAGAAACCTCACCAGATGTTAGTGCTTTACTGAAAAAAAAATTACTCCTATGAAGCTTCCATTTACAATTTTAATTTATATTACAGAGATCTATCTATTTTTTGATAAAATATAGACTTCCAAAATATTCTTTTATTGCATAAGAAATAATAAAAAGTATTCAATACTTACGTATCCTGTCTAGATATAATTAAAAAAAAAGAGAAAGAAGGATTTGTCCAATAAAATGTTTGGCAAAGCCAAAGTCTGAATTTTTTCCATTTTTTTACCTTGGGATATGAATTTACAGTTGACTTGTCTGAAGTGTGTAAATTCAACAACATGGTAATTGGTTTACTACACAGACACTGGAGGCTCTGGCTTTGCCAAGAATTTTTACTGTGTAAATTCTTCGCTTTTCTCACATTCAAAAAGCCCATAAAAGCCATAATTCTGAAAACAGGTCTCTGAACAAAATCTCAGCCCTGCCTCAGGGTGAGGAGACCCACACGATGTGAGTGCAGAGCAGGTCCCACCGTAAAATGGATTGTTAGACCAGGCTCATCACTCCAAGGTATTTATGGCCTTAATACAGTCCCCATACTTCACTTTCTGTTAGGAAAGCTTAGACTCCCATCTCATAAAAGCATGAGTGCTCTCAAATCTTAATTTTCTTCTGTGGCTGATGCAGAATCAGGCCCTGAAACCTATTTGTTTTATTTTATTTATTAAATTTATTTTATTGGGGGTTTATTGCAATGAATGGGAGAAGATAGGATAGGCTGCCAAACTTCCAAACGCAGGGTGTAACACCTCTCTGCTCTTCAGGTCTGTGTCACCAGCGGGACTGTGAAATACCTTCTGAGGAGGGACAGCGAAAGGACGGTCCTCCAGAGCAGGACAGGGACAGAGGTGGCCAGGAACACTTGGAATCTGGATTCAGGTCCAGAACAAACATTGATCTGCTTCTTGGTCCTTGAAGCATCCCGGGAGACCTTTTGCTGCTTGTTTGCAAGAGAAGCGGTTCAGAAACATCTTCTGAATTGTTTTCTGGAAAGAAACCTACAGAAGGTGTACTGGGTTTGCATGGCCAGGCTCGTTTCCTGACCGCACTTCAGGTGTACGGTCCATGCAGGACATAAGAGGGAACTATCTACTCTACCCCAGACTGGTAAGCTGACATCTTATCCAGCTTGTCCAGCAACGGACAAGGAGAAGGCTGAGGTACTCAACAACTTTTTTGCCTCATTCTTCAATGGCAGCCTCTTTTCCTACACTTCTCACATGGGTGGACTGCAAGATGGAGGCCGGGGCAGCAAAGAGATTCTCAGTGTAAGAGAAGATCAGGTTCATGACCACCTGAGGAACCTGAATGTGCATAAATCTCTGGAACCTTATGAGGTGCATCCCTGAGGGGATTGGCTGATGTAGTTGCCAAGGCACTCCCCGTGATATTCAAAAAGTCAGAGCAGTCAGGTGAAGTCCCAGGTGACTGGAAAAAGGAAAAATATTGTACCCATCTTTAAAAATGGTAGAAAGGAGGACTCTGGGAGTTGTCAACTTGTGGGAGAGACTAGATCCCATCCTTGAAGCGAAAACCTGTCTCTTGACATGTGGATCATTTAGCTCATAGAAGAGAGTCCATCACACCAGCAGTCATCAGTTAATAGCAGTGTAAACCACCAGTCCCTGATGTGTCTTGTATGTCTAGTGACAAAGTGGCTCCAATAACACACTTGTCACCTCCCCTGGAAGAACTCACCATCTTTTCGTTGCTGCAAGACCGCTGCTCCTTTGTTTCTGCCTAACTTTTGTCCTTTGATCTCCTGTCCAGGTGGCACTGGAATAACTGAACTCCCCAACATGGAACGTGTCAGACTCAGCAGGTCAGGGTTCAGTTCCAGCAGGTGAGTCCATGGGGAGGAGGACAGCTATTTTACCATGAATTTCCATACATCTGGAAGTCAAAATGAAAATGAATATGTCTCACATCCTACAGGGATCTACTGAAAAGGGAATTCAGGAATGGAGCACATTTGAGAATCCTTGCTCTTGTCATCCCTTGATGATCACATCCCCACTGAGCCCAGCCCAGGTGTCTGAGCACTTTCCTTGCTCAGTGCTTGGAGGGCCTTTGTGCAACCACCCACCAAACCCAAGATAACCCATCAGGTTTGAGGCAGGAGGCTGGATTACTTGCATTTATTTTCCTCTCAGTAAATGTGATAACAAAATGTCAGCCCAACAGTTGTGGGTTCAGCCTGTTCCCTTGCTGATTTCAGCTTTTTTCCATGGATGTTATTGATTACAAGGAGCTGACAAAAGCATGCACCTAATGTTCCTTTTTTTGTCAGCTTAGCTATTTCCAAAGGAAAAAAATTTGCATGGAATGATCTTTTTAAAGAAAAACCCAAACAGTTCTTACAAAGGTGAGCTTATTTTTCAAAAGAAATATACAAAACAACAAAAACCAGCAAGCAGATGTTTTATGTTGAAAGCTTGGAAATTACAATTTTCAGTCACACACTCATTTACCACAAGACTTAACCCAGAGATTTAGTGACACTTTGCCACGTGCCCGGTGTTTGAGCTGTTGATTGGGGAATATCCATGTCCAACCCAGCTCCTAACATCCACCACAGGGAGCCGTCCTGGACATGCTCCCCAGTGGCCACCCAATCTGGGTGGTTCATTGCTCAAGAACACACAGGCACACATCATATCCTAGAGTAACCCATGCTCTTGACAGAATTGCCCAGAGCAGCAACTCTTCTGGGAGGTGGGAAGATGAGGACAGGGCTGCCCCATGCATCTGCCCCATGATGGGATACCCACGTGGGAAGAGCCTCCCCGCAACACTGGGGCTGGAGCCAGCACTGGCTCTGTCCCCCTTCTCCCTCCTTAGGGGCACACAGTGAGGACATGGGAGAGGAGGCCCAGCTGTGGTGGTGGCCTTTGCATCCTTGCACAAGTGATGCCTGCATGTTTCCATGCAGGTGAATTTTGCAAAAAGTTTTTGGGTCCACATCAGCTTTTGGCATCTTGAACTTGCTGGTAGCAGGGAGTTCAAGGCCGAGCTCTGCCCACATGTGAAAGGCTTTGTTTCAAACCTGCCACCTGCAACAAAGTGCTGATGAAGGGTTTGCTAAAACTGCAACCAAAGTTCCAAACCTGCCCCCTCACCAGGCCTAGGGCATCCAGAAGGCCTTGAGAGATGTGGACAGGCCTGGATCTGTGCACTGCTGGACCTTGCAGGACCTCAAGCAGTCAGGTCACATACAGCCTGTTGCTTTCCTGGAGCAATGGAGTTCACACTTTCTTTGAGTAATCAGATCTCACCAGTTTTAAACACATAGCTTTCTACTGGTTGAGGGTGTAGGGGAGAGGTTTTTATTTTCCTGAATATCAGGGAGTGCGTGTGTTCTGTATGTAACATTGAGCGTTATACCAAAAATCAGTCCAGAAGGATGTCGTCTGAACCCCTTATTTGCAGGTTTACCATACGCAGTGTGTCTTAATTGGAGTCTGGGCAGTCTGTGAGCGCCAGCAAGCGCATATGAAAAGCTCCATATACATATGCATGCGTGTGTATTCATCTGTGTGGGCAGAGGAGGAACATGCTCCGCATTGCTGATTGCTTCCTTCCCCGTTCAGAGGCTGGCTCCGACCAGGAGCAGGACCTGGGTTCTGCCGCCTCGCCCCACGGCCGCCCCGACACGTGCACACGCACTCCCACAATTAGCAAGCGGCACAATGAGCTGTGCTCTGCGGGGTGGTTGCCCACATGGTTGCAAAGACGCTGCTGGCTGTGGAAAAGGGCATCAAAAGAAGCGGGCTGGGCTCACAGGCAGCGAAAAACAGGACTGTATTCTTCAGATAATTTATTTGCAATGAATAATTCAGCTAGGTTTTGCTGGGAAGCTGGATTAAATACAGAGCATTAGGCACACTGAGAGCCCCCAATAAAGGGCGCTATTCACTCCTAGCACAAAGGAATATTATTTACTATCATTAATTAACTTCCACACAAAGCCACAGCCATTTCTTTAGGTTCTGAGAAAGAATAAGAGGAGAATGTGAGCACAGAGCTGCTGTAATTTCCCTTTGGTTTCCTCTCTCTCTGCAGACACACACTGGCTGCAGGCTGAGCTTTGCGCCCTACAGCATTTTTGGCAGCACTGGCTGAAGCACAGGCAGGTCGCTTGTTGTAGAGGGGATGGATGAGCTGAACCCGCCGCCCCCGGCCCTGGGGCCGGGCTGTGCTGGGGTCCCTGCCCGCAGCGCGGGGCTCGGAGCTGCCCCCAGCCCGGGCCGGTGGCCGTGGGGCAGCGCCCAGGCTGCCCAGCGCGGAGGCAGAGGCCTGGTGGATGATACAAACTGGCATTCCCCACGCTCCTGCAGCTTAAGGGATTCAGACTGCTCCGAGCAAAGCCTAAGGAGGCGGAGAGGCGTTTGCCTTTGGGAAATGGGTTAAGGGTCTGGACGCTCCGTCTACCTAGTGAAAGCATTTTTTAGATTTAATGAACTTCTGTGCTAATTAGTTCTCTGAAGTGTCTGCTTTGAAATATCAAGCTTTAGGATAAGCAGAAATGCAAATTCTCAGCAATTATTATTACTGCTGCAGTAGTTACTAGAGAGCAGTTCTTTGCAAGCAAAAAGGGAGATAGGGAGCTTGTGCCGACTGGTTACAGAGCTTGTTTTCATCTGTTACACTGTGCTCTTGGCAGGTGATGCTGTAGATCGCACAAAAGGCTGGGTGGAGATTCTTGGTCAAAATATTTTTCTGTTGGAAGACAAAGGCTTAAGTTATATTGGAATATTTCATAAATACACATCAGTTTTTAAATTACTTTTCCGTTTAAATAGTGCTGAAGCCCTGTTCTCTTTATCCATGAAAGTTCACACTTTCTTCTGATATTTTAAATGAAAAAGGCAAAATGAAATTCTACATCAGATCTTGCTTCAATGAATGACATACTTCTAGAAACGTCAAGAAAAGAAGTCAGAAAATTAATGTCTCAAGTGGAATTAGAAGTCAAAATCACATTCAATTTCATGTGATTTCCCTCTACTTTTTTGTTTGCTGAGAAACCTTTAGGGCTTTGCAGCCCAAGCGATCTGTTGAGAGAAGGATGTGGGGTGGCTGAGCGAGGAACAGAGCTGTCAGCAATCCCACAGAGCTGCACCAACCAGCTCAGGCTGAACCTGGAGACAGACCCCTGGCAGAGGGCAGGATGTGGGGCAGAATTAATGCCTTCACAGTGGCTGGTACGGGGCTGTGTTTTGGGTTTGTGCTGAGCACAGGGTTAATAATACAGAGATGTTTTTGTTATTGCTGAGCAGGGCTTGCACAGAGCCAAGGCCTTTTCTGCTTTTGTACTGCCAGGCTGGGCAGGGGGCTGGGGGTGCATGGGAGGCTGGGAGGAGACACAGCCAGGACAGGTGACCCCAGCTGTCCAAAGGGATATTTCGGACCATCTGACATCACGCTCTGTGTATAAACTGGGGGCAAGAAGGAAGAAGGGGGGGTGTTTGCAGTGCTAACTTCCCAAGTCACCATTGCATGTGATGGGTCCCTGCTTTCCTGGGGATGCCCACAGGAAGCAGTGAATGTATTCCTTGTTTTGCTTTGCTTGTGTGCATGGCTTCTGCTTTCCCTTTTAAACTGTCCTTATCTCAACCCACGAGTTTTTCCATCTTTTACCCCTCTGATTCTCTCCCCGATCCCGCTGTCGGGGCAGTGAGCAAGTGGCTGCGTGGGGCTTGGCAGCTGGCTGGGGTTACACCACGGCATAGACATGGCACAGGTGTCGTGCCACATAGGTCTAGGCAGGAGCCTAAGTGGTTTTCTAGGATTTAGGTGCCTTTAGGTGGAATTTAGGTTAAATACATTTTAGGTGGGATTTAGAAGGACCAGCTCTAGCCATGGCTACCTCTGTTTTACTGTCTGAAGTGTACTGACAGGCGGTCACAAACCTGCTAGACATGACCTCAGTGTAGTGGGGTGATGCAGGAGGGGGTTTGTGCATCGTACATCCCAGAGGCTGCCTGAAGCCAGAGGTGCCTTTGGCAGAAGCCTTGAATCCCACCCTCTGGCAGCAGCAGCCAGCACTCACCATGTGACCCCTGCTTTGGGCTGCTGAGGGGGCTGCTGTGTGTGCACGGGCCCTTTGAACCCCTCAAGCTGCCCCTTCTCTTGGTCTTGCAGAGGTAAGAGCAAGGTGTGGTGGGGAGAGGGGAATTTCACATGGAGAAACCTGGCACAAAGCAAGAGTTGAGTTTTCTCACACTGGTCCTTTCTGTTCCCATACGAGAGCTCCATCTTCCCACCGAGCTTCTGAGACAGGGAACAAGCTGTGATTTTTTTAAAGTAATTGCCTGTGGGAGATATTAATTCTATTTTTATCCTTCCCTGTAACAAAGCTTTTCAATAATGTCCTCACCACTCATCAGCATCATCCACTAAATACATTTAAATAACAGAGTTTCTGTACTACTCTTTTAACTCCCTGCTTGCCTCTTGATATTTGGCCCAAGAAATAAATGCCACATTTCTGTTTCCAACACTATTGTATTCATACACTCTCAGGACACCTTCCAAAGATCATTCCCTAAGATGGAAAGTCACTCTGCTGTGAAAGGGACTGTCCTAACCTGAAAAGCAAGAAAGCAGCACACACACACTCACCTCACAGATCAATTGAACGTGCACACAGTAAATAAGAAGACATTATGAGTCAATCTGAGCTTCAAATTGCATTTGAAAAACAAAGATTAGGTAGAGAGGAAGCATGAAGCCATTTGGTTGCACAGTCCCCGATAAAACTGGGATTAGCAAATATTTTGAGCATAGAGCTCCATCAAATATAAGATGTAGAGACACCCTAAACCACACACAGGCACAGCAAACACCCAGTGAGCAGAAAGATCTGTCATAAACTACTGGGCTAGACCTAAGATGACTGTCAACCTTCATCAAAACCCCCCAAACAATTTTAAAAAACCCGAAAAACCTGCCTCCGTAGATCATGGGGAAAGAAATGAACCATCAAGGCTCCTCAGATCACCCCTTATCCCATGTTGCTATTACAGACTTTGCCAGAAAGAAGTGCCTTGGTGGTGACAGGGCTGTGAGTGTGCCCTGGCACTGTCCGTGAGCCACAGGCTCCCACGAGGGGCCAGTGAGGCAGGACCGTGCAGGCAGGGAGTGGGCACACAGCCCTGGGAGCAGAGGTGCACCATATCAAACTCCCTTCATACTGAAACAGCCCAAGACCCACAAATGGAGAGATTAAAAGTCAACGCTTCAGCAGTGGGAAATGGACCTAAGGGTTTGCACCTTCTGAGGCGCAGCATAGAAGTTCCTCAGCCATGATGAAGATGAATCACACAAAAAATCCTTGGATGCAGAGCCAGAGGTGATTAAAAATGTCTCAAATCCTCCCACTCTAATTTCCTTAATTTCCCAAGACAGGTGATAGCATCTGAGTATTTACATTCTCTGTGCAGACTGATGGGAAAACAAAAAGATCCACCCAAGACCATAAAGATTTCTCCTCCTTCTGGGTACAGCTTGAAAAGTGTTGAATAATTACAACCTAGTTGGAAGATCATACCTAAAAATAAATTTTCCTAGACCTACATTGTTTTTTTTTTTACCCACAACCTCTGTGGCCCTCCAGGCATGTCCCACCCATCCCGATCTCATCACCAGAAGCAAGACACCTGGTGCCAAACAAGAGCCTAATGGAGACAGATCCTGACAAAGCACACACAGCACCAAAAGCCATGGCTCATGTTCAGTCAAAATGCTTTTATGGAAACTGTTTGGGTTTAAAACTAAATGACCGTTAGTCACCAAACCTGACTAACTGAGAGAGCTGATAAAGACCCAGAAGAATCCAGTTACCCACAAGAGACATGCATTCACAGCACTCCACTTCTGGCTCTCAGCTTCTGATTCTGAAGGGATCCAGCCACTTTCAAAACGTAAAATTTGAAAGTGAAATTTATGATTACTTCAGACACTTAATATTATGGACTCCATGAACTTGGCTATTTTTTCCAGCTGAGTGGTTTCCTAACAATTCTTACTTTTCCTTCTCAGTCTTGATCTCCGAAGAGCTTTCTTCAGATTTTTTTCTTTTGCTAGGAGAAGAGTCTTGCCTTCTAAAGCCACTTATCCCCAGGGTAGTTACTCAGCTCATGCCAGAGTATTGGGTTCACATATGTCACACCAGAAGCTCTCACTAAGAATAACCTTTGAATGAACTCTTCAACTGAATCCTTGTTCCTGGGATTTATATTTATGAAAAGCAGCAATAAAATGGCTTTTAAGGCCCATTGAAAAAATGCCTTGTGTGGGCAATACTCCTGATACCATACTTGACTAAAAAAAATTGTTAAGGATAACTGGTTTAAAGTGTACCATGAATTATTTAACATATTAAACCAATAAAGTCTGTGAAAACACACCAAATTTCAGTACAATCAACTTCCTCCAAAGTCAGGACAAGTTCTGCAATAAACTTATTAGATACACTAGAAATTTTATACGACAAACTTACCAGGTGCGCAAAGTTTATGCAGTTGACTAATCAAGTGCACTGGGGGCTGAAATAGGTGATCTCTGAATATTCCTTCCAACCCAAACTATTCTGAGATTGAGTGACTCCCCAGCCAGATATCTGGGGTTTATAGCCTTCTGTCCATCATTTTGAAAAATAATGCAATGTTAGAAAAGACCTTTTAGATCTTGTGCTATAGACAGAGAATTTCAGTATTTACCAGACCTGGAAAACATTATGAACAAGCTTACCAGAATTAAATGGTATCACGTGCCAACCAGAATTGCTTTTCTGCATATGCATTTTAAATTAACTGCTTCAATGAAGAGCATGTGTGAAGAGCAATACAAAAAGAAAAATACTCAGTTTTCAAACCTTTTTCAAGAAAAAAAGAATTAGAAAAAGATAATAAGAAAAATTCAGCATTTTATTTCACATTTTCCACAAGAAAATAAAAATGGTAATTGTGAAAATACTGTAGCCTGAAATTCAGTTTGGAAATCAAAAATATCACCCAGCCAGGACCTGGGGAAGTTGTCAGCAATGGGGATTTTTTTCAAAAGCCCTAATACCAAGGCTACGAAATTAGAAAAAGAGCCCTTTGACATTACAGATGGCCTCAGAGCCATGGATAACCTGAGAGAAAAAGGAGAAGCAGGTCCCAGACTTCTGCTGCTTCATCTTTTCAGAAGAGATGATGGTAATGTTTCTAAGGAGCACATCCAAGTCAGTAGCACTAGAAGAGAGAGCCGTGCCTGGCGGAGGCAGCGTACGGAGGCCACGGTGCCGGATGGAGCTGTTCAGACATGAGGTTTGTGTACAGTCACCAATTAAATTGTCTCCTGCTCTCTGCTCAGCCACCCAACGCAGCTCCAGCACTTCGCAGCAGGAGCTTTGGCAAAAGCCACACAGCAGAAACCTGAGGTTTTCTGGCTTTGCGTGGCTTTGGGAACGTCTGCTCCACAAATTCATTTGGGCAGCTCCTCCAATGCCACCGAGCTGCGTGTTAGCATCGTGCTGGGGTTAAAGCCCTGGGTTCCCCCCACAGCTCCTGGGCATGGAATAGGGGACTCAGCCAGTGATGCAGCACTGGAGCCAGCAGCTGCTCCTGCACCCCTTCCCTGTTTCCTGTGGCAGCTCCTGGAGAGCTTGTATTTCTACCATCAGTTTACCCCACTGGGATTCCAGGCATCACGGTCCTCTTACTTGGAAAATAAGAGCAAGCTGAAGAATTTCATTATTATTGAAATGAGCAGAGTTCACTTTCAACACAAATATTGACTTGGGTGGTATAAAGAAAATTTTTGCAGCATACTCGATGTCTCTCTGGCAAAGGAACACCATAAAAAGGACATAAACTGAGCAGAAGAAAAACCGAACAGATGTACCCACCGAGTGAGTGGAAGTCATGAGAAGCTGCCGGCAATGGAGTGGGAGGGAAACAGTCAATAAATCAGGGGCTCTCCTGCAGAAGCAGCATAGGAAGAACAGCAGAGAGGGCTGGGAGCTCAATGCATGCACCAATGAGGCCTTCCCAGGTGGATTATTTTTATTTCTAAATATTCAGTGTGCTCTGGAAGGAATATTGTGGTTTTCACTTTTAAAATAGTACTGTGACTTTTGTCAAATGCAATTTGTATAAACATTTTTGCTAAACCGAAACATACCAGCCTGTTTATTTTGGAGAGATGAGGAGCAAGTGGCAAGGATTGGCAAAGGGTCTTTTTCTTCCCTCAGTGGATTCGGGTCAAGTGTTTACAGATTCAGACCTGCTGTCGGAGCAGCGTCCACCCAAATTTTCTGGCAGGAATGAAATCCTTAAAAAACATGGGTCTCCATCCAGGCTTAAAGATGACCATGTGTTTACAGCAAAAGGACCTTCCTGTGTATTTTTGAGTGCACTCCAGATTTGAAGGAGCTAAAAAATCCCTATTGGTCTGGTAAACATCATCTAATTGCAGACAACATGAACTGCTGCCTGTGTCTGCATCAGTCAGGTCCTGGGTCAGTTGCACAGGTTACACTCACAGTCAAGCTCACTTCAGGCTCAGAGCTGATTTTTCACTCATTGGCTAAAAGATTCGGGGAAATTATTTTGCCAGAGAGCAAGAATTTCTGGTACCTGACCCTCAGGGGAATGTCAATGTCACAAATTTCCCGTGATATAGAGCCATTATAGAGGCTCTTCAGCTGGAATGAAGTAGAAATTGATTAAATGTACTATATATGGTGGCTTTATAGTAAGCCAGGAGCAGCCCAGCGCTGGGCAGTTGGCAGCACTGATTAACCAGTTACATAAGCAGTGAAATATCATAGCAAATATCTGGTGGTTACTCTGTACTTTTATTCTAAGAATTAATTCCTGTTCCCCATGAATTGGCTTTCCCCCTTCATTTCTGTGTGCTGCTGTAAAGGTCTCTGATGTCTTGTCCCCCCTTCAGGCATTTTTACCTCCAAAAGTAAGTACTATAACAGGCAACTCAGAAGCTAGGTCTTTCCCAGCCTTTTTAACCAAATATTTGATAAAAGGCAAAATAGTACAGAATACAGACCAGTGATGAGGTATTTAATTAAGGTAATTTTTAATGTGAAGCTTGCATTCAATGCTGAGACACAGGCTGTTCAAGTTGGAAATACATTTTCTGTATCCATCACTCAGCAGAGGGAGATCCCAGTCTCCTGAGCTTCCCTGCCAGGACAACATTCACCCTCAGGGCAGCTCTGCTTCCCAGACCTCTGCCTCAGAGACTCCTGTGCTGCCCTTCTCATTGAAGGACAGCCCCCGAAGGGCAGAAAACTTCAAGACAAGGGACATTAATTGTTTTTATTTCCCCAAGCCAGGACAGAACACGTTTTTCCTGATTTTCTGATGAAAATCCAAAGGCTGTGATGATGATAACAACTCAATTAGGCTGGAAGAAAAAACCAAAAAGTGCTGAAATCCGAAGTAGAGACTCTCCTGCTCCCCTGCTGTGCTCTCTCCTGGCAGTCATCAGTCCCTGGAACTGAACCACAGCCTGAACAAGCTTCCCTGTCACTCTGAGCTACCATATTCCTTGTCTCTGTGACACCATATGTTTTCTTTTACAGCTATTTTCATCTATTGTTAAACATTCTTCTGAGATGACACCTACTCCCTTAATCTGCAGCCAAAACCCATTGCTTTCTCCCTGGGTGGGATATGTCTGCCTCTCTCCTGGATCCAAGAAGCTGCACCTGCATCACCGTGATCTTGTGTCCGTTCTTTCTCCCCTCCAGTCAGAGTTTTCTAGGAAGTGAATGCCCTTCTTCTTCCAAGCTATTCCCAGTAAAGCCTGTGAGCACTCACCATGTCAAAAGCTGGTGCTGGCTTACCTATGCAAAGCACGGCTGTTCCTCGAGGAAGGGTAAAACGAAAATGAGGTGCTAACTTGCCTCTGAGTCTACTCAGATGCACTTGGATGGGGTAAAAACATTCAACTTATCTGGATATTTGTTTGATCCAAAACTGGATCCTTAAGGAGAGACATTTTTGATCAAACACATCCTGAAGGAGGAATGCTGTCTATGGCCTGGTATTTCCCTCAGTGACATGGCAACTTCTCCAAACCCAGAGATTTCAGACGACCAGCTGCCAGTAGCAGTTTGCTGCCAGTGGGAGGAAAACCAATTCAGCCGTAGCTGCAACCAGGTACAGCTGCCACGGGTGCTTGCAGACTTCCCTGGAGTATCTGGAGGAGGTTACTTAACATGGCACCAGCATCGCCGGTTGTTACCACTTCCCATGTGTAATACACGCTCTGCTGCCTATTGCAGTGCTGGAGAAACCAGGAGCACAAATGTCCCACGCTGAATAGTGTTAGGTTATGTGACTGACGGATCCCTGCCACCAAGACATGGGAACAGACGCGGCGGGACAGGCAGGGGAACCCCCATGGCCCCACCAGAGCCGGCTGAGCCCCTCACGGGGCTGCTCCCAGGGCCGTCACGGGGAGCCACCAGTCCCACGGCCACCGGCAGGGGCTCCCCGGCAGCTCACGGCCGAAGGTGTTGGTGCCTGCGGGGCCGCAGCTCACGGCGCATGGGGCTGGCCACGCGTCCCGTCTGCGTGTGACCGATGGCTGTGCGTCCGTGCACCCGTGTGTCTCCGGCACACACGCCCAGCCTTGCCGCCGTGGCAGCAATAGCGCTTTTCGGGTCACACCGACCACGCGTGCCCTTCACTGCCACAGACACCCGAGCCGGCTGCCCGGCGAGCGGCTCCCTCCAGGGCGGCCCGAGCGGGGCTCTCACACGCTGCTTTAGCGGGCTGCGCGGCTCCCACGCGCGAGTTTTAATCCCTGTAGCGCTGTGCTGCAGCGATTTACCACCTGGGGTCAGCACCAGCCGGGGGAACGTCTGGAACACGCGCACTCTAAAAGAGCCACAAACGGCACAGCTCCGCTGTACCCGAGCGGACCCAAGGAAGGTCGCGCCAAGCCTGTTCAAAACCCGTTTTATCCTTTCTCATCTCTCGCAGATGCAAGGGACGCGCCCTAGTGCCGGCTCGGGGGAGGAGGCACGGCGCTGTGGAAGTCGGAAGGCGCAGGGAACATGATGCCCGCTGGACTGAGGTAACTTGACACGTGGAAGCACAGGGGCAGCGCGAATGCATGGAATAACCTTTTCCTGGCTGGGCTGGGATCAAGGGAACTTCCAGAACTCTGAAGGGCAGCCCCAGAGACGCTTGGCCGAGCACAATAAACCAACAGCTTTTGGATGAAGAGTTGAAGCTGCAAATGCTAAACCCACTGCCAGCTAGAAATGACTTCTTAAAGACATTTTGAAATTTGGACTACTTCACATCAAAAACCCCTGGTTAACTCCACAAAAAGCAAGTGGTGGCCGGTGGATTAGAAAGTAAATCTCAGGGTTACTTTTAATGCCATCGTTTATACTTTTAATGCCTGTTTGTTTATGGATGGACCGTGCCTCTTGTCATTCTCCCGACAGCACAACAGGGAGAGAAAGCACCAAGGCACTGCAGGCCACAGCAGCACATGGATCTACACAGCCACCCAGAGAAGCCACAGCCCCTGCCACGATGCAGGAAATTCCTCCTCTCACATCTTTTCAGATCACTTGAGGAGAAATCCAATGTTTTCTACCATTTGGTAACTCAGTGACTCCGCTTGAGCATCTCTTCTCCTCCCTTAATTTCTCCTTTTTTCTTCCAAGGAATAAGGAGTTTTTGTATACCCTATCTTTGTATACCACATTGTCCCTTGCAAGAGCTAAATATAAGCCTGTAGGAAATCTCCTCCACACTCTAACCTGGACCTGCGAGCAGGACAAGCACTGCCTCTTCACTGCAGCTTTTTTGGACACGGCCTTTTCAACTTGCCTCCAACTGGGATGTGAATTAGGTTTGGACATGACTGTTAAATCTTTTGGAGCCCCACAGCCAAAAATAAAGAAATTTCAAGATTTAGTTTTTGTCTGAGAAGCCACAGACTGCCTACAGAACTTGCCTTTTTCTCTCTCACGACAGCTTGCAGTCCAGATAATGGGAACATCTTCTGACATACCAAGATAGGGTGGTGTGGGAACGCGAGGCACACCCTTCTTTCCCCTTCAGACACCACACAAACACACAAAATGTCACACAGGTGGGACCGCTGGCTTGGGCCTGACTGCAGTTCAAGGGGGTGGAGGGAAGGGACACAGCCTAGAGGCACAGACAAGCTCCCCCTCACTCTTGAAAAGGCAGAGGGATGGTTTTGGCCTGACTTTCTCACTAACACAACCCAATCCAAAGGACCTTTTTACCCACAAGCAACAGAAGACCGTGCACCCCACTACTTCCCCAATGCCTGTGAAGTAAAAAGTCTGTACCAGCCCCAGACTTTGAGTATGCTTCTAAAGTTTAGTTTGCAACACAAAGGAAACAAAGTCAGTTTTGATTTGCTCCTTATTTTTGAGGGGGGAGAGACAGAAAAAACCCACTAACCCCATCTTTTAACACAGAAAGGAATTGTTTTAGAAAGCAAATTACATGTAATCTTTATTTGGACAGGAAAGTAAATATGTATTCAATTAATTTTGATACTATAATCGTGTGTCAATGCACAAGAATTCATACTTACACTTAAATGTGCACCATTAATGGGTAAGTTCCATTTTTCACCCAGAAATACATTCAATAGCTTGGAGAAGAAGGAAAGAAAAATCCATAAAACAAGAGGTGTCAGAAAGAGGTTAAAAATAAAATTTATTTGCAAATCATTTTGACAATAAACTAGTATCTCTGAGCTGTGCATTTTGGGACTACAAGTCAGTTCCTTTGTGTTCTGAGATCTCCATTTGCATGCAATATGGGATACCTCTAGAATTCAAAATGAACTTCGAAGTGTCCTTTTTTGCCTTGCTGTGCTGAGTAATTCATTCCACAGGCACACTATAGGAGAGTCAAAGTCTTTGTAATGAGAAGCTGTCACAGGAAATGCACAACGAAAACAACCTTGGCTTAGGAGGAAAACTCACTTGGGAGCTGTTTCACATTTGTTTAACACAGTGTTAAGCACTTCGAGATTCCCACAAGAAGTACCTGGTGCTGTATGAAAAAACTCCCCAATAACCCAATGAGAAAACCCCCCATAAACCCAAAACAAAAACCTAGAAGACCCCAAAACTCAATAAATATCAACATCTATCCCTAAACCTCACAGCTATACTGAAACCTCAGATTTCTTTCTGATGTACGAATGCACAGCACATCTGGTTATGACCCAAGTTCCCTCTCTTGGAAGCTGATGAGCTGTCTCACGTAAAAAAACCCCAAAACCTCAAGATTTAATAGTAATAACTGTATATAAATGAGCTCAGGACAAAGGCAATACAAAATGAGATTTACCTTAATGTCTGACTGTGTGAGGGCAACCTCTAAGTCATGGTTAGAGTCACAGCAGCAGAAGAGGAAGACAGCAGCGTCTTCAGAACATTTCTTCAATTTCTGCCCACCCTTCTCTCCCTGACCTTCCTCTCTATGCCCTTCATAAAGCCTGAAAATTTTAATTCTGAAGTCTTAGTTTGAATCAAATGACATCAGAAGTGTACTCTGAAACTCCTACATGATTAAGTTTTGAGCAGACCACAATTAGTATCTCTTGCATTAGGGCAAAGTTGAATGGTAACAGAAGGAAATGAGGTAACTCAGAGAGGAAATAAAAGAATCTGACCCCCATCTATTTTCAATACAGTTCTAGAAAATATTAATTCTTACAACAAGAGAGGGACTTTTTTTCCTCTTTATGAAGCTCAAAATAATACCAATATTTGACACTGGAAACATAATTTTCCTTCCCTCTCATACATAAAATAACGCAAGAAAAGATGTCCAGATGTCATTGTTACCAGTTCAAACACAGCATTAATGAATGCATTAGATCATTCAAATGTAAACAAACACGGTTCACATATATAAATGCCCAAAAAATCAAAAGGGAACAACTACTGGCAATAACCAGTTCATATAAGTATTTATGTAAAGTTGGAGAGAGTAATGGTCTTAGAAACATTATTTTAGTTGGGCTACTTTAGAAAGACTAAAACAATATTCAACTGAAAGTTCTTCATCATCAATCCAGACACCATCTCACCACAGGGGTTTCCCTATACCTTCTGGGGGACCTAGGCCATTTTTATGAAACAATATACTTGGGTCATTTCACATCAACCATTACTGAAACGATCCCGAGAGCAAGGCCCAGGATCTAGCAATCTCTTCAAGCTGAACACCCTAGCTAACATCAGACTGCCTCCTGCACGAGCTCAAAACTAAAAAGGGATAAAGATTTCGGAACAAATCTGACGATGACAAACATTGCCCTGTTCAATCCCAACTCAGCCATCTTCAGAGTACAGTAAGAGTTTGTGATGGGTAAATTGTAAATCCAGCAGCTATGTTCTCCCATTACACAGCTCAAAGGATTCACTCTTCTAAGCCCTGTCTATGCCGGTATTTGTGGTGTAGTCAAATATAAGTACTGTCGAGGTTTACCGACATCTGATTTGGGCCATGGTTATGCTGCAGGTGCCAAGATCCTGCATCAGCCTGTCCTGGTTTCACCTGGGAAAGGGCTAATTTTCTTCCCAGTAGCTGGTACAGTGCTGTTTTGGATTTAGAATCAGAATAATGTTGATAAAACACTGGTGTTTTAGTGTAAACACAGCTTAGCAACAACTCAGTCAAGGCCTTTTCAGCTTCTCACCGCACCCCACCAACGAGGGGAGCTGGGGGTGCACAAGGAATTGGGAGAGGATACAGCCAGGACAGCTGACCCCAAGTGACCAAAGGGAGGTCCCAGACTGTATGGCGTCATGCTCAAAATATCAACTGGGGCGAAAGTTGGCCAGGGTTCACTGCTGAGAAACTGGGTGGCCATCAGTCATCATGTGGTGGGCAGTTGTGTCGTGCCTCGCTTGTTTCATGTATTTTATTTATCATTATTACTGTTGTTTTCCTTTCTGTTTCTGTCCTATTAAACTGTCTTTACCTCAACACATGAATGTTTCTTTTTTCCCCCCCAAGTCTACCCCCATCCCATTTGGAAGGAGGGTGGGCAGTGGTGGGGTGCAAGTGAATGGCTGTGTGGCATTTAGCTGCCTGCTGGGTTAAAACCATAACCTGGGCCTTAGAACTCATGGGTTTAGCAGTATTTTTGCAAGACAACATTTGCCACATCTCATTAGGATTCCAAAGTTTGGAAAATTCCTATCCTGAAAATCCACTATTTGCTGAGGAAGTATCATATTTACTGAGAATCTGAACTAGCTCTGAGCACACCATCTTTAATGGCAACATTTCAAAAAGACCCCATGCAGTCCTACAAGTTCTTTTCTCTTACACATCCAGGTGTGACACCTAGAAATGCTCAGGGTTTGTTTTAGGAGAAGTCCTGTACAAGTGATCCAGTTTTTAAATGTCATTAAATGTTTTGGCAGAATAATGTTATATGAAATCTATAATACACTTGCTAATGTTTATAATCCAATGATTACTCATAAGAAGTATTATTGCATTTTAAGCGTAAAAATATAAGAGGTTCTATAAAGAAAAGTAAAATAGCATTAATCTAATATTGATAGTCATATAAAATAACTCACAATTATGTAAGTTTCCATATTTAATTACACATTTAAAAATAAGTTATAAAAATAATTAAGCTTCTTTAAAACCCCTAGGATATTTTCTTTTAGGAGTTTTTACTCATATCTACTGATTGTCTAGCATCAGCCACAGCTTCTGGTACTCGAACAGTCATATCATTCATTGATTTCTTCAAGCAGATTTGGCAGCCTAAACGTGATCTGTGGGGAAACAGGACATCGTTGTTAGTTCTAGCCCACCAGCAATCTAACAGCATTTACCCCCTCATGCCTCCAACACTCAGCCATCCCAAACACACCATGAACCAGGAACAGCCCCTCTTGTGCAGGGCCTTAACCAAGCATAGGAGCAAACCACGTGCAGCAGCACAAGGATCTGTGCGGCAATAGCCAGGATTTACGGCCAGAACAGAGCTCAGCACGCTGCAAAGTCCCGCACTGAGTACTTTCTGCTCACTGAGACAATGCAGAATACGGGTGACCCTTTCCTTTTTAGTGGGTCACTAACAGGTCAGTCCAGTGCAAGGAGTGATGCTTGATCTCCCAAGGGACATTTGGCATCTCTGGAGAGATAAAGGCTTTCATTCAGTATCATTACCTCAGAAAAAGCAAAGCCTAAACCCCCCACCCAGAGTTCAATGTTCTCAAACTAAAAAACTCAAGATTGGGTTTAAGCCAGAAAAGTAAGAGTGAAAATACAAGAAACATCAGAAGGAGAAGGATAAAACACTCAAGGCACCAGAGACATCATCCTTCATTTCTAGACCTATCATTCAGCGTGAGAAAACCAGATGCTGCACACGAGCAATTAAAATCGTAAGATTTAATACCACAACAAAACTCTGCAGACATCACAAGCTGCTTTTATTGCTGGGATAACTTTAATTCAGTGTCCATGCCTCAGTATTTAAGGATAGAATACTAAAGACATCAGCAAGGATGGGCAATGTTCTGTAGCACCAGTCCCTGGCAAGACACTAGCTAGCTGACAGCCTGTTTCAAGAATGTGAAGTTCCCACTCTTTTATCCACCTCTCCACGTGCATTTATCTGCATTTGCCTTTTAACTCCAAATGTCGTTTCCTATTGCTCAAGAGCACAAAATCCTTATGCATGTTTTCACATGCAGTTGATGATATTACCACAGCACTGTAAATAAACCTTATTCTTCACTGTGTTTTCCCAAGTCTTTCACAAGGATACTCACACTAATTAAAACCTAGCACCATCACTTTTACACCATGCTGTTGATCACACACTCTTACCAGGCAGCTTAATACTTCTTGTTAAAAGATGTGGGGTTTTTCTTTAACCAATTACTTATCCTTTACAGGGCCTTTGCTCTTAGGCTGTTGCAACTCAAAATTTAGTAAATGATTTCTAGACCTAAGTAAACTGCATGAATTGCAAGATCTTTCTTCATCTCAGTGACTTATATGAAAAATTTCCCTATCTGCTTCATCCCTCTACAAAAGCTCTGTTAAATTCTTTCCTTACTCATTGTTGATAGTATAGAAAAGCAACAGCCCATAGAATCAGAACAGTGTTCTTCAGTTCCAATCTCATTTTAAAAGTTGGGTTGCCATCTTCCCATTCCTTTGATGTGGAAACAGTTTCAAACCAACTAATTAACCCTTACAGATAGCAGTTCAGAAATGCCATATTGAATTCCTGTAGAGCTCCTGGGTGAATGCTACCTAGCCATTAGTATTCGTTACCACCCAGTTTATCTCTCTGCAGTAATATTACTTCTATGGACATAGCAGTTTGAAAGAAGACCACAAACTATGCCAGGACACCCTCTGCAAAGAAACGTTCCAGTACATGGACAGCCCATAAAATCTGTAGAGATAACAATGCAAAAGAAACTTTGCTGTTATGTTATGTTTTTCTATTTTACGTGCACCTTGTACATCACCCATTGGCTCTGCATGTAGACAAAGTTTCCTATTTCTGATAGGTTAGAAACAAAAATATTTGTCTACTTTTTGCAAGCTGTTTCTCAGCTTATTTTTTGCTTCAGTATTCTTATTCTAACTTGCCAGGGTTTGCTCTCTCATCTTACTACTTTCTACTCTTCTGCAGTTAATCAAAGCAATTTTATTTTAACCTAATTAATCATTTATTTTAAAAAACATGAGTTTTCGTGGCAGTTGCTGGCTGAAACTTTCCCAAATACAGAGTCACTGACAAGAATAAGCTGTTATGCTTATACCTATGACAGAACATAGAAGCGCATCTCCATTACTTTCATGGCAGCACAGGAGTCCAGGCAACCTGCAGCAAATACCAGCCACTTAAAGTTCTGTCTTTCAGAAGAGTCATCCTCTCACATGTATGGAAGGTCCCTGGCCATAGGGAGAATGTGTGATGCTAGGAAAACCTAAGAGAAGTACCAAATACCTTTAGAGGGTCTACAGCTTAATTTGATATGAAGAACTTAGAGGGAAAATAGAAACATTTAAACAGAGAGCTCTGGCTTGCTAGTGTTTCCCAGTTCTTGAGTAAAATCTCCTTGCTTTAAACCTTTACTTAAAAGGTAGCCAAAGAAAAAAGGATTTTATTATATCATATCTCTCCAGAGCTATTTAGGAATTATTTTGGCCCTGAACCTAAAATTTACTCTTTATTATGGTAGATGGCAGGCTTAATAGGCTTATGGTTTTTTCAAAACTGAAAACAGGTTTTTGTGAGACAGGAAAAAGGATAAAACAAAAGAAGCTACAACAAGTTTCTCATAGCTTGACTTCTTTGCCTTTACAACCTCCCATAAATGTTCAGATTCGGCTGAAGTGAGAAAATTGTCATGTAGACACGACAATTGTCATGTAGAAATAATGAGTACAGGATTCCCTTTACTGATATAAGGAGACAGACAAGTTAATTCAGAGTACTTCTTTGCAGAGTCATAAAAAACTCTATGCTATACAGACCACATATAAAGCCTCTGACATCATTGGAAAGATTCTCAAAAACTTCAACAAGCAGTTCCATTGAAACATGAAGGAAAGGGTTTATGAAACCTCCTAAGGCACGGCTGCCTACTGTTCACGTGGGCACGTTCTGTGATAAAGGCTACTTGAGCACCAACAAATACAACAGCCCACGTGGAATGGGTCTGTGAGAGGATGCGACACCCTAATTACAAGATGTGTGATGGTGGGGGTGATGCAGAACAGAGGTTTACTTTAGAGTACCACTAGTCTAATTCTAGTGTTTATCAGCAGTCAGAGTACACTTTAGGATCAGTTTCTCCCAAAAGGGAATCTGGTTTGTGTGCACAAGGAGCACTCTGAAATGAGTCAAAGCATAACAAGTATGTACACTGACATATCTCTACACTGTTTGTCCTAGAGAAGGCTTGGACAAAGGATCTTAGCAATGTACATAAATACCAGAGAGGCTGGAGAAGGTGGAGTCTCCATCCTTGGAGATATCAAAAGCTGTCTGGACATGGTGCTGGGCATCGGATCTAGATGGTCCTACTTGAGCAGGGGGTTGGACCAGTTGACCTCAAGAGGTCCCCTCCAACCTCAACCCTTCTGTGATTCTGTGAAAAGAAGATCTAACCAAAACCTAAAATACTAACGTAAACACATTCATAAAATACATTAACTAGCTACAGACTAATAGGGACAGAAAACAGAATGGAAGAGAAACAAGAACAAGAAAACCACACACAGGACAGCAATGGCAGAGCTTTTGTGGAAGGAACTGGGTTTACAGTCATACTTTAGTTCTAACATTTCTGCACCAGACCCCCCTGAAGGCCACGTACTGGCAACTGACACTTTTCAGTTACAAAAACAATACTGACATCTTACGAATAACACAAATTCAGATAAACAACATTTAAACTTGGCAGTTACATTTGTGCAACAGAATCCAGCTATTCACTGAAAGCTGATTAAGGTGCTCCAAGAATATCGGACTGCCCTATCCGCAAACCCTTCTTCCCATTCTTTGGGGAAGTAATGTAGGGAAGCGTTATGTTGCCTTACGTTTCTGTGAGGCCATATGCCAGGTCCAGCATGTCCATCTCTTCATCAGTAATTGCATCTAGTTTCTCAAATATGTGGTCTTCAAATATTAAATGACAAGTTGAACAGGCTAGCGTTCCTTCACATGCACCTGAAGAAAAATAAATCAAGATAATAGAAACTGCAACTTTCAAATGGCACCTGAATTTCAAAAGAAATCCTACATGTGTTTGTCTCATACAAGAAGTCTTGTATGGTGCACAAGTAGCCTTTGATTAGCAAAATTAATGTTCCATATATTCCCACATTCATATACCTACTCTGCATTCAACTGTTAATAGTATTTCTACAGTTCCTATAGGACTAAGATTTACTTAAACGCTAAGTAATTAGTTTTAAAATGCTAAGTAATTAGTTACAATACTTAACTAACTCCTTTTCCACTATTTAAAGAAAGACTTTCTACTATAAGAATGCAAAAGCAGACAATGCTGTCAATCAACACTACATTTATTTCCAATGCTCATCCTTATCTCTCTCTTTCCCACAGTTTTGAGGTTTCCTCTAGAAGTTCAACAGCAGACACCTACTGCACAAAAAAAATTCCTTAGAAGTACAGGGAGAAGGGATTTTATACTTATTTCTTCTCACTCAACAGAACACTAATTCACAGCAACAAAGGTAGTCGGCTTAGAGAGAGCTGGCTTACATGGATTACGAGGTGTTCCAGTACGAGTCAAGGATCTAACAAGTGCTAGGGTTGAGCAGCACAAGCACCAACTCCACCTACTTGCTACAGCAACTAGGTCATCACAGCACAGTAAAAGTTTGAACTCTAACAAATTTGTCTCTGTCACTGTATGGGGCTGGCACCAAGTTCTCCACATTGTTGAAAAAGAAATATGCAACTTCAAGAAGAGGGGCGAAAGCTAAATACTGTGGAGATTACAAACCTCAGGCTCTGATTTAAATTGATAGAAGAGAAGCAGGTAACACATTAGCCAATCTTCACTTATTTACTTATTTCCAGGGAGAGCAGAACCAAAAATACTGTGACCACATCACCTTTATAATTGTATGGAAATAAGAGAAGCAAAGTTGCATGTATAACCACTGCTATGAAAAGAAATAGTGGAACTCATCATTAGAGCATGAGAACCACCCTGCTACACACCATGCTGCTACAGTGTCAAAAGCACATATTCAAAGTGAGCATGACACTGTACTAGAACACTGGATTTTTAAATTATATCACGTCTTCAAATACACATGAAAAAGAAGAGTTTAATTAAAGTGCCAAACATAAAATTTGTCATATCAGCAGTTTTAGCATCCTTAATGTTGGGGTAGCGAGAGAAGAGATGAGGGGGGAAGGAAAGAACACTGACCAGGCTCTTTGAACAGTGGAAGGTCTTTCCACAACTGTAAAACTGGCAATAACAAACAAACTGAGTGCAGTTAAATCATTCAATAGATCTGTAACCCTTTATACAAAGATATTTCTATTATTATTAACGCACATGGGATGCCCCCTAGTGACAGAAGCAAATAAGCAGGATTTACATTTTACTTTTCCCTCATTACTTTTTTCCTAAACACAGAACGTACATTTTTACTACATTATTTCTCTGCCCTAGTATGATGTTTCATTATCAAGTGGTTACTGAAATGGGACTAGCACATGTTATAATCAAAGACTGCTACATTATTCCAAATTTTCAGTTTGGCTTCTTTTTATTGACAGCATTGCTTTTTCCCACTTTACCACAATGCTTTAACACAGCGGATATTGACACAGAGGAAATTTACTGTAGAATACAAGGAGACCAACCATAACCCTAAATGAATCATTTAATAAGTGATACATAAAGCTAGTTGCATTACAAATTTTTGAGACAATTTTTCTTCCCCAGATATACGCAACTCTAGATATAAAAGTTGTCTCAGATATTAAGTATAAGATTTTCAATCTTATCAAAGATTTTATTAGTACCAGTAAAATTTATTTGCACTTAACTAAAACTCATCAAATTTCAAACTGTGATACAATACTCTGCTGTTTTTTTTCACCAAGTGCTTCGTGTTATGTATTCAGTTCCGAAAATTGTACTATCACTTCCTGCTTTAGTTCTATTAAGTTTTCAGCTCATGTTCATATAAATACCTTCCCAAGGTATTTAATTGCCATTCCCTAATACCTTTGAGCAATGTGGGCTAGTGGTTTGAGCAATGTGGGCTAGTGGTTTGAGCAACGAGGGTTAGCGGAAGATGCCCACGGCGGGGGGGCTTGCAACTGAAGAACCTTCAAGGTCCCTTCCAACCCAAACCATCCTATGGTTCTAACCATGGAAAGTGCAAAAGTTTGAAGAAATAGGGAGAAGCTGTAACTTCCTCCTATTTTGATTTTAAACAGAACTCGTGCCAAGTTAGAATTTCACAAGGTCTCCTTTACCCCAGTTCTTTAATAAGAATTAAACTTCTTGCTCTTCCCTGCTGACGAAGATTTGGTTGTTTCTTTCACTTTGCACTCCTCTACCACAGATATGATGCTACAAAAAGCCTGGTAGTAAATTGAGACAGTATGGGACTACAGAAGTAACCAGACACTGTTAGAAATACACCAGTTTTGTGCCACATTCCCCTCTTTAATACTCAAGCCAAGATCACCCCAAGTATTTTTTAAAAGTTGAACCAAAATATTCTATGCACTTGAAGGAGGAAAAGAAAGAGAGAAAATCCATACGAAGTACAGCTAAGTTTTATGTAGAAATATCCATTTACAGTTGGACTCAATGATCTTAAGGGTCTTTTCCAATCTAAATCATACTATAAATATTTATGCATAAAGAGGAACATAATTTCTAGACACTGAATAAAATTTTCAGTGAATCTACTTACCAAAACCATCTATGTCTAGATTATTGTCAACAACAACATCCAGCAGTGAATCCCCAGGTTTTCCCTTGGCTGTTAGTTTGTCACCATCACGGTTTATGAAATGAACAGTTATTTTATCTTCTGAGCTGAAAAAGAAAATTACATAATAGAATTAAAGAATTCTAGAATTTTTTGGCACTTCAGAATTGATCGAATACGACTAAAATAATAGTTGACACTACTATCAACTCCAAGAAAGGAGAAACCTAAGTTATTGGCTTTTAAAAGCTGTAACAGGTACAGGCATTTACTGCTGTACATTGAATGAAGACCATGAAAAGCAAGAAAAAAATCCCCTTGGTGTGTGTTTTGTCACTACAACCTATAAGGGATTCAGATGTTTTGCCTTTCACCAAAGACAGTCAAATTATTTTAGGCACAATATTTTAACAAATAAAGGAGCTTATTTTAAATGTTTCTCTCCCCACCTTTCTGTGAACTCTTGCTTGGATTTATGAACTTTTTGTTGTTATCATTATCATTTAGGCTAAATCCTAAACTTTCCCATTTCTACTTACAGTTTTAGATATTTGACTTTATTAGTTCCAAAATTCAGTTCTTCTCTCCTCCCACAAATGGAAATACTCTGAAAGCATTCTGCTGGTTTTAGGCACAGACTCTCTTAGGAGTTCATCTTGTAAATATTAATTCTAGTGAAGTACAAAGTTTTTACGCTGGCTTCAAAGCAAGAAGGTTTTATATTTCTTTGCTTTTCAAACAATTGTTTATTTAAGAAATATTTCTCTTAAAGTCTGCACAAAAATATCTTAAGACTAAAGCTTTTTAACATGCAAAAACCTGTTTTTTTTGCATTCCTTATTATTTTATTTCACACACAAATTAAAGGAAAGCTTTAAATATACTAAGAAAATACAGTATGTTCAATTTTAAACAGACTATTTTCTTCCCTACAGTAAGTGAGCAAAACAAAAGCTTGTTGGACGGACAGTGAAGAAATCTGCCAAGAGATGACAGATACAAATAGAACAACCAAAAAGCTAAATCAAAAATTTATGTTTCCATGTGAAATCCAGGTTTAAGAATCGCATGCTTCATATTACCCATACTCTTCTTAGTAACTGTGGGCCTTGAGTGATTTATATCATATGAAAAATATGCAAACTTGAAAATCAAGTCACCGCCTGGAAAACTCTAACCTGTACATCTGAATATTAAAGGAAAAATGTGAAAGTGGCCATGCTGAAACATCAGTGTACAAATTACTTTTGTAACTGGCTGTAAAAGATTATGTGTTTTTAGCAATCTGAGTCCTGCCTTGTTGTGAAACAACAACAAATGTTTGTTGCTGTAGACTTCATACACTTGCCACAACTTTTAAGTTCCATTGGCAGCAGTGTGCTCCAAGATGATTCATTATGATGTCATGTTCAATTCTTTTCCTATCATCCCTCAGTCCACTCTCCAGAAGGCCGCCACAAGCTACTATTAACTATAAATTCATTACAAAACTATAACTGATTGTGAAGGGTTGACCTTGCTGACCTGCAGGATGCAATTGAAGTGTGTACTATAATAAAATTCAGGAATCTTAAAGATATATCTTTACAGAATGTGATTTATGTTGCACAGTCACCTGTGATATCTGAGGACCACCAGCAAACCATTCTGTGGGGGTTGAAGAAACCACTCTGCTTTTCATTTTGCTCCTCTGCTATGTTAACACCTCCCACAACAGAACCAATTAAACAAGAACCTACTCAGATAAACTAGTACAGAATTCTCCACCTCCTCTGGGAGTTTAAGACTGACGGATTTAGACTGCATCTAGAAAGGTACAGATTCACATTCTGAGAGCCTAAGTAAACGTCTGACAGTGTAATTTTAAACTACTTCAAAAAGCCCTTCCAGAGCTCAAAGTACACTCTCCTTTGCTGAAATATTTCTGTCAACATGACAAATACAACCCTGACAGAGACACAAGGCAATATGTACTTGCATTTCTGGGCATGCTCTGCCCAAGGTATAGACATGGCAAGTACTAAATATTTATTCAAATATCCTAAACATACTCTTTATTATAGGATTACCAATGGCAAGTACCATGGACCAAACAGCAAGATGTCTGGGCATCCGTTAGTTCCCTGGAACTTTCGTAAACGACAAGTCAACTCCCTCCCAGTTTTCAAAACACACTTGAAGCTGTCTTCATCTGTGGTTACACTTGAATCTGATAAAACACCACAGTGTCACAAGAGGAACAGTCCCACCCCCACTCCTTTGTTCCTTGTCTCTCCAGCGCTCACACTGTCCTGCAGTAAACTCAGTCTGGGAATGCACTGGCTGAAAGCCAAACTTCACAGGTCAATAACCCCACAGATGTCAGAACCAGCAGAGTCAGATCTGACCCTTAGATGAAATCTACACCAGTTTAGAATGGCTGTATTACTGCAACTTTATGCTGCAATGACACAATCTGGGTTTCACGGTCAGATTAAAGCAACCTCTTGGCAGTATAAAAATGTGGGTTCGGGTGATCCCCACTCCAAATCACCTTGCCATCATCCTTACACCAGTATTACCAAAGTCAACTCCTTTTGCTAATCTGGCTGCAAATCAGCCATAAAAACAAAGCAGACATAACTGGACCAGAAAGCAAAATTGCTGAAGTGCCGCTGCCCACAACAAAACCAAGAAAATAGCAGTGGGATGCCCTTGTCAGTAGGGGCAGTCTGGTATTTGCTTCAGTGAGCTGTGGACCTGTGCTGCGCCTGTGCGTGCCTCATGGTGCGGCATTTAGCAAGGGGACAGACTGAAGTACTGCCACCAGGTCACTGACTTTTGTTAAAAACTGACACATTAATTAATCTTTCAACAGGGCCTAATCCACTCTGATTTATAATTGAAACTAAAATTTATTTATTTGTGTAAAGTTATAGCCTCCTTAAGTCTTTCAGTAGATCCAGTTTTTTGCTATTGCCACCTTCTATCACTCTTCACGTAGCCAAAATATTAAAAAAAAAATCACTAGTGCTTTACTTGGTGGTGAAAACACTTTCATAAGTATGCATATGTAATAATCAGATTAGTCAGACATTCAAAACACACACTGAACCAATCTTTTCAATGGCTGGGGGATACCATTAAAAAAAATAAAAATCATACCTGCATGAAACAATATTTAGGCTTTATAAATTTCAAATAACATGGTTTTTGTCCACCCAGACATTGTTTGCATCAAGAAAAACAACTATCCAAATACCAACATGCTGCAAACTAGTTACAGGCAATTAACATGAAACAAGTCTATGCAAGTATGAATAGCTCAGGATTATGAGGAAGAACACAATTTATTTTGTGTTATCAGCATGAAGCATAAATATCCCAATTCATGCTCAGATAAATGCTTTTCACCAGATGTAAAATACAATTAATATCTTCATATGGTTGCCACAGTACTATCGGCATTTTTTATCAAGCTTCACAAGGATACCCTAAATCAAGCATGCTGCAAAGGCACAGAGGAGCACCAGAGAACTGTTTGTTGTCCCTCCCGTGCAAATAATAGTAAATGTTGCAAAAATCTGAACAGCTGCTTCTTCCCCCTTAAAATAATTATCCTTTTGAATCTTCAGCTATTTCTTCCAAGTGAAGAATCACCTCTTACATTGCTCCAAACAAAGCATAACAACTGTAGCCTGGTATTGCACGTGGTGAGACCAGCTCTGTTATTCTCAGATCTTTTAATAAATAGCAAATCCAACAGCCCTAATTGCCTGAGGAGTTCCATGAATTAAACTATTATACAGGCCTCAATTAACAGAAGTTATAAATATGAACTAATCTTTAAAGCATGCAATTATTATGCTGTGCACCAGAAACATTGTACAGCTACCCAGACTGGTATAAAAGAATTCTGAAATAACTACTGTTCACCATGAAATTAAAAGGAAGGATAAGGGATAAAAAAGGAGCAAGAAAAAGGAGGAAATGGAAACAAAAACATAATGCTTGATGCTCCACTGAAACCCTTGTAAACCTCTGCTCACAGGAATCACCTCAGGTAATGTTTTGTACAGCGAGGTCTTCATCCTCTAGACACAAATACAGCTAATTTTACACACATAAACAATGATGTATCTTTTTACTGGAGTAACACTGGCTGATTATACAAAGGTCAGGAACTGGGTCTCAAATACGATGCCCAGAGAAAGTAATTTACGCATAAATGGAGAAAACAATAATATACAAGAATTTCCCTTTTCTCCCAACTCACTCAGCAAGGTTATGACACTGAGTATATAAACAACCTTGGAAATACTTGTTTGCATAAGCTTTTTTTGCTGGCATGCTCGCAGAAAAAATGTAAATAAACTCCATTCTGTATTCAGCCCATTCGTGAAAGACACGAGGGGATTACAGGTCTTACATTACTATTAGGTAAGGAAATGCTTTCCCTTTATAGGATTCTTTTTTCAATGATTCTAATAACTTTTAAAAAAACCCCTGTCAATACTTCACAAAGACATCTTTTTTTTTTTTTTTTTAAATTAAAAACTGCAAATCAGGGATCTCAAAATCAACTGATTACCAGCAGGATCCCTCAGAGATGAGATCTGACTAGCAACTTCCCCATCTCATACGGAAACCCTAGGCTAGAAAAGTTAGTTTGTCTCTCCATATTAAAAGTATCTGCTGCAACAAAGTCAAAGATCGCCTACAGGAGAGTTTAAAAGCAAACTACTGAGACAGCTTCGATGTCGAGGGCACTATCCAAACCTTCTGGTAACAAGCCAGGCTACACCCCTCATGCTGGCCTGCTGACTGTGGGTGCAGTTCCAAGCCAAGGAAATGTCTCTGGCAACCAAGTACATCAGGCTTTTAAAACGTCTGCATTTTAAATACTGAAAGTTAGCTGTAGACTCTGATCTATCTTTGAATATACAAACTACAAGCCAGAAGGCTGTGCATAAACAGTCTGTGACTACATGTAATAAGCATCAAAACTACAGCTGTGGACTGTGGAATATTAAATGCCCACAGATGTAATGCATTCTGAAACACCTACTCATATATACTGGTGAGGAGAGGAGGAGATCTGCACACTTAGATCTGACCACAGAATCAATTAGGTTGGAAAAGACCTCAAGTCCAAGCTATTACCAAACATGACCATGTCAACTAGATCATGGCACTAAGTGTCACGTCCAGTCTTTCCATCAAGAAAGATGCAAAAGTGATTTTCAGTACAGAAAAACTACACAAAAGGCAGAAGACACTTCAGGTCTACCACAAGGCCAGCCAGATTTTCAGGAGAAGGAAAACAAAAAAACCAAAAAACCAACCAAAAACCACAGAAAAAGAGAAAAAGCAAGTGCAAATTAAAGAAGGTCATAACTTCTTAGAAAACCAGTCTGAGCATCAGGAACCCTGGTTTAGCGTTCCATAACGTTACAAGCCATTTCAACGCGGTTCCAGGTCACACTGACCCTAAACCTCACCCGCGCCGGCCCGCAGCGCCGGCACAGCCCTACGGGACACAGCTCGGTGGAAGGGCTCCCCTAGAGCGCCTCGGTGCCACCGCCAAGCAGCCGACAGCAGGAGCGGTGAGGGGCGGAAGAGGCCGGGACCCGTCAGGGGCACAGCGGGAAGGTCACCCCGCGCTAGCCCGGCTCGGGCGGCCCGTGCCACAGGCAGCTCTGGCTGCCCTCAGCGCCGAGGCCCGACCCGGTCCGGCTCCTCCGGACCGCCGCCCCGGGGAGCCCGCCCGGCGCCTCACGGCTGCGATTCCCTTACCTGAGCACCGCCCGGGCAGAGAGGCTGAACGGCCGCGCTGTCCTCCCGGCAGCGGCGGCACTGCCGCCGGAGCCCGGCCTCGGCCCGGCTGCCAGCGAGGTGGAGGAGAAGAGCCAGCGGCGGGAGGAAGCGGCGGCGGCCCGGAGGAGCCGNNNAGGGGCGGGCCGCTGCGGGAGCGGCGCGGGGCGGGGCCCGCGCGAGGGCCGCCCCCCCTCCCCGCTGCCCTCATGCGCCCTCGTGCTGCTCAGCGCCGCCTCCGGCCCGTCCCCAGATCCCCGCGCCGCCTCTCGTCTTCCGGGAGAGCGCCGTCGCGGAGCCCAACGTGTGCCGACCCTCTGCCCGGCTGCGTCCACGGGGGATTTCTTGTCACAGCAAGGACTCGGCGCCGACACGCGGTGGAGGCGTCACCCAAAGGGTCGTCACTACATCCCAAACGCCCTTTTGGGAGGCCTGGCTCGTGGGGGAGTGGGCTCCAGCTCCAGGCTGGGCAAGCGGTCGATGCTACCTAGAACCCCCTTGAAAAAGCTTATAATAATGTGGAACTCCCAGGGAAGTGGAGCTGGCTGCTGAGGAGTCTGAGCCGTCCGCTTGTGCTGTCCAAGCAGGACCACGGAGAAATTCTCAGTTCCTCATTATTATTTCTTACAACAGAAGAACCTCTAGAACACGGGCATCAGCAAATGGGCAGAAGTGCTGCTGTCAGAGGGTCTAGCAGATGGTAAACATTCATGGTGAATGGCTCAAGTGCCGGTATGTGCCACAGGAAATTTTGAAATTTCCTAAGCAATCACAGGCTGCACTTGCGGGCTTGACTTGCCTCCGCTAGCTTTGAACAGATGGTTATGTAGATACCCTTCATTCTACCACACCCTGACTGGAGAGTTCTAAGTGAATGAGGAAATAATTCTTTCAAACGGGAATGGAAATGAATGGGGGAGAAGAGGAGAGAATGATCCTTCTGAAACACTTGAGGTTGCTAAGACTATTCTTCAGGCCTTGTAATTTTCATGCATCAGAATAATACTGAAGAGGGCGATAATATATAACTTGAACTTCAGTATTTTCTTTAAGGAGAAGAGTAGGTTCTGGTGGAAATGTCCTGGTGGAATTGTCTAGAGCCTCCAAACTGTCTGTCCATAAACCAAGTGATCCAAACACCACACTGATCTCATTTTCTTTGGGTTTCACTCTTTTGCAACACAAGACAATGTGGCTGTGAATAATGCAGTTTATTTCAATGCTGTCACTACAGCATGGGGTTACATATGCATGATCTTAAGGCAGTATACAGCTAAATACATACAGTTCCAGCTGGACGTCTAATATTGTAAAGAGCACATCACATAATCTAGTTTGACTTCAACCAGAAGGCCGCTTGTTGTAAATTAACGGTTTATGCAGGAAAGAAGCCTGAAAGGAACCCTCTGGATCTTCCAGTGTAAACCTTTGATGTCCCATTCAACCCAAGTAACTAAATAAAGAAGTATTTATCCATTTCTTAAAGTTCTCTTGCTGGTATTAACTGCACTGAAAAACAGTCCCAGAATTTCATTCTTTGGAAGTGGAGAAAGCCTAATTATAGATCAATTTTCAAATAATTTCTTCTATTAGTTTAATTCTGAGTGTAGAAGTATTTATGCCGATTTTCCATGGCCAGGGCTGCTCACAAATTAAAACAGTTTTTGTTCTTTGTGACGTTCGCCCATCATTTGTTGTACCTCCTCCAGCCCTTTTATTTTAGCCACTGTTCTTACTAGTCTCCTTCCATAATACAAGAAACTCTCACTGTTCTCCTGGTTATCCCACTGAGCCATTTGTGCATCTGTTAGTTTGAATTCCCTGTTGTTAAACACGGGTGACTAGTTAGTACATTAATTTCGAGTCTCATAGTGTGTCCCTAATAGACTATGAGTCTGAATGTTGCTAATAGTATGACCCTGATACATCGTAAGATTGTTTGATCTTTTTTTTATGTACAAATTAAATTAGTAGCCTCAAATCAGTGAGCTTTAAATCAGCGTGATCAATTAATAATCCAGATGTCCTTTGTTGCTTCTCATTAATGAAGCCATCAATAACAGCAAGAGTCCTTGGTTTGCCCAAACTGAACAGAGTAAGGTCCTTGAACTTTGCTTTGGTCTACTTTCATGTGGGGTTTTCAGTCACGTGCCATTTTAACAGAAAAGGCCAATTCCATTAACCTACTTCCCCTGTGTTGGATGTGTTCCATAGCTCTGTTCCAGCCCTCTGACTGCCGTGGCCCTGAGCACGTTACCCCTTTGCAGAAGTTTAGCTGGCAGAGTCCAAGGTCAGTTTCTTCACTGATAAGAGCAGCTGTGAAAAAAGCCAGCAGCAAGGGCCTGTCCCTCCCTCGAGAGCCACTTTTAAGCCGCAGCTTTGCGCCGGCCCTCACCTGTGCTGCAGTGCAGCTGTGCAGCAGCTCTCTTCGCACCTTCTTGCATCTCCATGAGTCTGGCCCTCGTCCAGACTTGCTGACTTGGCATCCTGGCTTGGCCTCCGACGTGCCTTGCCACTGCAGCCCTGCAGGGTGACCATATGGGCCGTGTTTGACCCTGGCCACTGTCTCTCGACCTAATCTTGGCTCTGGGTTGCTGCTCCACATCCTGGCTCCTTGTTGATGAAGTGAGTGCTTTCACTGACCTTGGTATTGTGCTTAGTTTCTGGCACACTGCAAAGCAGCCAAATCTTGCTGCTCCCTGACATCCCCCATCCCTAAACACAGAGCCCCCCTAATTCTCTCATAATTTCTATATAATGTACAATTTTGGGTGGGCAAGCTTGAAGAAAATGGTGGAGCAATTTAGGTCAGGACTCCTCGAGGTCAGGACTCCTCGATGAAATAAGAGTGGCAGAATGAAATAAAAGAAAAATTACAAATCGTGTGTAGCTATTATCTCTCTGAATCTCACCTTGGCTGTGTGCAAGTTTCTGTTGCTTGTCTCTGTGGGATATTCATTCTAATGCTAAACACTCTGCAAGAGGTGCTTCATCTCTTCTTGTATGGTTGGTTTTTTGTATCGGTTCTTGCACACTGGGGAATTTTTTTTTTTTATTATATCCTCCAATTCTTTACTATTTTTAAGACTGTATTTATAGGAGGCCAACAAACCACTAGATGGCCAACAGTTTCAGCAAGAGAGTTAACGCATGGATATTGATACAACCTTCTGTCCTCAAATTCATCATTGCTTTTCTGTCCAGCTTTGTGAGTTGGACCTGGGAAATCTGGGTTGAAGCTGATACGGTCCTACTTCCCCCTGCCTGTCCCTCTCTTTTGCTGTTCTAGGGTTCATGAGTCAGGTGTGGGGTGGATTCATACGGGTGATTTTTGCAAAAACTAACCAGAAAAACAAAAAAAAGAAAGGAAACAGAAGAAAGCAAGCAGTTTCCAGGCATTTCACTTCCATCAATCAGCCTGAAGACTCACTGTGCAGACAAAGATGCATCCTGGGAGAAAAGCAGTCCCAGCCTGGGTTGTTTTACGCTGCTGAGCAAAGGTACCACATATTCTTTTTTTTGACATAGAATTCCAAGATTCAAGATGATGCAAACATTAAATATGTGTATCATTATCAGCAGATAATTTCTATAAATTACTACAGATGGTCTCTCTGTGTCCCGGTTTTCTATCTAAAAGAAATATGGCATGAATGCATACTTACAAAATAGAAATCCAGCTTTTTTTTTAGAGATATTTTGAAAATAAAAAAATCCAACAAGTAATCAGACTTCTATACACCATTAGCTTTTCTGATCACTATCAAGTTCTCTGTGAACATGTGTTTTAACCAGGATTTTCTTGGAAGTAAAATTGTGTCAAATTATCCCTTTCAGTTAAAATGTTCAGGGAGATCCAGAGAAAGGAAAGAATCCATCCAGCCAGAAACCAGTGGAGTTTCCATCTGTAGCTGAGTGAGTGGGACACAGACTCTGTTGCCCTCAGCCCGGAGCACAGGACTTTAAGAGTGGTGACGTCTGAAGTAACCCATTTTTGAGAAGAGGCAGGAATGTGAAGGAGAGGTCATCAACCAATGAAAGACTAATTGACAGGCAAAATGCTCACGGGATGCTTGTTTTTATTTTGGGAATTATTGTGGTTTGTAAGGCTTCCTGTAAAGGGCAGGTAATCCAAGTATCATGAAAGTGTCTGTAGCTGCCAAGTGATTCTGTAGCTAAAGGGAGATCTGGGAATTTTGGCACTTTGTTGGTGAGGATCCGGTAACTGTGGTGCAGGAGGGCAGGAGTGTGTTTTGTTTGCAATTACTTTATCTTTGCTGGTTTCTCTAGAACACCTGAAATACAGCTGGAAACAGATAGAAATGTTTGGAGTTTTGTCATTCAAAGACGTGGCACCCTAGGAATAAGCCAGAGAGCCTGGTGTTTGTTACCCACTCAGAGAGGAAAGCTGAGGAGCTGGGTCTGTCTTATGATGGAAAGGTGAATTACTGCCCAGAAATCCTACTAAACTGTAAATAATCCATTGCTTCAAAGCCATGGTTCTGTCATACATAATAGACTGTGAAATCTGTGTGAGAATTTGCATCTCTGAGCAGGGGATTTTAAAGTCAGTTGCCTGAAAGTCTTTATACTCTTCAGTAGAAAGATGTGTGAGTTTTTCCACAGGAAAACTTTTCTTACTCTTGAATTTCTGAAATTCTTCAACTTAATGTTATGCATAACATTTCATAGCAACAGGTCCTTCCTATGACAAGCTGAAAAAGTACATGGACAGTGTAATGTGAAATTGTTGAAAAAAAAAGCTGCATTTGTCAGCACTGAATTAGAGCCAGATTTCCACTGTGATTATTTGTCTCCATCAATAGGGAACCTTGAAGTGTGTTCAAAATGCAACCATACAATGTCATGGAAGGGAAAACCACTATGAAATACAGAAGCACCATGTCCAGCTCATGTCTGAAATCCTTCACCTGCATGTTGTTGGAAGATGGGAAGGTATTCTGGGGAAAACAATGCTTGCTTCATTCTTAGATTCTTTCTCAGGTGTCAAATTTTACAGTTGCTGGAGATAAAATATGGGGCTTGAGGGACCTTTGCTCTAACATAAAACAGACTCTTCTTTTGGTCTGATGCTTTCCTAATTTTTGTATGTATAATAACACCTGGAAGTTGAACTCGTTCTTACTGGAGAACAGGAGTTGAGGACCAAAATCCACGACAACTTCCCAAGTAAATTTGGGCTGGGCCAATCTTTTTCACTACTACCACTGTCACAAATCCTGATCAGGACAGTAATTAGAGTCTTCAGTTAAAAAATAAAAAGCATTTCCAACTGCCGAAGATTGATGTTGGCAATGAATTACAGCCTGACATGCATTCGTCTTGGCTTCTGGTACCCACTTCTCTGGATAATGCTGTTATGAATTCTCAGTAACACATTTTCACTCTTTCCCGGAAGCCCATACAGTTGTTTTGTAAGAACATGTGCAAAAAGCGTAAATAAAATCTCTCCATCAAGCAAGGATGTTGATTGCTGTAGATGCTGCAAGTCCTGCTGTGCTGTTGGTAGCAAGAAAATGAGTGTTGTGTAAGGTCCTGGATGTTGATCTTTTCTGGCTTTGAAAAATACCTCTTCGTATAAAGCTCCATGAAGGAATTAATTTCCTCTTAGTGGTAGTCTATTGGTTTGTAATGGGAAGCAGCTCAGTTACACATGAGAAAGGCTTTAGTATAAGATTCTTAGAGAAAGAGTGGTGCTCGAAGGTAGTGCACTGAGCCGGGGGGTTGTGTGCCCACCAGGAGGCATAGCGAGCTCGGGCTCCGTCTCGCTCACAGCCCTGAACGTGCGGCACGTACCGGCAGTGAAGGGCAGCAAAAGGGTTCATCAGATTTTTACAGCTGGAGGTAGAAAATGTGGAGAGCTGGCAAGAGGCTGAATGAAACGAATGTATGTCAAAATAGTATCTGGTCAAACGTTGTAATTTCAAATAAATTTTGCTGCTGTTTTCCACAGTAATTGGAAATCATATGACTGAAAAATAAAAATGCTAATCAGTGTATAAAGCAATACTGAGGCTCAGCTTCTTAAAGTATACACCAGCAGTTGTGTGAGAAGCCAAATTAGATACCTCCATGTACATGTGGAGAAGGACGAGGTTAGAATCATAGAATATCCTGAGTTAGAAGGGACCCACAAGGATCATTGATCCTGGCCCTCCACGGGACTGCCCCCAAGAATCACACCAGATGATGCTGCAAACATTTATGGATGTGAATGGTCATATCTGTTACATCTTAACAATATAAAAGAGGTTGCAAAACCAGCTGGAAGCTTACCAGTAAGTACTTGCACATTTGGGACTTCACGGGAATCCAGGCTGTAATAAGCTTATCAGTTATGCTCCTCCTCTGACAATGTAACTGGAGTTACAAACAAGGATCCTTCTCTCTGATCCTAGAAGCATGTATAGCACATCAGGAATGTGAACAGTAGTGTTTTCAAAGTTGCTAAATTTTGTAATTTTTAAAATAGTGTAGTCAAATTCTTCTTTTATGTCATTTCAAAATCCGTTAATTAGCTAGGAATTGAAAATCTAAACCCAAGCAAGTAAGTTCTCTTCCCAGGCTTGAAGAGAAACCTGAATACAAGAACATGGAAAAGAAATAAAGAGAACCCCAAACTATTATTAAGTCCTCATGAGTTTTGTTTTTTAATGCCAGCCTCATGACTTTCTGGGAAGTGATTTATTGAAAGCCTTGGTTTGACAATTCTGTGCTTGGCTAGCTTGGGCTTGACCCAAGTCCCCTTTCTTCTTGGCAGCACTTAAAACAGTTGAGATGTAGCCTGTGCTCCTTTGTAATCCAAGATTGCTGTGTGCAGGCAAGAACCTTGAAGCATGGGAAATAAATAAAGTGATCCAAAGCCATGAGGCCCGGCTGGTGCTGTGGGCCAGCGGGGCTGGGATGAGGAACCAAGGGCCCACTCTGCTTCCCTGGGACCAGCTTCTATGTGGGTTTAGTCCAGCTGACACACTCCGGCTGGTGTAGAAATTCTGTTTTACTTTTAAATTTTGCTGGCTTAGCTGGCAGTAGTCCAGCTGCTGGAAACTCAGTTGCATAGACAGAACTCTGCTGATATTTCCAGTTCTTCAGCATTCACATGAGCTGCTGCTGCACAGCAAAGAGACGCAGTGTGCGGCCATCTCCTGCAGCAGGTCACGTCCTGCTGGAACAGTGCGGCAGCAGCGCCAGGCATTTTCGTGACCGTTCAGCAATCTCAGCAGTAAAGCAGTAATAAAACAATGCTTCCAATGTACTCCACTGGCCTTGCCTGTCGGCTCTTATTTCAAGGCACAGCGCTGTGCTGGCGTATACATATCATGCAGTAGGTTTCTCCCGCGCCACTCCGAGGGCTCTTAGCCAAAGTGCAGGCACAAGGTTGGAGTTAGCAACTCCTAGCGGTACCACTGTCGTTCCAAACTGCTGAGGTAGCGCCCTACCCTGTTGCTCTTTTATACACTTCTGTTTTCTGTGTAGAAACAAGGGTAACAGAATCACGCAGCTCTCAAGTCTTAAATCAGGCCAAATTCTGCGATTTAAACTGGCACAGCTGTGAAGTTAGCAGAGAGTCCTGCTGTGCTGCACCACCTCAGAGCTAGGCTTACAGTCCTGATGCAGAGGCCTGCGCAAAGACAAGTAAATGAATGTCTAGCTCCAGCTTTTATGCCCTCTGGAATTAATTGTGATACATTTTTAGTAACCTTAAAAGCAAATGTCTGTCAAAGTTTCCTTATAACATCTTAGTCTCACTGACTTACTTGCAGTTGTGATTTCAGGACTGGTGTTGGTGGCACTTGACAGCTTTTATCTGTAGACTACCATCTTGCTAAGGTGGGAGAAATTTGAAATATGCTGTTATATAATGTAGAAGCAAATGCTATTCCAGAAATTACTATTTGTTTATTGAGGGAGGGTAGGAGTGTGTGGGCTGTTTCCTGGGCCACCATTGTTGCAGCCATTGCAGGCCTGCCTGTGTCTCTGCCATTTGCTAGCTGGGACATCCAATTAATTGGACTGAATTTGTTTCCTTTTGTATCTATCCATTCTAGGTTAATAGCTTAGAGGTATGAAAGGTGGAAGTTCCTGGCACTGCGAACATATGAACAGTTGCATTCAAAAGACTAGTCTCACTGCATGAAAGACCAGGTTGTCACACAACTACAGTAAAAATGCTTGTATTTTTACATCTGTTTTATTAGAAACACACAAATTTTACTGAAGCTAAAATACTTCAGTTCAAACACAAGGCCACAGAGTTCCATGCTTTTATTTGAGAGTATTATATATTAACAGAAGTAAGCAGAAGTTAGCAGTTCGAACAGCACTCACCCTCCAGCACCACTTTGGAACACAACCTGTGTCAAGATGCACCTGTCCCTTGTGGAGATGTCAGCCCATGTGATACCTGCAGAAATGCTCACAGGCAGCCCATGGGCATCCTGTCTCTATACCGATGCGGAGTGGTGGCCAAGGCTGAGCTGTACTTGCTGAGAACCAGCCTCTGAGGTTCTCTGAGGCTCTCATGCCCATGCTGCTTGGCCAGGTTTATGTCTGACAGAGCCCATTTCTTCTACAGGACAAGTGTGGAGCATCCCTCAAAGGGCAGCTGAGATAGAGCCACCCAGACCAAATATGAAACCAGAATTACCCACGTCCTTCCCTGCAGGACTGATGTCTCAAGTTTATCTTCCTCTGCTTCACAAGGAAAAAAATCTGGGGAAAATCCTTTTCCCAGATTTTTGCTATAGCTCTGACATCTTGTGTAAAGAAATATAACAGTCACAGCTAAATTTAGGATAAACAGTATCTTTTAGACCATCTTTGCTTGATTTGCTGAATTATCTTTTTTTCCCACAGACTTCTTTCTGGCTTTGCCTGTTTTGTCATAAAAATACCAGTCCAGTGGCTTAGATTTCACTGAATCTGGAAAAATTTAGGTCACCAGTTCTGCAAACTAAAATGCATATGAGCAGTTCTTTGAGTAAAATGATCAGTACTACTAATGAGACTCATAGCTCTTTTGAGACTAACTTTACTCCATATTTTGTCTTACTGCAATAGAATGTAGTGAGCTTTTGAGTACTATAACATTAGGTACTACACAAATATTTTTGTAACTGATATATCTGAATATATTAAGATGCAGATGAGCAGATTGAGTATCTTAAACTGATGAACAAAAGTGTTAGCAATTAAAAATCTCTTCCAGGGATTTTGAAAATGTAATGAGAAGCAAATGACATCTCATTATACTAACATCTTGAAGAAGGCCTCAACCTTCTCTAAAGCATTGCTCAGAAGGCTTTAGTTTTGATGAAGAAATTTCAGCAGCAGTTCAGCAGAAGCGAAGAAGTGGGCAGAGAATGTGCCTACATGTGCATGTGACAGTACTGCTGCTGGTTTTACTCACAATATCTGGATTAAAAGCCCTTATGCAGACTTCAGGCATATCTTGATTTTGCTTGTAAAACCACCTTAACAATACAGCCTTCCTTGCTGTATTTTGCAGGATGTGGTGTTTCAGTTTCATCATACAACTACTAATGAAAAAGACATGTAAGCAAAAATGTTATGTTCTCCTCTGCTACCATTGGCAGTAATATTGTGACTATGCCACAAATTGAAAGATAAGCAGGTTACAGTGAGAGCTGGACTCTTCCTCCATACAGCTGTAAAGGAGGACTACTGCCATCAGATTTTGGATATGTGGGAGAATGAATATCAAAATGAGCCTTTGCAAATACAGTGAACTATGAAGAATCTTGGGTGGAACCATGACAGACCTTTCCACAGGGAACAGCAGTGCTTTCGAGGATCTTAATAGTTTGCTATTGCAGTTCATCTTAAAAATTTAAATTTCTAAGAAGAGATATAAACAGAAATCCATCTCACCCTTTTCATGGTCTGTTGCATTTGTGAACAAGGTTTTCCAAGCCCCAATAGTTGTATAGTAACATCTGAAATGGATCTCTGCATAAATGAATTTCCCAAAAGCCTAAGTTGCCTAAGAGAACTGACTTCCTACGGTAATGAAGGAATTTCTGAACAGTTGTGTAACATGTATTTCTTACATTCCCCTAAAGGGTACATGCTCCTAAAGGGAACTTAAAAAATGGTCTTTCAGAAGAAGAGAGTTTGGAGTAATTACTTGCTCTTCAGCAGTCTCTTTGAAACTTTGCTTTACAGAATTAAACCTTAGAGATTCCTTCCTCTGTTTTTCCTTAAGGCATGTATAGTTTGATCACTGACATGCTCTCTCTGTGGGCTAAACCTAGTTTTATTTCTAAGAAAATGTTGAGCTCACTGAAGCATATAACTTGCCATACAGCACTATGTTCATTTAGCCCAGCTGTGTATCTGTAACTGTTGTCGATTCCCAGTGCTTCTCAGAAGATGCAAAACCAAAGCAAACTCAAACGTATTTTCGACAGAATTGGGGTGATGGAGACTTCATCCTAATTACTAACTTGTTTAAATTTGATGTTTCAAGCTGCTTTTTTCTTTTAGTACCTCTTTTGCACATAACAAGAATATCCGAAAATACAGTAATCCAGGACAAGAGAATATTGTCCTCCCTCTTAGACTCCTGCTGTGCGTTTTGATTTTAATAACATCCTGGAGCAGTGAGTTTCGCAGTCTATTTTGTTATTTGATGAAAAGACAACACTCAGAGTTGTCAGCTACACAGCCTGCCTCCTCTTGTACTACAGGACTAAGAAAATGAAAGCTCTCAAACCACGTTCTCGATGCTATTTTTATGTTTGCAATCCTTTTGCTAGACCTTGAAGTAGAATCTATAAGGGAATATTTACTAAAAAGTGACCTAAAAATACTGTATTTCCTATTCACAAACAGCTTAATAAAACAGAACTTAGAAAGGAGGAAAGCAAGGGAAGGGAAATGGGATAGCAATTACACTTTCCCTAAAAGACAGTGATCATAACTTAGAGTGGTCCCTTGATTTCTTAGGGCAGGTCACAGCTACTTACCCCCTTAGGTAATACTTTGGTCACTGGCACTATACCTCAAGTCCAATGTAGTGACCATCAGCCTCAATCCAGGCTACTGTGTGTTGAAACAACACCATGTAATTTGGGTTGGTTGATTGCAGTCCTCTGCTGTCCTTTCCTACTCACCATCCTGACGGCTGTTGCTTTTTTTCAGTCACTTGTTAGTGATTTTGTGCTTTTCCATTGGAGATAACATATAAAGACACAAATAATCCATGTTGTGCCAGGAAGACTGTTTTTTACAGTTTTCCCTTCTAGGAGCTGCTACAACCCGAGGCTTAAAGGGAGGTTTTAGATTCGGATGACTGCTAGCCCTGAGCACATTTACGCTGAGTTAGTTTGCCCAGGCTTTTCACACATTACTGCAATTACATCACAATTTTAAATTTATACCACGGTTTTTTTTTCAGTTTCTGAATTGTTAACAGAAATACAACAAAGCATAACCTTCCAAAAGGAAGTTTCAAGCCTGCTTCTTTCTGCTCAGCTCCTTTTGTACCCACAGGATGCAAATGGAGCACTCACCCCCTCTTGGTTTTCCATTCCTCTACAGCGCTCAGAGAAGGGCTGGCTTTGTTTTTTCAGGGTTTTTTTTGTTTTGTTTTGTCCTCTCCTAAGCCTCAGGCCTGCATATTTTAATCTCTTCTTATTTATTTAATTTCTTAGGCAAAATGGTCTAATTCAGTTACAGGCCTGTTTTCCACACCAATTCTGTATCCAAACATCTCCTAATTCTGTAGCCTTCTAGACTGCAACAACCAGAGCTGTACAGATTTCAGCTGAGATTGTACCATCTGTACATATATGAATCTAAAACATTTTGTTGATCATAACCAAGTACTGTACTATCTACACTGATAGCTCTGTCTTTTTCTGGAAACAGTATTTTTAACATATAATGTGCACAATTAGTTTTTTATCTTCTCTACCTTGTGCAAACTTAACTTGACATCGTGCTCCCTCTACACAAACACAGGAAATTTCCCCATTTTTGTGTAGCTTGACAACAGAAATGAAATTTTTAGGCACTGCTGATGCAACAAAGGAAAAAGAAATCTCAGCTGCACTTAAATTATAGGAATTTATGTAAAGAAACAAGAAAGGGCAGATCTTCAAGGTACTAAACCTTTATTTTCATGCAAAACTTCAATGATTTTTACTGGCTCCATGTAGAAGAAACTCCATATAGAAGATGATGAGCAATCAGCAGGGCAACCAGACTAACTCTCCTCTTGACCTGTTAAGTGGGTGCAAGGAACATATTTTGTTTTAAAATAAACAGAAAAGTGAGCAAACCAGACGTGTTTGCAGGAGGAATGCTCCGTCTCATCTAATTAAACTCAAAAGATGAACAGTTGGGCTAGCAGCAGACAGATGTTCAACCTATTCCCAGAATTCAAGTTTGGGATGTAAAAAATTTTGAATTATCAGATGGAAAAGGTCGTAATCACACCTGCTGGTTTCAATGTAGGCTGCAAGTAGCATTTAATGCCAAATATCAAGTTTAATAATGTGTTGTTTACAGTCTAATCTGAACATTAGTTCAGGATATAGGAAAAAAAACTGTTCGTTGTTTAACAAGGTAAATAGCTGGGATTGGTATTTCTTCTGCCTTCATAGGGGATCTCAGTTTTATAACTTTATTTTCAGACCAGCTTTTGTCATCAAAGTAGATTCCTCTGCAAGTTTACTTGGTAACTTTAGAACCTGTTAGCCAAATACAACCAAATGCAACAAAGGTAGGAGCCTTGGAAGAAATTAATATCCTAGAAATTTCATGCAAATATCCGTCAGGAAAGAAGAAAAAGACAATTGAGGTGTTGCCAGCTGGGAAGGATTGACTGAGCAATCTAGTAACTTCTTGGTCCACAGGGAATCCACACCAGGCAGAGCTGACAAGTTTGCCTCAGCCACAGGAAAGAATTACAGCTGCCCCAAGCCAGTCAGTCACAGGGCTCTGTTTCCAAGCATGTACAACCTAAGTCAATCTAGTTTTGTGGAGAAACTTAACTATTTCATAATTTCAACTTCAGCAGCGTCTGAAGTGTCAAATCTGCCCTTATGTACCATCTTTTCAATCTCTGTTCACCAGGTAACAGAAAACCATTAGCAGAATTTAAATCCTTAAGGGGACTAATTTCCCATTTCAGTTTAATCATGTGTCATTGTTTTGGTACTTGTGATATTGTAGCCCACGTGGTTCTTCAACTGCCTTTGAGGTGTCCTTAAGGGTAGTCAAAGACTGCATATTTTAATATATTTTTTCTAAGGCAAATAAATACTCTTAAATCTTTCAGACCTTCTTCATATACAGTGAAATGAAAAAGAAGCAGCCTTTAAAAATATACTTGGAGACACAGCACATTGAAGATCTTAGCACCCTAGAATGATCTTATCTTTCTTCTTTTCCTGCCTTGTTTCTCTTTGATGAATTTCAGGGAAGGGTGATTCGATCTGATAAGTTTCGATTGCAACATAGCTGCTGCAAAAGCATGTGCCCTCTTAAAGCTAAATTACCTTCATGCCTCCGAATTACATCTTTGTAGGTGTGCTGGTGATAAAGCTTTGATAGTATTCTGGTTCAGCGAATGAAGTGCCTTGATACATTCCTCCCTTATTATGCTTGTGTCGTGGAAAACATAAATCTGTGGGGATATCTGCTTCAGCAACAGAGCTGTAACTCGTTTTAATGACACATGCTTTTGCTAATATCAGCTCAGCCTTTTTGTTCCTAAATTCCTTCAGAAGTTTAGAACGTCTGTGGACTTAAGACCTTGTACTCAGTACCGGCAGATTAACTCTGAAATAAGCCAGTGATTTCTGTGGAGGCATAGAACATTTAAAATAAGAGAGGAATTGTATTCAGTCTCTTGCTACCTCTTTACACAATGTTAATGCTTAATGCTGAGACTTTTTGAGAGTTTTTGCTAATCATAACAAGCAGAGTTTCATGATTAAGGTTTAGCTGAAAACAACTTTGGCAAAAATGGGGTGAGGAGACTGTGGTGGAACATCCCCTTTAAAGAGGCAGTGGAGTGTTTCCTTTAGGCATTTTTTCATCTTTTGTGAAGCTACTGGCATGCCATCAAAAATGTCCCATATCTGGAAAACACAAACCTAAACAGTGTACTTCAATTTTCACTCTTTTTCTTCTTCCCTTAATGTATATAAGTATTCCAGAAAATTCCCATATTAAAAAAAGGCTGGATTTGTGAAGAAATATGTACTTCTATTCTGAGGTGTTGACATCTACATTATTGTAAATCTGGGAGATGACAAAATCTTGAGAATATTAGTTTGCCTGTAAAGTTGTAACACTCCCTCTGTGGTTTTGCTTATTTCTGTTTGTTAATAAAGAAGCAAGTAAATGCAGTAAAATTAGAAGGGATCAGGACCTAAAAATACTTTAGTGATGGATTCCTAGTAAAAAGCTCTACCTTTTATTATGATTCTATTTATTCACAAGGTGTATGGCTGTCTCTCAGAACAGTGTACATCCACCTTAGGAGAAACATAACAAAACAGTATGTAAGGTACTAAGCAGTTAAAGGCACCAATCCAGACGACGTTTTTGAAGAAACTATTTCTGAGGGCAAAAAAACTGGATATGATTACCAGGGAATTGGATGCAAGTGTTTAAAAACTTGAAAAATGTATACACCTGTTAGAGCCAAAGCAAATGCTTTTGGGGGTTGTGTTATTGCTGGGTTTGCGTTTTGTGGGGCTTTTTGTTTGTTTAACATTATTTTGCTGAAGTGAATATGGTTATCAACGACTTTGATTTCCAGTGCTATGGACATGACACAGCTACTGCCATGTTCTAACTCAATAAACACTGTCACTAAAAAAATAGTGCTGTCAGTGCACAACAACTTGTACTTGTCATAATAATTATAACTATGAATGAGATAAAAACAGTAAGTGGACACAAGCAGGAACTGCAGCTAAGTGTCAGCTGTTAGATGACAGCCTTATGTATCAGTGAAGGCATGTTTGGGTGATATGAGACAAGAGCAGTGACATACAAGAAATCAGACAGCTTGCCCCAACCGTAACTGCAAGCAGCTTTATTTGCTAACCTGTCTCTTGTGCAATTACCAATTTGCAAAAAAAAAAATCATAACATTATAAAGGTGATTGAAATAATAGATGGAATGTAAGTGCTGCATAATACACACTTTGCGTACGAAAATTAAATTAGGAAATTATTACAAAGAAACATGAACACTGATTCACTTAGAATTAATTGCTGAGATCCATGTTTGGCACTTAAATAAACACACTCCTCTACAAGTGATTCTACTATTCCCTGTCTTGAGTAGAAAAGGTATTAAAATTTGACTCTGAGATAGGTGGACAGCACTGTGGTATCTTTGCCGTAGTACCAGAGACTAAATACCAGGAAAAAGCCAAACATCTGTCATCGAAGAAGTCACCATGTGTGACAGACCATCAGTGATAAAGCCTTTGGGCTTCTTACTCACCTGGGGCTCAGGCTTCTGATAGGCACAGTCAGCAAGAGCAACAATGTTCTGACATCTTACACTGGAAGGAATTGGTTGGGCTGCAGGACAAAGCTTTTGCAAAACCATTCGGATTTTCAGTGGGAAAGGTGTGTGCTGGCTAGCCAGGCTTCACAGTGAATGTTAAAAGCTAAGCCTCCTCAGCAGGGTGATTAAATCAATAGGTGGAAGGACAGCCTGACATGGAGCCAGCTGCCAACACTGCAGCTCAGTAGTAGATTACCCTGCCCACTGTTTTTCAGGTGTTTTGATCAGGCTTTCAGGTGCTGATTTATCCTTTCTGTTTACTGTGTATCTCTGAAGAGGGAGGATACCCCTTCCACATAACTTTTTGCACACTATGTCTGTTCTCCCTCGTTACACCACTCATGCAGGGGATTATCCTGGACATGGACTCCTGGACTTCTTCACTGGAGCTGAGGATTCTGCAGGTGTTGCTTCAGTGCAGGATCTTGGCCCTGGAGGACACCTAAGCAAACTTCACACACCTATGATATTTCAGAGAAGGAAAAGACGAATTCCCCAGGATCATACCATATTTTGCCTTTTGAACTTGATCAAAGCTGAGACTGTACATATGCACGCAATAAAGGCGACTTGGAATACTCAGTGGAACCCTTTTATTTTTATTGAAATCTGGTATGTTAATACCATGCATGAAAAATAATTTTTGGAATTAGATACATTTAATTTTAAGTGACAAATTTAACAAGAGACATAATAACTATTACTTCAGGCAGTTATTGTAATTTCACCAAATATTTAAAGTATCTGTGAACTGGATTCATCTAATGACCACAGAATTCTTTAAATTCCATTGTTTCTAGCAAAGACTTTAAAGGGCAATCTAACATACTTGTTGGAAAAATAATTACTATAAATGTCCATTAAGGCAATGTATCCTTTTATTGTTATTCAAAAACTATCAAAAGAAAAAGCAATTTGGTTTTAGACCATACAATTAGTAACAGTAAAATTACCCTACAATAATTTTAGGCAATGTCAGGTCTGCTTCTGTAAACATATTAATAGCTGAGTATGTGTGTTGAGTCATAAGTATAATTATTCCCAGAATGGCTGGCTTCCAGGCGTGTAGGCTGAGTCCACGTATAACCCTTCACGTTAGGGGAATGGTATGGGCAGCACTACACTTCTATCCAGGCTGATGGCATAAATCATAATTGAATTAGGCAATGTCAAGGTGTTTTGCATACCATTTGAAAATTAAAAAAAAAAAAAATCAGAAATTTCTCATGGTGGTTTTTTTTTCTTAGTTCTCCCTTCCAAAATGCCTTGTCTAATAAATGCCCCTTGAACTGTACACTTAGCTTTAATAAAAGTGGATTCTAACACAGAACCTGGTATTCACTGACTGATGCTTTATGCTTTTGCAGGTGCACTGAAGAAGAGAAACCTTGGGCCAAAAATCTTTACTTTCTAAAAGGATTCTAGGATTGATTTCTCAGATCAGGCAATGGAAGTTTAAAATTTGGTTTTTAATGAAGAGCTGGGTTTTGGCATTACTGCTGGAAGATAAACTTTTATGCCTTGCGGTTACGGCATTCTTATCATTAGCTTTATCTTTATAACCTACCTCTTACAGAACTGTGTAACTTAAGTTGATAAGGGTATCTGAAAGCTCTCTTTATTGCCCGTAGTTCTTTCTGTAGTTTCAGTTTCATGGCTACAAAGAATATGATCTCTAACTACACTTCTGTTTTTACTGCCCTGTTTTATCAGACAAACTGCAATTTTACACCTTGTTAAGGAAGCAAGGTGAGAAGAAAACCACATTATACTGTTGACAAGGGAGATAAGACTATTATTTACCTTGACATTTCTGAGCAATAATATTCTTCATGTAACAGGATAAGAGATAAAGAATATCCTGCAGTGATAATGCACAAACTGAAAGGAACTTGCTTCCACATGCTATCAACACCAGTAATGAAACTGAGCCCTAGTGCAATAATCCTATATTTGAGCCAGTTCAGAATTTGAGAAGAAAGCAAGCCTTTAATTTGGTCAGCTAAAGTAAATACATTTTATCTGTGCACTGCAGTGAATCACAGTCTATTTATTTAAGTGACTGAATGAAACAGGGTTTGTTCTTCTGCCTTTTGTTTGTTTGTTTCATTTCCCTCACTCTGACCTGCACGTAAAGGCCATCTGAACAGGGAACAGAACAATGCATACTAATGGTGGCTAGTCCGTGAAACTGTGTATCTGCAAGATGCCTCAGAAGTTTAATGTACTGCAAAATACTGTTTCACAGAAGGATGTTCTTCACAATGAAGAGCAACAGAGACAAGGAGGAATTAGCCACCGTTGCTTCTTCCTTGGAGCAAAATGGCACAAAGCTGGAAATGAAATTTTAGCCCACGTGAGGAAATTGAACATACCTTTAATAGACTGAGAGGTTCAGATTCTGTGATGATGAGTGTTTAGATAAATGCCTGTTTGAAATATACAACAAAATGCATAAAACTATCACAAATTAAACTCACTAAGTGTCTCCAGAAAAAGTAATTACATTCAAGCTTCTATCAGTAATTCAATTTAATTTCATAATAGTTTGTATTATCTGGTCATTTGCCTTATCAGAATGTTGTTTAAATTTTGCCCAAAAAAAATTTTAAAAATTTAGTCAGTGAGGCTCCCACAAATTCTCTGGGAGATTATTCCTTGTTTGCCAGGCTGCTTTCCTCCTCTTCCCCTTCTCCTCACCTCCAATTCACCCTAGAGTGTTCATCTTATTCCTTTTAAAGCAGCTTTTAATTGAAAATTCCTCATAGTTCTTCCCCCCAACCTCTCTTTATCAGAAAGCCAGAGGGCGAGGTGTATTAATAGCAGCTGCATGACTCAGAGTTGGTAGCTCGAGTGGATCCCTTTGCACTGAGCTTTGCTGTTTGGCCTCCCCGCTTGGGTTGCCACTGAGCTCAGGGAGCACCTTCACTTCCTTGCAAACAAAAATAAACTGAGAGAGCACAGAGGGGGCTGGGATTGCCTCAACCTCTCTGTCCTTCAGAAGGATTCTCCTTACGGCTGTTTTCTTCTACATTTCCATTGGGACTGTATTAAAAAAAGAAAATTAACAAAAAAAAGGTGTGATCCCATCCACCAGCGTGACTGTTTCACACGACTGAGTGATGAAAGAAGAGAGAACGCCCATCACTGCGATGATACGGAGGAAGAGGGTCAGTGCTCTCCACTCAGACTGCATTCCATGCTCTTTCCCTGAAGGCATCCCTGTTCTCATGAGCCATCACAGCTCGACCCTTCCCAGCCCCTGGCTCACCAGTCACCCCGCACTCCGGGGCTGGTGGCATCGCCAGCTGCGAGCCACCCTATCTGGCGAGACACCTGGCCTCCCACCGCGCCCCGGAGCTCACGCCTGCCACAAAGGCCGCACTATGCCTGGTGGGGCTTTGCACAAAAAAAAACAACCCATGCCGCCAACTCCCCCTCCCTGCCTCAAGCCTTTACAGAGGTTTTCCTTTCCCGCCCGCACTAACAGGAGAGCTTCTCCTCATCCCCTCCTCACGCAAGAGAGCAGGGAGCTCCTGGAGGGCAGCTCTGCCGCTGGAGCAGTTGCCACAGGCTCACATAACACGGGCAGGGCTGCGCTCGGGTGGGCTGCGCGGGGTCCCCGAGCACCCGCTCCGCCCGAGCACCGGCTCCGCCCGAGCGCGCAGAAAGGCGCGGAGCCCTGTGAGGAGGGGCCGCCGCCTCAGGTAAGCGCTCGCCACCGGCCCCTCACGGGAGCTCCGTCTCCCGCCC
>VZTD01005027.1:2246104-2342090 GCA_013397725.1 Rhagologus leucostigma
CCCGAGGCGTGAGCCCGCTCGCAGCCCTCGGTGGGCGGGGGGCACCAGGCGACTTGTTGCGGCGGCGAGAGCGCGGCACCGCGCCGCTCGTGTGCGGGGCACCGTCTCCGCCCGGGACCGGGACCCGGCTCACCGACCCCCGGTTCGCCTCGCTCTGCTGGGGAGCCCCGGGAGCGCGCCCCCGGCGTGCCCGCGCAGCCTCCGCTGCATTATTCATGTCCCCGAGCGGCGCGGCTCGGGAGGTTACATCGTAGTAGACATGTGGCAGTCGGGTCGGGCCAGCTGAGTGCGGCGGTGTGGGAGAATAATAAGGAATTACTTCATAAACAAGTGCTGTGAAGCATCTGTTGCTGTCTATTGTTTTCGACAAATGCGCGTTTTTAAGAGTCCTTAAGTACTGACCGACGTAATGGGCGCAGCGGCCCTGAATGAGCCTTTGTGCATTGTTTTTTTGAATGGATTAATGTTTTGTACAAGTCGTGGGCATTTGTAATTAACCTTGTCGCTTAAAGTTTAGCGCAGATAAGGGGTTTTAGTTTCAACTTTGTGGAATTCACTTGTCTTTTGCAGTTTCTCAATCTGAACGCGGAAAATAAAAACCTCTTTGGACTCTATGCCAGCACAACTAATCACTTCAGTTGTAAGGTGCTATTAAGCTGTCTTTTCCAGTCTGTGTAACACCCTAGACAAGTATTTCGTGTTCCTCTTTCTGGTACAGGCTTTTAAAAACATTCCATTTTTTAAACTGAGTTACGGGAGTGGCATTTCTGCGTTTTAAGTAGTTCTGCCTCTGTGACTGGTTCGTGTCGGGCTTCAGATGTATCCCTGTATGTCACTGTGGTCTGTTTCCATCGGAGATGCCTGTCTTCGTGTCTGTGCCACGGTTTGGGGATGCGTGTGCCTGCACAGCACCTCGCATCTTGAGAAGATTGTAGAAATGCGGTTGTTGCTGTCAGCTCTTGGTGCGTTGGCACAGCGCTGCTGGGCAACGTGTGCTTCCAGGGAAGACGTGGAGTTGGTGTACAGTAACATTATGGCTACTCTGATAAAGTTGGTTTTCAAGCATTAAAGACAGGACAAGTAGTGACTGTTTATTGGGTTGTAAGACTGACCTCTATTGATCTATTGATTTAGCATAAGAGGGACTGTGAGAAAAATAAACTGCAAGTCAGTGCAATGTTCCCAGATAAGCAGCCTCCCAGCAAATGGCAATTGCAAGGCAGTGGCCTATTTCCAAGCTTTGTACTGGAGTGACACAGTTGTTCTATTAGGTTGGGAAACTGGAGAGCAAATGCTAAATATCTTTAGAAAATGCATGAAAAAATGACGTGGCGTGACACGTCTGGAGCTGTCCAGAGAGTTTTCGTTGAGTGCTGACTCAAAGAAAAGGTGTAAAAAGAGATGACGAAAAGAGTTCTGCTTGGACTGTTTCTGCCATTGCGGTAGAGAGCATTTCAGGGCTTGATGGTAATAGTACTGCCAGAAAAAGGTTGTTTTACAGAAAATTGGGTAAAGACGTAAAGAGAGTAAGGATTTGGATCCACCTACGAGCTGCAAAACTAGGAGGGTAAGACATGTAGATGTTATGACGTGAGAAGGCAGTTCCTGGCAAAGTTCCTTTAGCCTTTGCCAGGACAGGTAAATGGCCTTTTTTCTTCAGCAGCCTCGCTCCTCTTTTTGAGAAGGGGTGCCTCTGTTGGCAGAGGTGAAGAGGAAAGCTGTTGAAGGCATTGCGTCTTTCTGTTGGATGTGTTAAATACATCAAAGCTGTCCTATCGCTTTGTATTGCGTTAGAAGTCTGTGGGAGTAGAGGAAAGGGAGGATTTTCAAGTTTGTAAATGTAAACAAAGCTTTATACAAACTTCTGAAGAAAGAACTGATTGTGGAAAGATACTGATCCATTAGAGCAGCACCCAGTGTATCCTGCATGCTCAGCGAGTTTACTGCAGAGCTGAAGTAGCCTAGGTCAACTTTCCTCTCAACACTGATGAACTGCATTTGTTGGCTAACTTTACCAATAGGCTAATACTTAGCTGTACTTTGGATTTTAAAAGTATTTTTTTTTCCTTTCTGCTTTAGATATTTATTAATCACTCTGTGAAATGAAACCTTCAAGTCATGTAGTACAAAGAAAAAGAAATATGACATTGGCCCAAAAAGGCAGTTAATAATCTTTACACTAGAACATTACAATTTAAGAACTCTTATTTAGTGTACATGGAGAATGATATGAGTGGCCAATTCATGTTCATAAGTTTCCTTTATTTTATGGAACTAGTTGTAAGAGACTTAACAGCATCATTCAGAAAATAGAATACTTTACTTTGAGATGAGGTATACCCAAAATTCTGGATATATGTCCTATTTCTTTGCCAACTGTATGTTTAGATAAAGGATTATTGCACTTGGAAGCAACAGTACTTCCACCATTTTTGGTGGTGCATCCAGTGTACATGGTAAGATTGGCCACTCTATCATTGTAGGACTCTTTAGAATCTTAGAATTATTTCCTATACTGCAGTTGTGGATACTTGGGGTTTAAGTTACTAAATTCCATAAATATTAACTGTATGTAAATTGTGTAGCACGTCTGAAGCATACCAGTTTATTAACTGGTAAAACTGCAAGTAGTGCACAAATATTCTTTGACTGGTATGTGTTGCTTTTAGTTGAATACTGTGTTGGCAACGGCTAGGTTTTCATTTTACTTCTGAAGTTTGCAGGAGCTCCAGTTTAGAAGTCCTTCATTCTTCAAAATGTATTTTCCTATAGATACATTGAATACATAAGTTGTGCTAGTTATACTGCAGTTATTTTTCAGAGACAGCAAGCCTGTTTTGGGTATTTCAGAGAAGGGAGGGTTGGGAGAAATGGTGGTTTTAGATAGAAAACCACTTTTCTTTTCTTTTAGAAAGAAGGGAAAGATACAGTACACACAAAAAAAGTTGACATGTAAAACTCTGCATGTGATATCTAGCACTGGTCAAATCTCAATTTTTGCATGTTAGGTATAAAATTCAGCTCTTTTTTTTTCTTTTTTTTTTTTTTTTCCCTGTGAGATAAATGGCTTGTTTTGGTTTCCCCTCCCCCGGTTTGCTTATACTGCAGACAACTGTGTGGGCGGTCTCTCTGTCCGTCTGAAAAAGATGTATGCAGAAGTAAAGTCTGTGGCAAATGAACTTCTTTATTGGGTTGCAGCAAGTGTGTCATTAGGGAGCTGTTAGTATGAAAGATGATTGCCCTGCAGACATTCACAGGCTGCTTTGGAGTAGAGAGACGTTTCTGTAGAAATCTGAGACCAGTTAGTCAGGTCCCATGGCCTGTGAGTTGCCTATTGCTTCCCCTGCAAAGATCTGAAACTTTTAGGTACCACAAAAAGTGGAATGGGATAAGACTTCGAAAAGAAAAAGTATATTAATTTTAAATAAGTTCCTGTTAATAAATGAATGAGTTATATTGTTGTGGGTAAAGCTCTGTGGTCCCTGACATCTATCTGTATTTAGGGAAATAGATGGTAAAGTTCTTGCTCAAGCTTAGGAGGGATGCTGCTGGAGAGACTGCTTCCGAGAGTCCTACGCTTCTTAGGGCTTAGGACAGGGATCCTCCTTTTGAGTGCTGCATCTCTGCCAGCCAAGCGTCCTGCTCGAGCCTTCTGCCTGCTATCCCATCCTCACCTGACCTCAGACCCATGGTTGTGTTTATGAATGTTTCTTTTGAAAACAGCTGCTGCATAAATTATTTGACAGAATTTGGCATCAGGCGTTTTATGCACCATCATTTTCTGAAGAAAGCTTTCATTGTCATCTTTCAACAATTGCTTTATTTGTTGCTTTCTGTGGCATAACTGGAAACATGGATGATACTTGTTTAAAAATCTTAACTGCCTTGTAGTGAAATGAATTGAAATCACAGCTTTTCATTTCAAGCGAGTTCTTGATGTTCTGGATGACTTTTTAATTTTTTTGTGACGTGGAGCCTGCTGATACTTTTGATTTTTTGGTCCAGAGTCCAGATTACTCCATACGCTCCTGAAGGTCCTGAGTGTTTTAGCAGTAGGAAGTCTGCAAAGTCACAACCCTGTTAATCCTGACTTTGAAGAGGGACCTTTAGGATTTTTAATTCCCAAGTGATGAGGCTTTATACCTAGTAGGTCACAAGCTGGTTTCAGAATGCAGGAAGGAAACAGAATTACCATTCCCAATCCCAGCTGACTGGGGTCTTTTTTTCTGTTGGTTTTTTTTTTTACTATTTGCAATGCCATTTCCCATGAGCGTTAAGATAAAAGTAAGTCTAAGTAATTAGTTGCTTCAAAGTTAAAAATTTTGCATCTGCTAAATATAAATTTATCTGAAAAGGCATAAGTAGCAAAAGTGAACTGCCTCTCCAGTAATAATAATAAAGATACACAATATTTTGCCTGGCTGCAATTTTTGGTTTCTTTTGGCCCAATGTTTTCCTCATATTTGTTTTCTTTTTAAAGTTAGCTGATGCCAATAATTGAGAAAGATAGGGTGATTTTCATTTTTTATTCAGTGCTTATTTGATGTCAGTGTTTGCAGTTTTAAGGGCTGCGAACTTCTTGATTTGTATATACCTAAAATAGTTACAATGTGTTTGTGTGAATGTACTGTTTCAAAATTGCACAACATTTTGAATATGGAAGCACATAGACACAGGCTGTTTTTTGTGTTATATATAAAATGAAAACAATGGAAATAAGTTCGGCATAGTTGGCTAGAAATTTGGTTTTGGCTAAAAATTTTTTAAAATTTCTTTTTTTAAAGAAATATAGTTTTTTTTACTTTAGTAAAAGATATTGAAAGCAAACACTTCAACAAAAAAATACGTGGGTTGCTGTTTGTTTTGCATAGATTTTTTTTTTCTCTTGCTCATATACTGTGATAATTTCTCAGGCCCATGAGATCTGTGGGACTAACAGTGAGACTTCATTTTTGTTGAGTTTTGCATAAGAGGATTCTTGCTTTTTGCTGATAACTTTGTTCTCTTGCATGCGAAAACATGTCTCCCAATTGTGGTTTGATGACATAGAATTAACCTGAAAAACTCTGTAGTCACGTTTCTGATTTTAAAAGTTACCTTAGGGTTTTAAAGTACGTTTTCAAATAAATAATTTATGGTTTGTTCATTGTATTATAACAAAGTGTTTGGGTAAATCCCAAAGCAAAAATCTGGGACGTGTTTATGAATGAATTTGTAGTGATAAAATATATGAGGGTATGACAGTCATTGTAGAAATTGGTAGACATGTTGTCTCTTAGAAAGACCTCAGAAAGTAATCATTTGATAACACAGATCTTGGTCCTGTGCCATATGCTGTCATTGCTCTCCTGGAGACTGGACTCCCTTATCAGTCATCTTACCATACCCCTTCTTTTCAGTGCCCTGTAACTAAAGGCACAGGAAAGTAGTTGTGCTAGTTTCTATTCCTTTTGGTACTGTTGAGTTGGCACGCTTACAAAATGGTGGATGAGAATCTAATTTAGCTTTTGCATCGTTAATTAACTGAGTGTAACTCTAGGGCTTCAGTCTGCCTTCAGTTTTTCAAGCATTGAGCCTCTGCTGTCAGAGGTGAGCACAGAGATTACTACAGCTTGGAATCCTACTGACTGTTAGCAGATATTAGAGCCAAGCTTGTTTTGGTTTCTGTTATTCTCTTGAATTTTTTCCAAGGAGTACACTAGGGAAAGAAGGGAGAAGAGGAGGCAGTCTCTTCTCTGAAAGGGAAACCTTCTGTTGAATTTTTATCAAAAGGCAGAGTTTATCAAAAGCTAGTTTTTTTTCCTCCCCTGGAAGCTTTTGTGGTTAAAAAAAAGGAGGGGAGAGGAATAGAGGAAAAGTGTATTCATAATGTTCAAGAATATATTTGACAGTGTCTTAGAATAGTAGTCTTACTGCTGATGTCCAGGTGTTAGAAAGGTAAATGACTTGTCAGTAGAATTGCCTTATTAAGATTTAGGGCTTGACACTCTTCAACCATCTCAGACCCAGGGGGAAGTTAGCAAAGTTTGGGAAGAAGGATGTTCCACTGATAGTGGGCCCAGGGAATGCAGAATTCACGAGCCGCAAGGACATTTGGCAGAACTCCCAAGATAAGGAAGAAACAAACAAAGCCAACTCAGCAACTGTGCTGAATCAGCTCCAAGTGGAGAAAAGGTGGTTCTGGCAGGGGGAGACTGACCACAGCTCGGGGCCCACCGACTCCCGAAGGCCACGACTCAGGAGGGGAGTGGCTGAGCGTGTTCACTGATTGGCAGGAGAAGCGAGAGAATCATTGAACCAGTAAAAGCTGGGATGTTAATCAAGAAGAGAGCTATGTAACCTGTAGCAAATAAAGCGTGATTTCTTTGTTTGCTGAACTGTATGAAAGGTGTAAAGTTTTGATGATTGGGGTGCCAGCCTTTGGTGGATTCCCACCCAGCTCCCTGCTCTGTGCAGACCAGAATAAAGAAATGGAAATGCCTCGGCTCAGTGTGTAAATTGGCACTGCACATCAGGCAGCGAGCCTGCATTTGGGACATGACTGATACTGTCCAGTTCTCTAGAGTATCTTCTGTAATTAAAAAATTCTACTGGAATATAATTGTCTTTATGCTAGGCAAACAGTATTATTATACCTTTAGAGCTGGGCTGGATTAGTTATATCATAATGAATGTAAGTTCAAGATAGTGTTTTAATGTTTTCAGGCTGATTTTTTGTTAAACACGGTTTTGTTCCATATCTGAATTATGCCATTAGATCTCTTTTTCTGTAATCTTTAGTCTTAACAGTTGTTTTCTTTACCAGCCAACAACATTTATGCTTGTTAAATTCTGTTTTCTTTTCTGTTTGTTCAGTCCCTCTTTTCAAACATATCTCTACAGATAGGAAGAAAAAAAATAAAGTGCTAGTGCACCTTAAATTGCTGTGCAAATGTTTCTAATATTTACTGTATTTTTATTGCCAAGAAGCAAGTAAAATTAACTTCCTTTACATTTTTTATATAAAAATACTTTTTTTTCCCATTTTTCTTTATGAATGAAAGATCAGTTACACAAAAGCTCAGTTTTGATAACTGGATTGCTCTCAAGTATTCTATTTTTCTATCTCTTCGTTTTTTCTTTTAAGCACTTCTGAAGATTTTATTCATCTGTTGCAGCTGTGGAGTTATAATACTGAAATCTCGGATTATTCTGATTAGCATATCACACTCATTTTTCTTAGTATAAGTGTAGTTCCAGTTAATAGTATTTTTGAAGGCAATGCAATCTTTGATGCTCCTTTCAAACCAGCAACAGGTCTGATTTGTGGAAGTCATTACTGCAAATATGTGCAAGAAGGTGACTAGCTGCTTGCTCTTTCTGAGTTAGAAGGAATTGAAAAGGAGGTAGGATGATATCTACCAATAACATTGCAAGCATATTTTTTCAAGGCATAAAAACTTTCTTGGAACTGAACACAATAGTGAATACTTTCATTACCATGTAGACGTAACTTACAGCCTTCTGCTTAAAAAGAAAAAAGCTCTGTTATTTTAAGCACAGCAGATTTTCTTCCCTTTTTTACTGTGTTTGTGTACTTGCATTGCATTTCTTTTCATTTGGGAAAAAATGACTATCATTCCTTTTCTGAGAGAAATGAATGGTTTTATAGCCAGGAAATACAGTTTTGATGCTTTAACATTATGTTAGAGGGTTTTTTTGTCTTCATGATGTTTCTTACAAATAATGTTAGAGGTTTTTAATAGTAGATGATGTATGATAACAGAACCTTTAAAAAATTTTTAGCACTTGGGGAGCTGTTGTCTCTTTATTGTAACATTACTGCATAAATGTTCTACAAAAACTGGGAAGGATGTTACTGCTTAGAGACCTGTAGATTCTGACACTGGCTAAATTAGTTGCTCTTTCTATATGTCATCTGCTGAAAAGTGCATTTTGTACATGTAGAGCACTTGCTTACTTGTTTTGGAATTTGTACTATTTGCTATGATGTACATGAACTCAGTTTGGATTAATTTAAAAACAATGCTTTTAATTTTGTTTTTGGCAGAAGGGGGCAAAGAGTTTTTGGAAGATTTAAGCGGACAGGAGACTACAGAAAACAAGAAAAATGCCGAAACCAGTAAGTAGCAGGTTTATATTAATCTAAAATCTAGGAAAGTTTTTACATTTTAGAGGGATAATCTTATAACTGTTCCAGTTTTTTTTACTCTGCCCTTTCTAGATTTCATAAGATTTGATCATGTACAATTGAAGTTGAGACAGTTTAGTACCAACATGTGGACAATAAGATCAAGAAAGCTTGGTACTGCAAGTTGCATGGAGGATGGTTGGAAATGGGAGCAGTACTTGGGCCCATTTGGCTGGCAGGAGGAATGACTTTTCAGGAATTGTTGACTTTGAGATGAGCTGACTTAGAGTGGTTAATGGAGGCATAATTAGAGCCTGGCTCAGTGACTGTTAGAATTAGTGGAAGGGTTTGCTGCAGGATTTGGCAGGGGAAGACAGAACATGTGTAAAGATAGTAGTTTTATCATGGTAGAGGGTACCACATAGGAAGTTGGTTTTGAAGGGAGGAAATAAGCAGTTTTTGTGGTCTCCTGTTCCTCTCACTTCAGCTAAGGTAAGGGTTCATCCAATTTCTATCCAGGGGGAAAAAAAATCTCCAACTTTTGTTCTGATAATAATTCTGGAAGTCTTTGAGGAGGTGATTATTCAGTAGGTTAATTCTTTTTCTGTTGATGTAATATTTTTGGCTTAGGATTTCATTTGCCGTGTGTTAAATGACTTTTGCTTGTCTCTTCTGCTTGTATCCAGTGAGCAAACCATTCAAGAGAGGGAACTGAATTGTCAGATCATTTCTACTCAACTCAGTTGGTTTATGTAATAGCCTTCAGGCTTTCTTTGTTTACTGATGTTTCATTTTGGTAGCAGATTAGGAGCGGGGCAGGTCTGTTGCCAAGGATAATTGTGTCTGTGTGCCTGTGTATACACATGTGCATCCCTATACATAGATATGGAAAAAGTTTTGCTATTAATCAGAAATTACCCGTGTAAATCATGTGTGTTGTGTGCCAATATTTGGAACTGGTACAGCTTGATGAATAATGTGACCATGGGACTAAGGGTTTGAAGTTCTGTTCTGAGCTTTGCAGTTGGTCTGATGACCAACTGGCCATACGTTGTTGTTTCTGTAATTTCTTGTTTTCCTGCCAGTGGATTAGGGGCAGTATCTTGTCACTTTCTGCAGCTGGAAGTAGCTATCTGTATCCTGCTCACTTGTGACAGAAAGCTGCACTCTAAAGGGTAGGAAAATGAATTAGCAGCATACTGTTTTCTGACCTGATTGAGTGCTGGCTATGAGAATTGAGTACTGCCTTTGATAGAACTTCTCAACTGGAAAACTGTTTTAAGAATGAGGCAAAAAATCACTGTGAGCTCACGTGGTTTCTGAGGCCTTCAACTCCATGCAGCTGGAGAGCCATGAAGCCACAGAGGTAGGGACTAGAAAAAAAAAGCCTGGGTGAGGTAACTTCTTTTTAAATTCTGGGATTGCAACCATGAAATTTAGGCAGGCAGGGTTCTCTCTATTTTAAGGACCAGAGAAAATTGAAGGAAATGAGAATTTTAGGGTTGTTCACAAGGAAAGCAATATCCTTAGAACTCAGATTGCAGTGGTGTTGAAAGAGCACACAATCTACCCTAATAATAGATAATAGCTACCAGATCTTGGGAAAGAAGCGGGCCTTGTGCCATAGATAATTTTTTTCTTTTATAAGGGATTTTTTATAAAGAGTTCATGTGTCTCTTGATGATGTAGGTGCATGTGAGATTCTAGAAGGAAGACAAGTGAAAGGAGCCATTATAAATGAAATTAAATTGATTACATTTCTCAGTGTCTTCCTGTAAACTGCAGGTTGCTGTAATTATAGTTGATAATCAGTGAATGAAGAAGTAGCACACTTGCCAAAGGTTAAGTAGTATTACCTATAAAAATCAAACCTCAGATACTGTTCTGGTTGCTTCTTAAATGATAGATGGCTTTGGAGCTCTCTTCCTCCCCCCTCCTCTCTTTTTTTTCCTTCTTTCTTCTTTGGAGGCTGAGACTTAAGAGCCTAGCCACGGTTATGTTTAGTGAATCTGATGTTCTTGAAAGAGTCTTGCTGTTCTGCTCAGATTTGATAGTACTGGACAGTAGGAGGTCTCTCGCTATGGATATTTACTGTAGCTCTTGGGAGTTGTCTTTATGGACAATCCACAATAACCAAATGTACTTCTAGTCCAGAAACCATTTATGCTTTAACTCCTTGTTGCTTATTTTTGACAGCTATTGTGGTAAGAGAGTCACTGTTCTGTAGCTTTATTGCTGGAAATCATTTAAGCTGAAAACTAATGAAATAATGATGGGTAAGAGCTAAGAAAACCCAGTTATCATAACTGGTGAGATTTTTGACAGTGTTATTTTATCTCTATTCTATATTACTGTGACCTATTGAGGTTTTTTTTTTCGTACTCTGCCGTAATGATCCAATTGATAGTTTTCAGAAGGTCTGGTAGTCTTGGAAATATGTAAACCTGTGCAGTACAGCTGTAAGTAAATTCTTCATGTGTTTTTGGGATGAATTTTTGTGTTGAGAAAATAAAAGCTAAATAAGCCACAGATCAGTGTAAATGAAATCAGTACGCACCGAACCACAGAAAAAGCAATTAAATAGATTTGGTTTCACTTTTTTTGGTTTCATGTTGAAAAATTATGTAGTATTCAAGACAAAATTAAGTAAATGAAGACCAGTAGAAGGTCTTGGCATATTGGAATTTTAGAGCAAAGAACTTTCATTTTTCTGAGAAGTCTCAGTCTAAAGTAAGTTTCATGCCACTATGAGTGATTTTTATTCACTGTCGTTTTTGGGATTTTCTCTCTTAGAGGCTAGTAGGTTAAATAGCTTGGGTGAAAAGGCTGTTTTGAAAGGGTAAAAGCAACTTCAGTATATTGTCCTGAGATACTAAGGTAATATGTGTCTGAAAAATATACGTAATTGAAACATTTTCTTGTTTGATTGCTTCAGTGGAAAGTCTGTTCCTTCACTTTGGCTGGATTTGTGACTAAGTGGCTTTCCAGTTTTTCAGGCTGTTACTCAGCATCTACTGTACTTTTAAAACCAAATAGTTTGTTTTTAAAAGAGACTTACTATTCTCAGTTCTACCTAGCAGTGTGAATTTCAGTTTCATTTAGCATATTGTGATCCATCTGAATAAAACTGATGACTTCTTTGTTTAATTACATCTTTAATGCTGTAATCAAAATTTGAGCTGTTAATAGGGCTGTTCTCAGTGTGCTTAGTTCTCAGCTTGCTGAAGAACAGAATATTTGTTGACTCTTATTTTCAGTGCTTTCTTCCTAAAAGAACAGATACAAAATGTTTCTCAGCCGTGTGGCATTCTCACACATCTGCACCGAAAATAGAAACATAGAAGCTAAAATTAGACATCATGTGTTACATAACTGTTAATCATTTCATAGGGTAAGAAGATTAGATTAATTGACTGAAATATTGCATTTATATTTGCATTTATAGGGTGTAGAAGGAGTTAAATTATCATCTGCTTTTGGTGGTAATTTGCAGCACTTTTGTACAAGACTGCAAGGCATAAGAGAAAGCAAGCATTACACTGGGGAATAAGAGATGTCAAAGTTACTAAGACTAAAAAGGATATTTTTTTTAGATTTATTCAATATTTAATGATATTGTGTGTTCAGAAGGAGTAAATAACGGGTTCTGGAATAATATGATGGTTTAAAATTCTAATATTTGGAAGATCAAACTAATTTCTGTAAGGTAGCTGAATTGAAACAGTGTATAAATTTTTTTTACTACAGTGGTATTATACAGGAAGATCTTTTGAGTCTGTGTAATGCAGTATTTGAACTATGGCTTGAATTCATGATTTATTTCTGTAGTATAAATAGGCGACTGATGTCAGCTTGGAGGACTGCTTTCTTTTGTTTTATCTATTAGTAAAATCTGTTTGACATTATTCTGTAGCTTTCTGTTCCTAATGCTGTTTAATCCTTACCTTTTTACCTTATCTTCTTCATAAAGATTTTTCTTTCCTCTCTTCCTATATCTACTTTGAGATTGGTACAGAGAGAGTGCTGTGTGTGTTTGTGCAGTCTGTAAAGCAGTGGGACTAATATACTGCTACTCTTAACACAATTTAGTATGCAAACTTGAGATAGTAAATGGCTGAACCAGTGTGAGGAAGCTCTTTGAACAAACTTTTTTTGCCATATGTAATTTTCTTATGAATCAGACTGGTTTTTGTGGCTTTTACAAATGACTAATTTGTACTGTGTTTATTAAACCAAAGCAAAACCTCTGGAAACCATTTCCATGTTATTTTAAATGGCGTTCTAAGTATCGGTACCTACTCAATTTTGGAGTTCATGATGAAAGCTGAAGTGCCATAATTAATATCTGCAAAAGATGGCTGAAGTACAGTAATAAGAAGTGTTAGATTATTAAGCTTACAGCCAGGTTTTGTGCATGTTCCATGGGCTGTATCTGTTTGAGGAGAGGTTCAAAGGTTAATGTGGTGACGGTGTAATATTCTATTAAATTGTAGAGGGTTGAAGTTAGGTACTACAAGAAAATGTAGAAATACTTTTTCAAGTCCTTAAAGGTGAAAGAATGCAATAAAAATGTAATTCCCTTATGAAGTGCATGCTTTTATTAAGTGCACATCGATGTTTGTTGTTACAGATACGTTCATTGACTGTACTTTTTATTGGTTTTGATAAATTATTTAATAGATAATTTGTGGTCGAATTTTTTAATAAATTCTTATTTTGTCACCTGTGGCAAATATCCTCATAACCCATTAGCAACACTTGTTATCAAAACATCAGTTGCTCCCTTGGCAAAGAATAATCAACGCGTAAGTTCTTTAGTGTGTGTTCTTCCCTTTCCTTTGGTTGTGTTTAATCGTTCTGAAGCAAGTCTGGTAAAATACAGATAGACTGCTGCTGATGCCAAGGACCTGGACAAGCTCAAGGAGTGGGCCAGTGTCAACTTCGTGAGGTTCGACAAGACCAAGTACAAGGTGCTGCACCTTGGTTGTGGCATTCCCCAGTGTCAACATGGGCCAGGGGGATGACAGATGGAGAGAGCCCTGCTGAGAAGGACTTGGGGGTGCTGGTGGATGAGAGGCTGGACACGACCCAGCCATGTGCACTGACAGCCCAGAAAGCCAAACGTCCCCTGGGCTGCATCCAAAGCAGCGTGGGCAGCAGGGCCGGGGAGGGGATTCTGCCCCTCTGCTCTGCTGAGACCCCACCTACAGTGCTGCAACCAGCTCTGGGGTCCCAGCACAGGAAGGACATGGTGTTGTTGAAACAGGTCTAGTGGAGGATCACAAAAATGGTTCTCAGGATGGAGCATCCCCTCCTATGAGGAAAGGCTGAGAGAGTTGAGGTTGTTCAGCCGGGGGAAGAGAAAGGTGCAGGGAGAGCTTATTGTGACCTTTCAGACTTAAAGGGGGCTTATAAGAAAGGCAGGGACAAACTTTTTATCAGGGCCTGTTGCAATAGGACACGGGTAATGGTTTCAAACTAAAAGGATATAGATTCAAACTAGATATAAGTAAGAAAATTTTCATGGTGCAGGAGGTGAAACACTAACAATTGCCCATAGAGGTGGTAGATGCCCCATCCTTGGAAACATTCAAGGTCAGGTTGAATGGGTCTGCGGGCAACCTGATATAGTGGGAGCTGTCCCTTCTCATTGCAGGGGGATTCAACCAGATGATCTTTAAAGGTCTCTTCCAATCCAGACTATTCTGTGATTCTATTTAGTATGTGAACTTGAGATAATAATTGGCTGAACTGGTGTGAAGAAGAGAGCTGTCAGAATCTGTTGCAAAGATGTGGGATCCTGGTGAGAGCAAGTTTGAAAAGCAGGCATTGAATGGATCTTGTGGTATGTGTAGTGGTAGCCTTCCAACACTCGCTACAGGAAACCTTTATGCATTTCTCTTATCACCATTGCAAGAGCTCCTTCCTGTTTCTGTATTTGTGTGGTAAAGTTGGTTCAGATTAGTGCCTGTTCTTGTAATTTGCGGTACGGATAATTTCCCCTGTCACCGATGTCACATGAAGAGAATTGCTTCAAAGTAGCTTGGTACCCAACAGCAGGTTACAAGAGTGACAGACCATTGCTGAAGTTCCTGAACCTTCTCTCTCTGCTTGTGTTTTCTCAATTCCCTGCCTTATTTATGAAGTGGAAACTTGCTCTATGATTCTTGTTAATGTAGTTTGCTAGCTTTATTTTACAGACAATGCAGCTGATACCAGAGGTTTGATTTTTGTTGAGAGGGTGCCCTGTGATCAAGGTTTGAATTAGATAAGCAGACCTTTGGGGCTCTGCAGGTTTTGACAAAAGTAACTTTCGTATTTTCCATGCCCAGAAATAATTGAAGGTGTGAAACAATGTTGCAAGTTTGTAGAAGCGTTGTATTTGTATGCAAAAAATCTAAGTCAGCCCAAATGCCTTCAGACAGAAAATGAAGTGTAGCGTTAACTTTTTAAGTCTCTTCTTAAATAGTTCATATCACAAAAGGTAATGTTTTAATATTGCCATCATTTAATTTGCAACTTTCTTGTTAGAACTGAATGTGTAAATATTAATTAGCAGTTGAGTGATCTGTTAATTTGAAGTTCAAAGATAAACAGGAATGCTACAGGCTTAAGCAGTTACTGTAATGTGTCTAAGGGGCCACATACTCTTAACGTCTATTTGTACCTATTGCAGTTGTAGAAGCTGTGTACTCTTAGAGCACTCAGATTTTTTGGGACGGTAACATCCAGAAGCAAACAGAATTCAGAGCTGTATTGAGTTTGCTATTTATATTTGAGTATTACAGCTATTATTTTACTGTTTGGGTATTCTAGTTCTTGTGAAGGATAAACTCTCAGGTAGTATTTCTTGCGTTTGTACAAGGTGACATTTGTTATAAGGATATTTATATAAGAAGTTTCTGCTGCCTGCTGCTGCAATTAGTTGAACTTGCTGTGCTTTGTAGATCTTCTGTGACGCTTCTTGTTTTGGTGATGGTGCTGTTATATAACAGAGCACTTTGGCATTTAATAAAATTATTTCTTAGCCTTATTCTTTGTAACTTGCTTACTTGTAACTGCCCTAAAGAAGGCTTCATTTTTTTAAATGGAAAAACTGCTTTAAAAAATTAAATTTTTGTGGTTAAAGGGCAATCCCTCATGCTTAAACTAGTGCAACTGACAGTGAGTTAGACCTACCATTTAAAATTAATTATTTTGCTAGAGGAATTCTATTCTATAAGGGTGTTTTTTTTCTTCTCTTGAAATGGACAGACTGAGAGAATCTACAGAAAACGTCTTTTTCCCTCTTCCTGACACATACTCTCTATTTTTTTTTGCAATAAAACTAAACTATCTTTTACTCCAAAGTCTTCAACTCTTGTTCTTTATCAGTGTTTGCACACATGGTGAAGTTGGATAAGACCCTTCTATCATTTTTGTTTGCAAGTCTATAACCTAAAGGTCCTCAGGCTCCTGCTACTCTTGTCTTCTATATCCCCTTTGTGCCCAAAGCTGTTTACCATGACACTAAAGGGAGCAGTGATCAAGCTTCACCTGTTGCATGAGGACAAACTGCTCTGCAGTTTTCTTTTCGCCACCTTAGTTCTCCCTTCCGTGTTGTCTTCTTTTTCAGACACTAACTTCGCAAAGTATTCCACCTGGTGGCAAAATTAGGGAAATAGTTTATGGAAATGGTTTGCACATGCATAGATCAAGTAGCTTAAGAACCTGTAATACTAGTCCTAATTTATTCCTGTTCCCTTTTTTTACAGTAGAGAGAAATTGTATCTGTGAATAAAATATATCTGTGAATTTGGTTTTTTTGCATTTATAGGAAAGTATATTTGACGTTTAACACTTTATATTCCTATGGACTAAAGATAAATAAAATGTGGTACCTTGCAGTAGAACTGGAGGACCATTCTAACACTAAGAAGGCAGTGCTGTGCATTTAATACTTTGTTCTGTTTCATGGAAATTCTCACTTCTGTATGTACCAGCTGAAGAGAAATTGGAAAAGGCTATTGTACTTCCAAGTAAGGCTTCCAGTTATCTCCTGCAATATTTGACTTCTTGTTTTATGAGAAGTAAACCCAGTGATTGTCAGGAGTCATCTGGAAAATGGTCCTCCCTTTCAGAAGGAAATTCGTTGAATGGTGGCAATTCTTTAGTCTTGTAGTAAGAGAGTTGAAGGGGGTTGGTACTAAGGAGAGCTGACTTCTGTAGTTTTTCTGGTACTAGTCTGTCCTGAGATGTACAAGCTCTAGTCCTATATACATTGACCACCAAACTGCTTGATTTTAGAAATGGCAAGCAGGAGGCTGCATGTCTTTTTATATTGCTAGGCATAAATACCTTAAAATGATATGTATGTGACCAAGAACTTTTTCTTTTGCATGCATTTGGGAAGCCCTCTGAGAGGTAGTGCCCAGTAGCTGAATGTCCCAATGTTCTTCAGCTGCTCAGTAGTGATGTCAGCTATCCCATTAAATTAATTTTGAACTTTGTTCTCTAGTTTAACCTTCCAAACTGCTGGTAAATACTATCCTGATTATGCTTTTATGCTAAATAAAAGATGAGAATTTTTTCAGATTTTAATTTTCTGTTTTTCTTACTGCTATGTTCTGTGTGTAAACGAGACCATTAAAATTGTTGAACTTACTTATTGTATTTTACAGACTGGTCACAGGATGTAGAAGCACTGCACTGTTACAGTATGATTTAAATATTTCCTTATGTTCTGTAGATCAATGTCAGAGTAACCACAATGGACGCAGAGTTGGAATTTGCCATCCAGCCCAATACAACAGGCAAGCAGCTCTTTGATCAGGTAACTTATATGTCTCTATGTATGTATGAGTACAAACACCTAAGAGTATTGTGGTTACTAAGGCATAGTCTGAAAAAGTGGTAGTGTTCTCATGTACAAATTGTTTTTCCTTGTGTTATCTAAGCTATGCTCTGAGTTAGTGTGAATTTCCTCATTACTTCTCATGGAATGTATTGAATTCAGAGACAGCTCTGTAAATATGTTACCAGTGAGGCTTCAGATAAATCGTGTATAGAACTGCTTTGAAACTGTGTTTTTATGTCTAATAATATTATAGTTGCTACTGCGATGTAGTTGTTAGAATTGCATATATTAGAAATATGTATGTAACAGTAAGTTCATTAATGAAAGCTAACACAGTTGTTTTTCAGCAATGGATGCTGTAAGATGGTTTTTCACTTCCCAAATGTTAGAACTAAATAATGTTATTCTATGAACTAGTTTGGAATTTATGTTAAAAAAAAAAAGGAAAGGAAAAAAAACCAAAGAATAGTTGAAAACGATGACCTTAATGTGCTTATGGATTGCAGACCTATCAGAACTGCACACTCTCACTTGCTGGTGTGTCTGTTGTACATCAGTCAAATGGACAAAGTGAACAATTTCTTGAAAAGGGTTGTTCTTGCACTCATGTGATGTTAGTCATCAGAATCTTGAAACAAGTTTTTGATCTGTGTTGTGGAGTGTTACAGGAAATACTAAGAATAAATCTTGTCAATGTGTTGTGTCGTTTTCCAACAATATACCAATAAATATGTTTTATTATCAAGATCCAACATGTATGTGTTTATTTGGGAAATATCTGAAATTACTCTTCAAAAATATTTTAAGTAGATCAAGAGTTACATCTAGTAGTTGTTTCTGTCGATTCTGCTATAGATGCTTGAAGTATGTAATGATAAGTACTAAGAGAAAGTAACACACTGAAAAAGTTCTTTAAACTTTTAGTTGACCTTTTAGAGTCAATTAAATGTCTTACTATATAAGTTGAAAAGAAGATAATGTTTATTGTTTTAACAATGAACTTTTTCTGTTAGATAAATTAAAGTGCCTTTGCAATTTTTGTTTGAAATGACTGACTCTTAACACTTACTGCCTGCTCTTTTCTCTAACATCAGTAGCAGTATGTCTTCAGCCCCGACATAGAAATAAACTTCATGACTCTTAAAAAGACTTCTTGTAAGAAGGGGCTGTCCTACTTTTTGTCTAACCAACATCACCATCAAATAAAAGTATGGTATTCGGCGGCATAGAATGCTCAAGCTGTTACTTGTCTTTTGCCAGCCTTTGCTATCTTCTGCCATGCGCTGTTGGGTGGGGTGACATTCTGCTGTGAAATGTCTTGTGCCCAGGTAATCAAGTTCATCCAAATTGGGGCTTTTGCAAACAGAGAACAAAGATACAGTTCTGAATTTGTTGTCATGCTCTCTTCTCTGTTCCTCAGTTTGCTGTGTGGTGTTTGACATCTCACCAGCTCTTACCTCTGGAGTTTTAAATTGAAAAAATTTTAGGTCAAGAAGAATCAATCAGAATAGTTGTGTGTGAGAAACATTTTTAGCCTGATCTTAAATTCATGTGTGAGTTCCACAGTGTAACATCAAGAGCTGAACTGTATTGTGAAACCAGCATGAAATTTTCAGACAAAAAGTTACCCTGTTTCTCTATAGAAAGAGAGTTGAATAGCACTGTTATTGAAAGGATTGGCCTTCAAGGTTTATGCAGAAGTGGTGAACATGACAAGCAGGTCGGTTATTGCTTGTAGAAAATAACCTCTCCATGAATTCAGCTGTTATCTAGTGCTGCTCTACAGTTTTGGTGAACAACCTTTCAACCTTTTATCAGCCAGTGTTCTTTTAAGCTTTTAATTGGTATTTTCTGCAGTTGTTGGTTTGTTTCCCATTCCATATGTGTGTTCTCATCATCTTTGTCTGCTAGCAGACAAGAATTCAGCATTTGAAATCTGTGGTTTTCTCTTTTCTCTTCCATTGTCAAACTCAGTCAACTTATTTATTGCACAAGTTTCTTTTTTTATTACTTGCATTTCAGAAGGTGTTCTAACATACCTGTCATTGGTCCCTCTGTCTATCCTGTCAGTGGATAGAATAGGCCAGAGGGGATCTATCCTCCTGTAGTCAACCAGTTAAGTATCTATAGCTCGCCTAGGAGAGGAAGAACCCTGTGAGGGATTTGTTTCCACACACTGGTGGTAATCATGGGGGGTTGTTCTATTGTGTTAGCACTCTGCATTAGTAGCTTTTGGTTCACTGTAGTTGGCATTCAGAAAGAATGTGAGGGTTGTCTCCTTTATTTTGTATTGTACCGCACTGTCCCTTCCAGATGCCTCTGGGGCCTTCTTTACAATCTTTTGGAAGATGACTGTTTGAAATCCTTGTTAGGTTGTCTTTGTGTATGTTGTGATTTGCCCAAACATGTATTGTTCGGGTTGCTTCTCTTCTCCAAGAAGTTTTTATTGCCTGTTAGAAGTCAAGTTGTAGGATGTGATGGTGGATAAATCTGTTTTACAGATGTGATGAACACTTGCTTGAAGGTACTTAAAGGAAGTTCTGAGCCAGAATCAAACTCCTAAGTTTTTCATTCTCTATCTACTTTTCATATCATGCTACTGCAGTGCATAAGTGCATGTATTATCTTGGTACAAAGTTTCAGAAAGGTTTTTTCTCTTTCCTTTGAGCTGAGAGGCAGTGTAGGCAATGCTTGTTCCTTGTTTATGGATTCCGCTGGTTTGCGTGTTGATTTTGCAAACTTGTGTAGCTCTGCATTGCTGTATCCAGGTTGTCTGTATTTAAATCATGTGCATCTCAGGGGCCATAGTTAGTGGGCTGAGAGCAAAATGCTTTGACGTGAGCATAAGCACTTGTCTCCTTATGCCTTAGAGGCAGAGCTGTTGAGCATCTGCAGTTCTTTGCAGCTCAGAGAGCTGATAAGGTACAAGGGCTCAGCTTGGACAGCTGCTAAGTAAAGAGCGTTCTCACTCATCTGATAAAGCCATAAGTAGTTTGATCAGCATTATGTAGGAGCTCTGTGCCAAAAGAAACAGCAGGTTTGAAAATTTTGAGTTGGGACACCAAATTTAATGTTACTTAGTACCTTACTAGTAACATATACCTGGTCTTACCATTTCTTATGTTCTAAAGTAAATGATGTGGGAATTCTGGAGGAAATAACCATGTTCACTAAAAACATCGATCAGGTTGGATCCACAAACATTTTCCATTTTGTGCTTTGGACCTTGAAGGTGAATGGATAGAGGAGGAAAAACGGTGCACACTCGAATGGTTGTTAAGTGATTATGCAAATATACAAGGCAGCAGAAGTAAGTTTGCATAGTTATCTTATTACATTTTCTAATTTTCAAAATCTTAATTTTGCAACCCGATAGTACTACTTTAAAATGGAGGAGGATCTATGTGTAAAATTCTATTTACTTCACATGCATCTGAATGCTTCCATAAAACAGCCTTCAGTAAAGCAGCTTGGCACCATGGTCCAACCTGAGGACATATGTAAGTACTACCATACGTGATCTTTGGAGTCAGAGTTTGCAGTCGTTTAATAATCTTTGCTGGACCTTTCTGATTAATTGCTTATTAAATCCACATGTGCTTTTGCTGTGCAAAAGACTTGTAAACTAGTTCCACAGTTTCATTATACTCAGTAGTAAAAGTGCTTCTTTTTGTTTGCTTCGAGCCTGCTATGTCATGATTTCTGTTGATTCTCTTAATTCTTACATTATGAGAAATAATGAATAATCATTCCCTATTTTCCTTCTATATGCCATGCAAGTTTTATAGACCTATATCATATCCTTCCTTATTTCTCTGTCAGTAGCCCTAGTTCTTGTCTTAGCTATGCAGAAAATGTTCCAAGTCACTGATCATTCTTTCCAGCATTTCTGAAACATTTCCAGTGCTGCAGCATCCTTTTTTATAAGTTGATGTGACCGGTCCTTACGTAGAATTAGAGACTTGTGAATACCATACATGTGTGTAGTAATGTAATGGCTTTCTTGCCTTTTTGCTTTACAACTAGAACTTTGTTCGCATAATTTAAATTGTTGTCTTTTATCTACAGTGTTTTGCTTTTATTAAATATGATCTTTATCGAGGTTCATCTTTTCACTGTTATTCACAGATCCTTATTGAAGGTTTTTTGCAGCAGATTTTGTCACATCAGTTTCATCTTTTTTTGAGGTCCTGGGGGACTTCCCTAGTGGTTACACTACAAGTCAATTCTGAAAACATCTTGGGTTTTTTGTCTGTCTTTTAAAGTAGTGTGTCCATAAAACGACCTTCCCTTTATTCAAGGACAATGTTGCTTCTTTAGTAGCTTTTAGTGATAGACCTGATCAGAAATGTTACAGGAAAGTCATGTATGTTTAATTAGGTAGATCATCCTTACCCTTTTTATCATTAACTCTTACAAGATGGCAGAAATATTTGGAGGAGGCAGTTCATCCTCATTACATCATACTTGCCCACAAATATTACTCTTTATTATTGTTTCACCAGTTGTCTTCTGTTGAAGTGTACTCACTTCTCCATAGGTCTGCAGATCACTTCCCAGATGTGCTTTATAACCTCAGGGTCTTGTTAATCCCTTCTGTTCCTCAGGTGCTGATGTACACATTAAGCTGCATGCTCCAGTTGGTAGCTTGGAGCGTTTGAGTTTATTTAGAACTCTGGGGTTCCCTGAACCTGACGTTTTGTACTATTTTATCGTTTTTTGATCTTGTAAGACTTGATTACATTTCAGTTTGAAATTGTTTACGTAGCTTTATTAAGCTACTCAATACTAGTTAAAAAAATGTATTGTAGTGATTACTGATGTTTATGGCTCATTTATCTTTAGGTGGTGAAAACTGTGGGTCTTCGTGAAGTCTGGTTTTTTGGGCTGCAGTATGTGGACAGCAAAGGCTACTCAACTTGGCTGAAGCTAAATAAAAAGGTAACAATTCCCTCATATTTCGCCAAGTGTACAGTTTGAGTATACTTTAAAGGTTTGCTGATTTAATATTTTAAGTGAGGTGTAGCTGGCTTCAAATTTAGTTGAAAAATAGCTTTTCATTTTCTTTAAATGACAGCATACAGTCTTAAGTTAGATTCGTTATAAAAGAATATGCAAAGCTGCATCAATATTTAATTTGAGGAGAGAGTTTCCAGTACTGTGGAACGCATGCATTGCATGCATTAGGAAAACTTTAATTCATACGATTGTCCCGTTTTCATGCAGCAAAACATAACAGAATAAATGTTTTACAGTTTGGATGTGTGTACAGGAAGTATTTGAGCTTCAGGAATTTGTATGCATACAGCTATAAATCTTTAAACAAGGCAAAATAATAGGCTTTTAAACTTTAGGTATCTAGTAGGTAGATTGTAGGATAATTTATCTTTTTTTTTCCAAACGGCGTTGAGTACCTTCTATCTCCCAGCTACTGGGAACCGGGTCATTTTACTTTAAGTTGTATTTATGAATATGAATGGTCACTTCTTATTTTATTATTGGCTGTCAGATTGTTTGTTAATGTCACTGTTTAGAATGGAGATACTTGTTTTTTAGTTCAACCTAATGAAGAATACCTTTTTTATCTTCAGTATTAGGAGGCAAATTGGGAGGGTTTTAGGAGCAAGTCCCACTGTCTGCACTTACGTAATCTTTGCTTCTCCTCTGTGATAAATCCAGTGAGTTAAGCCTGGTAACCACCAAATCTGTCTCCTAGAATTTCATATGTGTCTTGTTTCATACATGTAAACATTGTAGTGCTACAGATACTTTGTTAGCTGTAATGGCTTGTCCAAGTGGTTGGAGACTACGGGATTTATTGCATCAGTTGTGAAAAATACAGAAGACATTGCTCTATGAAAACCTTTAGCAATTTGAATTGCTGGTACAGTTCAGAAGCAGTTGAGGGTGTGCTCATTTTTTAAACTTTGACTAAGGCAGTTATTGATCTTTTCTGTAGAAAAACTTGTAATATTTGACTCTGAAATGCATTGAATTAACTGGCTCTCACTTTTAATTTACTATTTATATATTTTCAGTAAATACAGATAAAATCTGATAAAGAATAGATGTGCAAGTAAGATTTTATGGTGAGCACAACTAATTTTTCGCTGGTGAGATTTATGTGAAATGCTGCATCTGTAAATAATGCACAACAGTGAAAATTGAGCAAAACCTTAAAAACTGACATCTCAAATGTTGAATATGTACTTATGCTGTTTTAGGTATTTAAAAGGTTGTATTTATTATATTCATGGTTTTTGAGACTTCCTACAAGTCGAGCAAACAGATAACATCATTTCATGCATAGCAAAGAGGTTTTATTGGGACTAGTAGTGCACATAAAATTAAATGTGTAATAAAGTGCTTGAATTGGGATGTATGAGAATTATTTTACTATGAATGTACGTTTTAACAATTACTTTTTTATGTTAAAATTAGTTAAGTTTGAATGGTTTTGCTTTGGTCATTATTGGTGTAGCAAGCTGAGCACAAATGAAATGGAATTCTACATAAAAATGAGTTTTTGTTGAAATCTGAACTAGAGTAAGTCTTAAGACCATATCTGATCTCTTTGCAGAAATCACAGTTTTAAAGCTTATCCATTCTAGAAAAATAATGTGATTAAAGGAATTAAGGTTTTTGCACAGGAACAAAACACATCTATTTAGTTCAGTAGTTGAAAGACTTTTAAAACAATCCAACTTTACACTCACGCTGAAGAAATGTGCTGTAGTTCTTGCTAAAGAACCATTGTTAGACCCTAATTTATTACTTCCTGTAAATCATCCTTGGATATAGTTTTGATCTTTTTCATATCTATTACAACTTCTTCGTTTCTAGATCTTTATTGTGGTAAATACAAATTCACACAAGCCTACAAAAAAGTCTCTTAATCAGCCTTTAAGTAGTGTTTCAAAATTGTCTGGTGTATTGAAAATGGATGTACTTGTTTGTGCCATGTGAACCTTTCAGTGAGTTGCACACTGGGCTTGTCAGGAAGCTCTGGGTTTCAGTGTAGAGGAGCTGAAGAGTTAAGTACTTAATCACATTTAATTTGGCATTTAGTGCTCTTTTTATTTTTCTCTTTATTCCTTTCCCTCAGGTAACACAGCAAGATGTACGGAAAGAAAATCCTTTGCAGTTTAAGTTCAGGGCCAAGTTTTTTCCTGAGGATGTATCTGAAGAATTAATTCAGGAAATAACTCAGAGACTTTTCTTCCTGCAAGTCAAAGAGTCAATCTTAAATGATGAAATATATTGCCCACCAGAAACTGCAGTTCTTCTGGCTTCTTACGCTGTCCAGTCCAAGTATGGAGATTACAGTAAGGAGATCCATAAGCTGGGCTACCTAGCCAATGACAGGCTTCTCCCCCAGCGGTGAGTGAGACGGGTTTTGCACCAGCTGCTGCATATAAACTTAACTGTAGCACATTTTTTAGAAATAAAATATTAAGCAATTACATGCATTTAATGGTGGCTTTCTTAGAGTTCCTCTTTTCTAGTAAAATTTAGAGATCCTAATTTAGACTTAAAATAACAAAGAAGCCCCAGGTTTCTTGAGACATATTTCCTGTTCTGTCCCCAAGCACCTGCACAGATTTAGTTGAACACGTTTCCACAGTACTCCAAAATCCTGTAACGTTCCTGATGGCCTGCTTCTGCTAAATTAAAATAAAAATGCTGCAATATAGAAGTAACTAAAATTTGTTTTTTTTTTTTGTTACACAAACTGTATCTTTTTAATATAAAACTATTTCTGTTTGATACTCTCTCCTTTTCTTCAGTTTCCATGTTTTGGTACACTTAAATGGTAATAATTTCCTGAAAGTAAAAGTGTACTGCAAATAAACTACATTGCAGGAAAGTGCTAGCCTGAACAGAAAACTTAGAAACTAAATTGTTGCCATTGCTGTTGAGAATAAATTCTTTTGTATCAGTTGCTCATCTAGTTAGTTAGGGAAAGTAAGCACCAAAATTGTTCTGTTTCTTTACACAACTGAAATAATGCTCCTGATGTGTTTGGCATGAAGAGAAGCATTGCAACACAAATGCACAAATTTAGACAGTTTTGTTAGTGTAGATGAATACGTAGTGCTGTGTTGTGGACAAACACGTACTAACTAAATAGGTAACATTAGTACATTGTCAAAGAAATGAGAGCCATGCTGTATTTTGAGGTTTCTTTAAGTTGTGTGCTTTGTCTCTTTGATTTGAAAACTAGAAGTGCAAGCTCACCTTTTAGCATAACTAAGCTTGAGAATTTTCTAGCAAACAGGCATTTCAAAGATTGTGAGGAAGTATTGAAAGAAATACTTCTAGAAACTTTTCCGATTTTTAAGAATCCTGATGAAGAGCTTGGGTTTGTCTCTTTGCTTTCAGCTTGTGACAGTGAAGTGTATACTTTTTGTATAGGCTTCCTAGAAAAATACCCTTTGTTAGAAAGTCAGGGAGATGTAGAACCAGTAAAACTGTCATTACTGGATATGTTCACAAATCTTGGTTTTTGCTCAGTTATGATGACAGTCTGTGAACACTGAAATGCTTGGGTACAACACGACTTCATATACTTAAGGTGTTCCTTTTCAGTAGACAAATGCTCAGATGGTTTTTTAATTGTCCTTTAAAACAGTTTCTTCAGGAATGCCTGAAATGCTGGGTGCATGGAATAAAAGCATAATAAAGTTATCATATGCATTTGATTTCTTACTGCAGTACTACACTGAAAGTTCTAGTAGGCCAAAATATAATTCCATCATTGCAGCTGCTTGTAGATTAAACATCAAATAGCTTTCTGAAGCTGCTTCCCTATTGATTTTATTTTAAAAGAAAAAATAAACAAAAAACCACCCACAAAAAAATCCTGACAAGGTTGTCTGCTAACTTGTTATAATGTCTTACTTTTTCTTTCAAATGACAACAGAATGAAAGCTTGAGTGATCTTTGCATACCTAGAGATTAATTTGCAAGCATTGTTGCCAGAAGATTCTATAGGTGTGCATTTTCAGCAAACATTACATTTTATGACTTAGCTGAAAGTTGAGGTATGCAATGGTGTGACTTTTATATTACAAGGAATATAGAATACTAGGAAAAAAGAAGTGACTTTCACACTATTTCGGAAGTGAATTTGTTGAAATACAAAGTTTCTGTTTCTGTGCTGAAAATATGAGCAGTGTAGAGGAAGTCATTCTTAAGTTTATTCAATTAAAGTGTGTGTTGTGCTGTGCAACAAAAGGGGTTAAATTTGTTGTCAGAGTCATTTAATAGCAACAATTTCTATTCACAGTGTGTTAGAACAGCACAAACTGACAAAAGAACAGTGGGAAGAAAGAATACAGAACTGGCATGAAGAGCACAGGGGAATGTTAAGGTAATCATGTAAAAAATGTTCATGACACTTTTCATTATTATTAGGGTGTATTTTGGCAGGTATTTGTTTAGAAAGTGGCTTTCTTTTAGTCTGACCAGGGTAAGTAATTATGAAAGACTTCCATGAGAGTTGAGTTTCCAGTTAGGTTATTGGTTTACCTACATCATTTCTGGTAAGGCTGTCAACTGCCTTTATCCACAGTTGCCTGCCTGTAAAACACATTTAGTATTTCCTTAGCTCATGGGGTAGAAAGACAAAATGCAATGATTGGACTCTACTTGGATTACCCCAACTGTTCATTCTGCAGTTCTCTTATTCTTACCATGTACTTAAAATTTGTTGTCTAAACTATACCAATTTTTCTTCTTCATCAGGGAAGATTCTATGATGGAATACCTTAAGATAGCACAAGACTTGGAAATGTATGGAGTCAACTATTTTGAGATAAAGAATAAAAAAGGAACTGAATTGTGGCTAGGAGTTGATGCTTTGGGTCTGAATATTTATGAGCACGATGATAAGTAAGTGGATAAATACTCATTTTGCAGTTCTGTCCTAGGAGATACTATCTGAGATTGTACAACCCCCACCTTACAGTGTGTTCAGTAAGAGCTAGAAAAACAGGTTCTCCTTCTAGTCTGTGTAAGAGATAGAAAAAGAGAGAGATGTTAGCTGCCAGAATGTTTGAATTTTAAAGATTAGAGATGCAAAAGAAGGGAAAGGAAGAGCAGTTCTATGGAAGTTTAAATTTCCATTGCTTTATATGGATTACTACAGCTAGGCCGTCTTTGTATGGTTTCTTCCGGTACCTTTCTCTCAAGACATTCCCTTCAGTCAGGATGAAAAGGATGTTTTAAAGCTGAGCAACGTATTTAATGAGAAACATTTGTAAGAGCTATGACAAGGGTTACAGATGTTGGAGCATGAAAAACTTGGATATTTAAAAGTGAAACCTTCTAGAAACACCAAAGAAAATAGATCAGTCTTGTGTCCTGATAAAGAGATCAAATAGTCTGTTCTACTTGGACAAGCTGAAATGTCAGAAATATGAAGAATTTGGAAATAGAACAACAGACTTACTCTTTTCTTTCTTTGCAAGCACTTGTTAGTATCTGATGTCAACAGCCCGTTCACAGTGATTTGAAGTTAAACATGATGTGTCAGACTCCAGATGGGAGTAGTCAGCTTTAGATGTATATACTCTGTAACAAAATTCTGTAAGCCTAATTGCCATTAGATGGCAATATAACTCCTGAAAGAAGGAAATATTCAAAAAGTTCCGATCAGATTGAGCTATGAGGCAATTTTTGGTATTTCCTATCTCCTGATAGTTAGCAATCAAATATAAAATATTTTCTGGTATTTATAATTAAGATAATATGAATTGAAAAAACTTTCTGTGCTGACAGAAAAATATTTACTGTTACACAGTTGATGCATAACATTATAACAGTTTCTGAATTTATTTTGCTTAAGATGCAAGTGAAACAAATTTACCTTGAATTCTGAAAATGTAAGAGCAGAAATCTGAGCTAAACAGAAGTACAACATGGCTGAAAGTTACTTTAATTTCAGTATTTGAAATGTCAATTTCTCAAATTTAAATAGTTACTCTTTCAAGTGAAAATACAGTTACCAATACCATATTAAGAATGAGTACATGAGTACATGATCGTGATGTGTAGCATCTAGGTAATAGTAGTAGAATAAGTCACAAATCAAAATTCCTTTTGTTACAATGCCATGTAATTTATTAAGATGGAAGTCATTTGACTGAATATTTGTAAAAAGAAAAATCTACCAAAATATGCTTGAACTGTTAATGTTTACATTAAAACATAATGTTGTAAATGTAATATTCTAAATGTAGCTAAGTGTAGTAGTGAAAATGGTATAGAAATAAGCCTTATTGAATTCATAGGTATATATATGAAGTGCACATCCTTGCTGCTTCTAATGAGAACTTTTTCTCTTTGAAGGCTGACACCCAAGATTGGTTTTCCTTGGAGCGAAATAAGAAATATCTCTTTTAATGACAAAAAATTTGTCATAAAGCCAATTGACAAAAAGGCCCCTGTAAGTAGAGTGTAGAATAGTATCACTTGGTATGTGAAGAGATTTAAGCCTGAAGGGACTTGCTCTGGCGCTAAGGCATGAGTAAATATTGGTGACATTTATTACTTTTAATGATAGAATAGTCACTAATCAAAAGAAAATGTTCATTTTGAAATATGGTATGTTTATTTTCTCTCTTTTCATTTTGTTTGATACTCCTAAATTGCTGGGGGATTTTAAGTCAATTAATACTTTGTGATGTGTTGGCAAGACAGCATAAGATGCTAAATTCTCTGCCTCTTCCCTCCTATTTTTCTTTTTTCTTTTTTTTTTTTTTTTTGTTACAAGAGCACATTTCATGAGACTTTCTAGGTCAAATGTTGCCAGAATAGAGTAGAGAACAGTCTTACTTTTTTTAGAATTTTAAATAAATAATTTTTTGTAAACCAGCTAATTTCTGGACTATTCTAGGTGAAATTTTGAATTTATCTTACAAGTTTCTGACAGTAACTAGATTTATAGATAATGGTGTTCACTTGCTCAAAATGTCAAAATACTTGTAACTTTTCATTGAAACAGTGCAAGAATGCAGTAATGCTTTGAATCTTGTCATAAGTGTATTTTTTTACGTTAATGGATATACTGGAATCATTTTTTTTCCTAGGATTTTGTTTTTTATGCACCCCGTCTCAGAATTAACAAGCGAATTTTGGCACTGTGTATGGGAAATCATGAATTGTACATGAGGCGGAGGAAACCTGATACAATTGAAGTGCAACAGATGAAGGCCCAAGCTAGAGAAGAGAAACATCAGAAACAATTGGAAAGGTAATTAACAAACTTACATGAAAAAGAAAAAAAATTTTACCTTTTTAAGAAGTCATAGAATATTGTATATCTTAGAATTCTAGAAAAGAGAGAGCTGCTTTTCTTTCTGCACTGTTTAAGCAGGTTTGTGAATTGGCATGGCTCACCTGTCTTAACAGAAAAACGTATCTTTTTTGAGCTTTCAGCACAGTAATAGTAGCTGTACTGTTGTTCCCTGTTATGTATTTTGTGAAAGTCTTACCTCTCTGTTGCTTGATTCTTAGGGAGTTTAATACTCTATGGGTGAACCCTTAAAGCAAGTTCAGTGAAGAATGTCTTGGCTTACCTTTTGTGCATTTAAAAAATACTGTTGCCATTTCTAACCCAGATGAAACATCATACCTAAAATTCAGATATAATTGCAGATTTACCTGGCTGAACCATAACAAAGGTTGATTATCAGTTCTGTTCATAAATTGTTTTTCTCTACAGTGTTTTGAAGCAAAAACTGAATTAGAAGCATTTAAAATTGTGCTTCCCTGCTAGCTGAGTAAACTGAAAAATTGGCTACCAGCATCCAAAGAGTAGCATTTAATATGTTGGAGGGTAAAAAAACCTTTTTACTGTTTTTTTCAGAGCACAATTAGAAAATGAAAAGAAGAAAAGGGAGATAGCAGAAAAGGAAAAGGAAAGAATAGAGCGTGAAAAGGAGGAATTAATGGAACGCTTAAGACAAATTGAGGAGCAAACAATGAAAGCTCAGAAAGGTGAGGTCATAGATTTCTTAAATCTGGTGACAGTGTTTAGTTTAGTTGGGTAGTTCAGCTCCATGATTCTCTGTGTGTTGGTGTGTTTTGTTACTGTGGGGGGAGTGTTATTTTACTAATAGTGGCAAGAATTTAGTGGTGTTTTATTTGATATAAGAGATATTCTTTTTCAATGTTTAAACAATGGTGCGTATGTGTTTGTCTGTATCTTTTTAATATAAAACTAATTTCTAATATAGCAAAAGTTTTGATTTAGTAAAAAGAAAATTAATGCATACACAGTTGAACTCAGAATTATGAAATACTTAAAGTGCTGAACACCTGGAGTTGGAGGGAGCAGGGAAATTAGAGGGGAAGATTCAAAGTACTTTCTCTAGGATTTTGTTGAATTTAGCTTTTAATTTGGAAATTTGATGTTCCTTCCTCCTTTCCTATTCCCTTGTAAGACTGGAGAAATTGAAAATTAAAGTCTTGTCAGACATTAGCGGCAAAACACGTAGTTTCACCAATCACAATTCTTTGTGTTTAAGCACCCTGTAGAATCCCTGCCTCCATGACCTCCCAGTCCCTCCTCTCCATGCTGGTTTTTTTTTTTTTTTTCTTTTTTCCTACTTCAGGTTTGGTTCACATTCATAAAAGTTTTGTTGCTCCTTTATTTTCCTAACTCTTGGCTTCAAGCATCATAGAGAGAATCACTGATTAACTCTATGCAAATAAATTACATATGCCTGGCACTGCTCTCCAGCTCTACTCCTGCATTTTTCAGTCTTTCAATGCAGAACAGGTTGGACACATCCAGACAGGTAACACACTAACTGTGCCATGGAATTGTTTAGCAAGAGCTATTTGGCCCAGGACAAAACAGTGTCAGGGCGATTCTGGAGGTTTGGCAATACACATTTTCTCATAACTTTGTGAGCGATATAGCCTAATTTCTGATGCAATACATAATGTTCATGTGTTGCTGATCTTTTTAGCCTTCTATTCACACATGGAAAAGTCTTTATATAAATGGTGTCTTTTCTAGTTTTGTGTTCTCCATATTCATGGGAAGATTTGTTTGAGTAGTGTTTTTAAATAATTTTGTGTTTTATTTAATTTTAGGTACTGCGTTTGTAGAACCCCACATACTTGTGATACTGTTCATTTAATTTGATAACTGAAGTAGTAGTAGTAGGCCTGGGAAACCAACTGAAGAATAATGATTATGTTACTGCTTAAAACTAGAAGTGCAGAGATGAAGCATGTGTCAGCATACCTGGGGAGGTGCTTTTATAGTATTAAAGCTTATGGTGAAGGCAAATGGATTGTTGGAAAAAATGAGTAGTTGTTTAGGTTTTCTGGTGAAGGAGTCTATGACAGCTGTGCCTAGCCAAGTACATAGCAGAAATTTTATCATTAGAACCAGCAAAGAGCTTTAGAGAGACTTTTTTCATCGTCACTAATTTTTCACATCTAAGGAGGAGTATATTTTGTCTGTGTAAACTTTGCCTTGCAGGACTGATAGATTATTACTACTTCCTATTTCACAAAGGGTTCTGCGCGTTAGATTCCAATATTTTGCTACGCAGGCAGCTAGACAGCTTTTATCTCCCTTGATTTAAAATTGTCCTCCTCAAATGTACAAAGAATTTTTCTGACCCTTCCGGTTGGTCTTAAGTCATTTTGCTGGAGGCATGTGCCTAAATTTTCAGCTGTGATTAAGGAATCTGCCAGGCATTTTAATAAAGAAGATGATTTTTTTTTTCTTTCTTTAAGAGAGTAATTTAATGTACATAAAATACCCTCATAGTAGGAGCATGTGCATGTATTTTGGTTTTTAGTGTTATCAGTGACGTGACAGTTTTCTGAAACACTGGGCTGTCAAAACTGTCAGGTGAGATGAAGTATATCCCAAGAATGTCTTAAAGTGGGGGGGAAATCAGACATGGAACAGAGCTCTGGGTAATGTGCTCTACAGCTTTTTTTAGCTTGAGGCGGTTTTGGAAATCTTGATTAGTGTTCTAGGTTACTTTATTTTGAGCATGTGCTGGTGTCTGTGATACATATGAGGAAGAGCTAGGTGGTGATACCTTGTCTGCAAACTTTCCTCTTGGCAGAGCTAGAGGAACAGACTCGAAGAGCTCTAGAACTGGATCAAGAGCGGAAGCGTGCAAAAGAGGAAGCAGAACGCCTGGAGAAAGAGCGTCGAGCAGCTGAAGTAGCCAAAGCTGCTCTAGCCAAGCAGGCAGCTGATCAAATGAAGAACCAGGAGCAGCTAGTAAGAAACTCCATTTCTTTTGCCTGGCATAGGGTTAAAATTGAAAAAGATAGTTGAAAATTTAGCCTTTACTCTTGTTTATGTCAAATGAAGAAGTACATTGAAACACAAAAGTATGTGAGATGCTGTTACAGATTGTTGTGCGAACTGTTTTAGAAAACTACGTTAGACTTGCCACTACTTTGCAAGACAAAAATAAAACTCTGTATCTGTAGGAAATTAGAAGACCACCACCTTTCAGACTGACAACACTCACTACATTCTCTTTCTAATAGTATCAGGCTTATCCAGCTGAGAACAACAGTAGCTTCCTTCCTGGGAAGCCTGTTCTCTGACGCAGGTCTGTTCTGAAGTTTGATGGTGGTGGTGGGGAGTTGGTGACGCTGTGGTTTGTTGGGTTGGGGGTTTTTTTTGTTGCTTTTCTCCTCCTGTTTCCAGTATTTGCAGTGTCTTCTCACATTCTGTAGTAGACTACTTCTAATTCAAGATTTGTGAATAATAATAAAGGAAGGCATGAAAATAGTAGAAGAAATGATTTCTCAACTATAAACTAGCTTTTGATCTTCTGTAAACTTAGCACACAATTCTGATGGCAAGATTTAGCTTAATAGTACTGAGATTATGATCCAGACTCATAATCTTAATGGTGGGACTATTGAAGTTGTATTAGACTGAAACAGCCTGAAATGCTAGTTTGTGACAACAGCTTGCTGTTTCCCAGCAAGCTTTGGAAGTGCGGAAGATAAACTTTTTTTTTTCTGGGTTTATTTCCATTAGGCAAGAGTACTCTGATGGATTCCCTCTGTCATGTATGCTTAAAATTTCTATTTTTCACAAAGAAGTGATGGATGGTAACTAACTCTTTCCAAGTTGGATCATAGCAAAGGCCCTACTTTCTTGCACTGCAAAGCTAGAATGATACCAAATTAAAACTTCTACTTTGTTCTTTTGTTTGTTTCAGGCAGCAGAAATTGCTGAGTTCACAGCCAAGATTGCACTTCTAGAGGAGGCCAAGAAAAAGAAAGAAGAGGAAGCTTCAGAATGGCAGCACAAAGTAATGAGCCCATGCTGTGTGAAGTCAGAACTTCAAAGAAACTAAGGGAAATGAGTGCGGAAATCTCACTGGAAGTCCATGGGGTCAAATCTCTCCCTTCCCCTTAGGCTCAGAAAGTCTTTCTTAAAGGTTTTTGTCCTGCAGTCTACTGAAGCCAGCCTATGCTTCTGTTTAACTCATTTCTTGATATTGCATAGTCATGAAGGGGGGGAAATTCTCATCACGAAAGTATGGTCAAAGATTAGAAATGGCTTCTTTTTGTATGATGATGAAATAGATTGGAGCTTTGTGTTAGAGAAGAAAACACCTCAGGAGGAAGGTGTATAAAATCATAAGTTTTGGTGGAAAGATGAACCGAAACAGGTAACAAAGGCACATGAAATGCAACTGGGCAAAAATTTAAAGCAAAATAGTATTTCTTCATAAATGTATAATTAGCTATGGAATGTGAATAATTACTGTGTGTATGGGTTCCAAAAGGGTTTGAACAAATTTTTGTAAGTTCTGGTTAAGTATGAAATTTGAAGACATCACCTTTGATCTAGGAAGTCCCTGAGCCTTAAATTTCAGGAGGCTAGGAGAGCTGGAAAACAAGCAGTAGGATTGCCCTATTCTCCCACTCTTCTCTTGTCTGCTGCTGGAAATAGCTGGACTCTGGTACAGCTTATTTTGAGCCATATCTGGTTTTTACTCTGTGTCTCTATTTGACAATTTTCAGTGTGTAAGCTAGTCATGTCAGTTATAAAGGATAGTTTCATGTGTCTGAGAATACCTCAAATATTTATTTTTATTTTTCTGACTCTTGATAAATCATTTAAAAATATGCTAAGTACTGTTTACTGTATTTAGGCTTTTGCAGCCCAAGAAGACTTGGAAAAGACCAAAGAAGAACTGAAATCTGTGATGTCTGCTCCTCCTCCACCTCCACCCCCACCAGTTATTCCTCCAACAGAGAATGAACATGATGAACATGATGAGAACAATGCTGAAGCCAGTGCAGAACTGTCTTCTGATGGTGTTATGAATCACAGGAGTGAGGAAGAACGGGTAACAGAAACACAGAAAAATGAACGTGTTAAGAAACAACTCCAGGTAATGAAGATTCATAGTTTTATCAACACAGTTGAAGCTTTGGGTTTTCATTCTTCTTTTGTCAAAAATTTCACTGACTTTATGGTCTGCCAAGGAAACAGCCTTTTTATCATTTATTAGGTTTATCACTAATTTACCAACCAATATAGTGTTCTAGAAGTGGAATATATAGAAAGATTGGATATAAGGTTGTGCTTTATAGCTTAAAGGTGTAAGTATGCTGTTGCACTGGCCATTAAATGTTTCTAATAATTATATCATTTCCAGAACACTGCATATTAAAACATAATGCTTTCCTTTTTCAATACCAAAACTCATTAAGTGGTATGAACACATGCTTGCTTAGTAGTATTTGTGTTTGTTTGCAGTCACTCACGGGTGTTATAAATGGAAAAACTCAATTACGCCGATTTTGGATTACTCTTATTTCCCTGAAACTGAGCAATTCCTCCCAGGCTGTCTTACCCCCCGAAGCATAGTAATCTATATTCGTGGTAGCCCTTTTCCTGGTTATGAAATGTCTATTTGGGAAGAAAACAGGAAAAAAAAAAAGGAAAGCTGCTACTTTGTCTGGCAGCATTATCTTTGTAGTGTGTATGTGTAGTATTCTTGCTTGGTCAGTCACTGAACAGATCAGGGAGATAAGTCTTTTAACTAAGGAAAAATTGAAAAATAAGGTGGTTTTCCTGCTTTATCCTGCTGGTCCCTTTCTTCTTGGATTTTATGGTGCATGAGACTTTTTTTTTATATAGTTTCATGCTTACACTCATGTAAGGGAAGAATCTTATGCTCTCCTTATCTTTCCTTATGCATTCCTTATGATAGACTTCATAACTTGAGTTACTGAGCAGCACAACAAGCATTTCATAGGTTGGCATTCAAGAAATTCGTATCCAGATTGCAGAATAGTTGTTATCAGAAGCTCCAGAATCGTTAAAGGATTAGTCAAAGCACTTAAATTCAAATATTTTATTCAACAGGCTTTAAGTTCAGAGTTGGCTCAAGCCAGAGATGAAACCAAGAAAACACAAAACGATGTCCTTCATGCTGAGAATGTTAAAGCAGGCCGCGATAAGTACAAGACTCTCCGGCAAATCCGACAAGGCAATACAAAGCAGCGTATTGATGAGTTTGAAGCAATGTGAGAGCTGGTATTTTGCATATATGTTCCTCGTAAAGCTGAACCACCAACAGAGAAAAAAAGCAGGCCTTTGCAGATTTGATGGATTGCACCCCACTTTGCCAAAGCACTTAATACCAGGTTGACTACAGTGACTAGAAGACAAATTTAGGGGAAGCTGTAAAACAGTAAGGCAGTCTGTTAACCCTAGGTTTTGGGTGGGGGGAGGGTATGGAGGTTAATAGCAGGTTTTTCCCCCGTTGTGTTTTCAGTTTCATTGTTTGTTTGTTGTTTTTTTTTTCCCTTTGGAAACAGATGTGAAGTATATAATGACTGACAAGTGTATATATTGCTTAAACATTAAGAAATAGAAAGAAGAAGGGAACTGTACCTAAACTGGATAGGTACTATTTTAGTATGAAGTTTGAAATTAGTTTTCAATGTAGCTACTCCATTAAGAGTTTGATATTGCTCACTTTCAGTTTTGGTTGGTTTTTTCTTGTTTTGTTTTGGGGGCTTTTGTGTTTGTGTTTTTTTCTCCCAAGTGAAATTCTTTGGTGTTTCATGTCCTGTCATCATTGATGGTTTTCTTTGCCTACCTGTTCACAAAGGTCTGGATGGCAGGTGGTAGTTCCAGGAAATGTTTTTAAATGGAACACTACCTGTGGGCAGCACATGGCTGCTGATAGGCTTGAGTAAGTATTGCTTTTCCTAGCTGATTCTTTTAGATGTGCAAAATGTTCCAATGCAGCAGAGGGAAAAAAATAAAGCTTAATGTGCTATTTGCTTGTAATTATTTCATTTGCAGTAGGGAGACCTGGACCTTTCTGGCAAGGGAGCATATGAAAACATCAGTCCCAGGGAGGGGACAGTATCCTACCTCACTACTATGTACATGATGACTGGTCCTTCAAACACCATGAAAAAAACTGTTTAAATTGACTGTCACTATACAGTGATATCATAGATTGCTAGGAGCCCTTACTCCTAGGATTTTATTTTACTTTATGATGGATTTATAGTCCTAAATACTGTCTAACTGCCTTCTGTTGAGTTTAAATTGTAAAAGCATCTGGTGTGTTTTAAAGCTGTAACCTGTCACTGGTATAATATATTCTGGGAGGGGTGTAGAATGTGCGTGTCAGTCAGTTTGGGTTTCAAATACAACATGAAACTTCCCAGAACTGGAGTAAAAGTGTTTGTAGCTTCAGTTTTCAGTGAAGCTAGTATTGTAATTGTCATATCTGATGTCAGATCAAGTCCTTTCCCTCTTGAAAAGGAAACCTGCTTTTTTGAAAAATTTGCTTAGAAATTGAACTTTAGTAATAACGTTACAGTTAATGCGGACTTCATTTACTCCCTACGTTAGCGTACCCTAGTAAATATCAACAGTGGAAGAACCTAGGTTTCTCTGAGGATGGTTCAGCTTTTTTTCTGTTTGATATTATGCACTCATAAATTTACACTTATCTATTAAAATTTGCCATTTTATTAAACATTTTTTTCATGCACAGTAGGTTTAAATTTCTTATGAACAGTCCGACTAAGTTTGTTTTTTTATTTTGCAAAGTAAGAGTTTGGCTATGTGGGGTGACATCATGAAAATTAAATAAAGATACATTAATATATTTTTGGTTTGTGGGGCTAAACATATCTGCTTGACCTTGAAGACTGATGTGCAGATGCTGTGCACATGCTTCAAAATGCTGCTTGGTGGAAGTTGGTGTTTCAACTTGCAGTGCATTGTAAGAACAGTTTTTGTTTCACAGGCTTCATACACTGAAGCTTAAGCAAGTTTCTGAAGTATTTGAACAGTTTGCCATAGCAGGTGAAATACTGTGCTTCCAGTGAGTTTTCATTTTTCCCTGGAAAGTGTGCACTAACACTGATCCATCAGTTTCAGTGTTGGGAAAAAACACCAGTAAAGATTGTTGTTCATAAATCTACAACACGTAGAGTAGGGCTAAATGGATTAGATCCATTTATAAAGCTGTGTGATTTTTTTTTTTTTTTTTTTAATCTAAACAACCAGGAACAACCTTTGTAATACAGATTTTCACAATGAACAAAGTGGTAATAGCTGCTGTCACCAGCAGTTGGGAACACTTACTGGTGCAGAAATACTAAGAATACATTTAATGATTACTTGGTGAAGTAATTTTCCACATGCTTTTTCCTCTAGCATCATGTTTTGTGTTGTACAATTAAGCTACAATTACATCTACTATTTTGGATAACATTCATTGGTTAACAATAAAGAGATACAGTTAATTTCTCTGAGGTCCATTGTTGTTATTTAATGCCCTTTTTTTCTGACAGTTTTACTGAGCACACTCCGATAGCCTCTCTTTCCGGAGCAGTGTAGAAATTTTGGTCATCTTTTTGTTTCACACTCTGGTCAGAATTAAATAAATAAATCAAATTCTATCCCTAGAGAAAGGCATTTTGCTTAAGAAATTACCACATACAGTTAGGAGGAAGCACTGCTGTTTGTAGATTCAAAACAGGATGTGAATCATCATAGCAAATTTGCTCTCTTGAGAGCAGAGGGTAATTTGGCCATATAAGAGCGCTATGGGTAATATAAGAACTTTCAATCACTGCCTACATATTGCTTAGCCCCAGGTTAAGTGAAATTTAGTTTAAAAGGTTAATATCTTAATTACTGAGAAACCTTGATGTGATTTTTTTTTTGATACTGCACCTTATAGTGGACAGTGCTGTCCACATGCATGGCCATGTGTTTTAAACAATGGCAAGTTAATGGGCTTTTTCGTCTCTCTAATACACTTGAAAAAGACAGGAACAGTCCCATGTAAATAGGTGTACAAATAATCTGCTAAGATGTTCTCACGTAAATTAGACCTCCTCTCAGGTGGCATTCCATTTGCTCTTGTATTTGTTTGGCCTTACACTCAGTACAAGCACATGACCCTTTCTGTTGCTCCGTAGGGTAGAATTGCCATGAGGGATTAAAACTTGGTACTTGTAAACATGCATATTTCTAGTTTTATACTTCCCTCTTGTTGGAGTCCCTCCTGCTGAAGCCTTAGATCTGAGGTTTCTCACTTGTTAGAGGGCTTCTGCATAGGATGTAGCTTCACAATATTGTGCTTGAAAGGGGAGGTAAGTGCTTTGAAAGATTATTTTTTCAAAAATATGCTCTTGAGGTGGAGAGAAAAGGATGCAAAATAGTGCCACTATTTACAGGCCAGACTATTACAATCAAACAGAATGCCTCGTTGTGCAAGAAGATATTTTATCTTCTTGAAGCAGTCTGTTCTGCACATCAAAATCTACATTTTCCATCACTTGTACCAGTTTGGAAAGCATTATTGTGCTTTTGCTTTTTTTCTTAGAACATATTCTCTAGGGTTTTTCAAGTTACCTGGTTTGAGCACCTCTGAGGAAAAAAGAGGTTTGTTCTAATTGAAGTATTTCAAACTTCTGAAGAAAAGGTACCACAAGTATTTTTCCTAATTTTTTAAAGAAAATATAGATGTTAAAATAATTAGTTAAAACCTTTTGCTTTTGAAGAGGAACTTTTGTGCAAGCATTTTTCATGTCTGTTTACATATGGATAATCTAAAAAGTTGTTCTGCCCAAGACTTCAGGTTAATTTCAAGAGTCAGGGATTTTAACAAAGATGATGTATCCAAGTGGGCTGAGGTAGTTGATCCTGGTGTTTGTAAACGTACTTTGAGTAAAAATAGCAACATAAAATTGAAGGCTTTCTTACAAAAGAGCAAAGTTCACTTTTTAATAGACGTTGTCTCACACATGTAATTTGATTTATCTTGGCTGGGTGATAAGATTTTCCTGGAAAATGTTAAGTGTCAATGTCTCAGCTTACAAACCGTGGTGATTTCTTTGACCCCTGCGGAGCACATTCTGCTGTTTGTGCTTCTAGGTGGAGAGTTCCTGCCTCCCAGTGGGAGTGCTGTGCTGGCTGCTCGGCTGGCGGGGTGGCTGAGGAGATGGTTCTGGCTGGTGGCCGTGGGCACCTGCCAAACGCCGTGTCCCACTGCTCCATTCCCAAGCAGCACAGTGCAGTGCCTTTCCTCTCCACACAATTGGTCCACCGGCAGGGAAGTTCTGCTGGACTGCTCCTTTTCCCAGCTTGGGCACCCAAGTTCAAGGGTCAGCAGCAAGGGGCAACTTTAGGGCTGGAGGGCTGATGTAATGGTAGAGGACTGTAAGAGGGGAGAAAACCCCAAATGCAGATGTGCGCTGGAATCCCTTACTGGCTCCTTTACTTGTGTGAAGGAGTGCTTTTCAGGGTAGTCCTGTGGCAGCTGTGAGAGCAGTAATCTGTTTAGCAACTTTAGCAGCCAGTTTTCTGGGACAAGTTGCACTTTTCATTTCACTGAGCTGAGTCTAGATCCATCGGCATAGGCCAGTCACCTGATTTTGTTTTGATTCATGGGGTTTGTCACTTGTGTTCACTTTACTGTCTGAGTTGATAAACTTATGCTTTGGAGTGCAGTTAGAGAAGCTTTGCTTTGCTTTGCTTTTTGTTTTTTCTTCTTTCCACCCAAGAGATTGCTGCCATGTCAAATGTATATGTTTTGGTCAATGTGAATGAAGTGGGCTCACCAAGCCTAAAAAGCTTTCTCATCAAGCTATCAAATTTCTTCAGAAGGGACCACAGTACTTGCAGCAGTGCCTCAGGAAGAGATAGATTATGCCCACATAGCTCATAGTTTAGGGAAGGAGAAAGTTAGCAGGAGGAAATGGAGCACTTTGGATTGCTGGTATTCCATGAGGCGTTTATATTGGATTTTGTAAATAATATGTCGAGAGTGTTTCTATTCACAGCAGTAGGCTTTAGGCAGCAGAAGAAATGAGGGGAGATGGAAATGCACATCAAAGGAGACGGCCTGGTTGGTGCAAATATTCCTAATGCACGTGTGCATAAGAGTTAATGTTTCCTGTGCTCTGGATAAGTGGATCAGGTGAAAAGAGATCAAGCTCAGAGGTAGGACAATTGCATTGCTTTTTCTGCTTATTTGTTTTTGGGTTTTTTGGTTTCTTTGTTTGCTTTTAAGCTATCTTATTTACAGAGGAGGAGTTGCCATTATCTGAAGGCTTTTAGAAAGCCTGCTGCCCAGCACTAAAAGGTCTTGGAGTTCTTAAGGCCACGTGCTCCCAGCCTGGCCTCTGTGTTACAGCTTTAACTTCCTCTGCAGTGTGGTAATTTTGCCCTAGCACATTTCTGCAGTGCCAAGAGCGGTGTGCATTCAGGGTTCTGCTGCCCCACTGCTTGTTCCAGCAACAGGAAACCCGTGTGTGCCCCTGTGAAACAGTAATCTCTCCATGGCCCTGCGGCTGCCTACACAGCTCCGCAGGATCTTGTATCCACAGCTCCCTACAGCCTCAGCTTTCACACCTCTTATTCACACTTGATTTCTTTTTTGAACTTGATACAGTATTTAACTTCTTAATCTATGGCTTCAGTAACATTCTACTAAACTGAGCTTACAGTGAATGGTTGACTACTGTGTCAAATGCTTTCTTAAAATATATCAATGAGCCACACTTTTATTCGAATAGCACTTCTGATTAATTAATACTCTCTATGAATATGGTAATTGCAGTTGTGTTGCCAGAAAGAGATTCATTTGCATTGGGACCGAGGCTCAAAACTTTTCTGCCAAGTGCATTTCAGTCTTCAGGGAAGTTGAGAAATAACATCCAGAATACACAGATGAGTCGATCGTGCTGCTGCCTTTATTGTTGGGAACAAATTCATTCACATCTGAGTGAGCAGATCCAGAGACTTGGGCAACCTTGTTCACACATCAGAAAAAATTCTAAAAATTGGAACAATTCTTCACACCATTAATCAGCACTCCACTGTTTGTTTCCTTTCCTTGATAGTGTTTCTTCAGTTTAATTCACCTTTTGAATTTTTGGGTCTCTTCTCTTGTGAACAGTGTTTTGGGCATTTGTCTCGCTGCTCAGTGCCAGTTGTACTTTTCCATACCCTTTGGAAACACAGCTCTTTCTTCTTTTGCATTTGGGATCTTAGTGTTGTTTTCAGCAAAGCCAGTGAACTCATCATCTTCAAATTTAGACCTATTACTGCTGCTTCTCAAAATAGTCTTTGGATTAATTTTGGGAGCATGTTCTCTTATCAGACAGCCATGGCATATGCCACCTTATAGCATAAATAATTGTATTGACAGTTAATAGTTGCTGGTAGCTTTCTGGAGAAATGTCAGAAAGCAAATACGTTAATGCAGAATCAGAATCAGATGTTTCTATGCATGAGGTTCAGCTTTGAAACTGGCCCTACTCACACACACGGGAGCATGTGGGAGGGACAGAAATTCTGTGCTTTCATTGTGCATTCTCATCTGGCTGTCTGGACTAGGCAGGAGAAAGCACTGGAGCAGGATGGTTGTTCCTGCTCAAACAGCAGAGCTGTCAGGCACAACCGCATGGTGCTGCAGCTTTGCTTTTATGCACAACAGGTGTCCTGGATGTAAAAATAAAAAGAAAAAAAAGCACCCATGAAATAGTCAGCTTTTCCTGTGGAGTCTTAAATAAGACTTATTTATTGTTATATTCCTGTCTGGCTTGAACCTTCTCTGCAGGTCACTCTTGTAAAAGCCGAACTCCTCTATAGCATAAGCAAGATACCTGAGAGCAGGAGTCAGGTATCCCATGGCTCTTCAGCCTGCCCTGTCTGTAAAAAAACAGTGGCAGGTGTGGGAGAAAAAAATACCTGTCTCTGTGCATTTTAATAGAGGGCCATGAAAATAAATTCTGGAATTCTGCTTCTTTCTAGCAGTGGCTTCTGTATGCTTTGGGATGGCCCTTTCATATGTGCTTCTCTCAGTCTTCTTTGAACTGGTTCTTACATCTCACTTCTCTTTGCTGCTGCTTTACTGCTTGGTTTGGGCTTGTCTTTGTTTTGTTGTTTTCTTTTTTTTCTTCTTGCTAACATGTCATGCCTTTTATTTCATCTGAAGAACAGATTTCAGTTTACGTCATTGAGAGCTTTAATGCAATTAAATAACTTTGTTTCAATATGAGAATGCAAATTAAGACAGGGAAGGAAGATGTTGCATAATTACTAGTTTAAAAACATTGTGAGGGTAAGTTTAAGCCTTAAGTCCTAGCAAAAAATTATGGTGCACTTAGCTGACTACTTAGACTCAAGGTGAAAAGTGGAGGCAGACAGCTAGGTGGTATGGCAAGGTGGACTTCTCAAACTAAATTCATGATAGAAAAGTACTTTGGTAAAATTCACTAGGCTTTTTATTTATTTGCATTTGCTGGATTATTTCGAGAGCACTGGAGAAGAAAATATTGAATAATTTTTCATTCATATTTGCTTTAATTACTTCTGTTGTGGCTTATTCCACCAATTTAAGAATAAAAATGCCTTTTTTTCCTCTCCAGCGATTTTGTAAAATTACGTTTTGCCTATGACACTGAAATTAGCTTTGCAATCTGGAGCTTAACGGATGAAACTATTTTCTGAGGGAAAGGTATCATGATTTGTTTTAACTGAGCTTTGTAATTTATATGTATGTATATATATGCACATATATATTAAAAATATATAGATAGCATGGTTAAACTGGAGATGTTTAATACAGCATATGGCATTAGGCCTTGTAATGGCTGTATTAAAGTGAAATATACAAGTTGCTACTTATAGGAACTTTGATCTTGAATAGTTTTAGAAATGACACTTTTAAAAACTGTGTTTAAAATATGATTTTAAGAAGTATCACAGCAGGCAGAGTGAATATGGTTCAGTTTTGTTCTTGATCTCAAATCTACTTATTTGCATGTTTGATTTTAGCCACCTGTGAAAGCCAGTTGTTTCTGGGGTTCTCTTAGTACTAGGAAACATTTCACTGGTTTCAGTGGTGCCTTCCCAGCCTACAGTTTCACTCACTGACAGAAACCTGTTTCTTCTCCCCACCCATGTCCAGGAATTGCTGTCAGGCTTTTAAAACACCAGTCTTAACCACATGTTTTATTTGCTTATGGTCAAGCCCTGGAAGTTCTGGCTGACTTTCTGTGACAAAAAATGATCTGTGTGGGAAACAGGCTGTGGTATAAAATGTTGATGTTCCTACACATTATATGCTGTACCTGCACTCATAAATATATAAAAAAAATGCTATTGAAGTCTTCTTACTTTTGAATAGCTGCTCGTTCCCCATGCTTACTAATTACAAAGACAATCTGGTTATTTACTGTTTTTCCTGATTAATTTTGAAGAGTATTATGATATATTACTACTTACAGCTGAAGTGTTTCTTTCTCTAAAACAATCAGAATGAGATGTTCACAACAAAGGAAGGCTCACATAGGAAGGTTGAATGTAAAATACTGGTTATTCTTCACCTGGTCATAATATATTTAAGGAAGTCATTCTCCAAAAGGAAAGCAATTTTCAAGCCACTTCAAGAATGATTTTTTGTAAAAATCAACATGGAAAATACACATTTTTGAAATGTATCTTCGCTCAAGTAAGTTTTGACTCATTGTAAAGATTTCCACCAGAGAACTTTAAACTTTAGGAGAGAAATAAATTTGAGAGAGGTTCTTTATTCTGTCCTCACCTTTTTCTCCAAAAGGGCTCATGCAAGGGAACAAACGACATAAGCTGAACGCCAGAGCTTACACAGCAAACAGCACATGTGCTGGGCTAAAAGGAAAACATGTCTGAAATCATACTGGCTGTGATTGAATGTTCTACAAATGTGTCTTAGATTTGGTGTATTTGTGCACAAGGCATTTTATTTCAGCCATCCTTGGGAGCAGTTTTAACACAATCCTACCCGTGTTGCACTTACATGTGGTTTGTGTTACCTGCAATAGCGGATTGGTCCTTTAAAACTGCTCCCTGGGTGGATTTTCAGTTAGGTTCTTTGTAATGCTAAAATTTGATACCAAAATTGAACTGCTATGTGGAAAAATTTGGCATAGAAGAGTACTTAAAGAGTTTGATCTGCTCTTCAAGCTGTGAATATGGGTTCCGGGTGTCCCTGGGTGCCTTGGCCACAAGAATCGTGTGTTTCTTAAATCACTGTGTTTCTGATGCTCCCTCATTCTGCTGACATCTTAGAAAAAAAGTTCAGTCAGAAATTAAATATGGAATAGTTACAGGGAGTGAAGTATGGCTCATATGATGTTGCTGCATATTTCTATCTATTGTTTAGTATACTTTTGCTAAATCTCTTTGATCTCTCTGTGTCTTTCTGTGCAGGTTACAAAAGTACGATCTCTTGCAACCCTTAGGATAGGAGCAAGGTAAAGATCAGCAGAAGACCTGGGGTCTGCCAAGGCCTGCTATTGCACTTCTGTAAATCTGGACAGTGTACAGTGCTTTAAATTAGGTGCTGCCTGGTCTGTGAAGAGTTTTTGGAAGGACCAGGAAGTGCTGTTACAACATTTTGTTAGTGTTTGATTCTCTCATGGTCTCTAAATCTTTCCTTTGTTGTCTTTTCCCAGGAGAAAATTAGCTATTTGAAGTATTTAAGCTGTTGTTCTTTCCAGGAAAACAGGAAATAATACTAATGTGTTAATCTTTAACTTGTAATGGGATGTGCTAGAGTAATGTGACCCTCCAGCGTGCTTGGGGCATCCTGTAGGCTTTGTCCACAAGTGATGTAGTGTGGGAAGCCTGACTTACATCCAGCCTGGGTAAAGTGAAATAACAGTAGATACTTTCCAAGTTTTATTGGTTTTCTACACAGTTCCTAGTAGCCTTGATGATACCTGGACAGTGTCAGACGATTTTCTAATGTAAAAATCCCAGTTTAATATGTCTGTACATACATTCCCAGTGTAAGCACCCGTTGCTCCTTGCCTTTTTGTACGCTGTCAGGATGTGCATTCTGTGTGTACGTAACTGCGCTGGACTGTGCACCCTGCACAAAAGCCTGAATAAATGGGTTTTAACGTTCATCCAAAGAATCACTATTCATTTGATGATCAGTGATGCTAGTGGATTTTCCTTCACTTCTCTGAGAAGTTTTAATTCATTTTCTAGCACCAATCCAAAGCAGAGTTTCCAGGTAAACATCTTGTGCTATGACCAGGTAAGCCAATGAGAGGCTCTCTTTCCAAAGATTGGATCGCTCTTGAAGGAAAAGAGAGCTGGTAATTAAGGAAGCTGTTAATTGAGTAGATAGACACCTGAATTATTCTCAAATCCAGCTAGCACCACCTGTGAATATACCCAGCCTTGGTATATTCCTCAGAGTGAACTTTGTGTTCCTCACAGTGCCTTCTTGCACGATGGCCTCCTGCATTGGAAACTGTGCCAGTAGATCCATCAGAGGACTTGGATCTGAAGCAGCAGCTGCCAAAGCCTCTGGCATGTGCTCAAAATCATTAGGTGATAACTGCCTGAGGAGGAAGTTGCCCTGGTGCTCTGCAACCATCCCATGGACGTGTGACCTGCCTTGGTGCTGCTGCTGTGCCTCCTGTAGGCACCATCTCTGGGAGCAGCCCTCCAGCTTGGCTGAGGGAGGAGGGTCTTTGTGCCCTGGACCCTCCATCCTGGTAGGGTTTGGAGCCACATCCCCCACACTTCAGGACTGCAGGTGGGTAGGGTGGGATCATGGCCAGCCTCCTGCTGAAACCCTTGCAGAGACAGGGGCTGTCGAGAAGGAAGCCTCCCCTGCCTCTGATTGGCACACCAGGACACCACCAGCTGAAGAAAGACTGTGGCTCAGCCCTTGGAAGACAAAGCTTGGGTTTAGGATGCCAAGAGGAGCATAAATCCAAAGCTGTGGAGTTCCACGGTCTGATTTGCACACATAGGCCAGCACTGGGGTCTTGGGACCGGCTTGCTCAGCACTTGAATGATTATTTTAAATTGTTTCTGCAGCCTCCCTCTCCCTGCATGACCCATGTGGGGGCTTAGAGATGTTCCTGGTGCTCAGGGGACCAAGGCACAGTGGCCTCCATGAGTTTTATGTCTAGCAAAGTGTTTCTGCAATAGCTGCTGCGTGGAGCAGCCTTCTTTAGGACTGTGCTTGCTTCAGGTACCAACAGTGAAAGGTAATAAGACCCTTGCATGCAAATGTATCTTCAGTACCACCACGAAATGTTCCCGAGGATTTTGTCTAGTGCTGCCCTTGCTGCCTAGGATGCTTTTTAGCTTCTCATCAGTGTTGAAGTTCTCTGGTGGTTGTCCTGCAGAGGGGGAATTGGGCAAGATGAAGTGTACCTTAGCAGCCAGGCTTAAAAACAGAAACATGAAAATAGAGATTCTGATACAATGAAAGCCTTGGGTCCCTCTCACTGTTGACTGTAGCGTTGCTCAAGCTGCCCTGGTCTGGCTCTGATGGGATTGGCAGCTCATTAGCTGGAACAGGTTCACACTTGCTGCTAGTAGCCGGCAGGAGCTGGTCTGGGAAGGGGTGGCAGCTCTCCCCTGGCAGCTGCTGGAGGACCCAGCCTGGGAACAGCGCTTCGTCTGCTGCAGCAGCCACTTTGGATGAGCCTAAATGGCCGGAAATGGTCATTCAGGCTGCGGCCGGGGGGATGGGCGCGGTCCTGCCTCTGGTCAGACACAGGAGGTTCGTCAGACACCTCCGCGGCAGTCAGGATTTTGCCCTGGTGAGGATGTTGGAATTGCAGGTTGGTATTTACCTACAGATAAAGATCTGTCTGAAGTGTCGTTGTAGCAGAGTTGTTGTCTGAAAAATGAGTTGTTGACGAAAAATGCTGTCCTGCAGGGAAGGAGAGAGTGAATTCAGTCGTGCCTGTGAATGGCTGGCATCAAAGAGCGATTCCTGGTCTGTAAGGCAGGAAGCAACTTGATTGCCACTTGAAATGGTGGCATCCTTCATTGTCCCTCTCTCTTCCATGCTATTTCCACACTTGATGGCTGGCCAGAAGCTTTGCTTCTCCTTGCAGTTCATCCTGGGTCTTTTCTCTAAATTCACAACTGGTCTTTGCATCTGTGCCTGCACCAGGGTGTGGATTTGGAAGCAGCCGGGCTGCCGGTGGCCCTGGCCAGATGGACGTGCAGACACCCTGAGTCTCGCAGTTTGGCAACCTCACTGCCCTGACTGCAGAGGGCAATGTTGTAAACCTGCAGCCATTTGGGTTTTTTTTCCCAGTTTTTGTGATGGTCTGACTGAAGTTCTGCTGCGGCTTGGCTTTCCATAGTCGATGTGCACTGACGAGTTAGTGAGTGGAAGCCTGCACATCTCCTATGGCAACACTTCCTGGCTCTGAGTTGGGGGTGGGTATTCCATTAAATTAGCTTTAAATGTCAAAAGGTGGGGCGAACAAGTTAACTTTCATTAAAAGTCTGATCCAGGTTTAGAATAGGGTAGCAGCCCCATTTCCTGGCAGCACACGGCACACTAACACTTTCCGTTTTTATCATGCTGACGTTTTCCTTTTTCCAGAATAATTCTATAGATGTAGCCCATGCCAACTGTGAACAGCTTTGCTGCATCCTGTGTGCGCAGAGTTTCAGCATTAATTAAATCACTTTGTTGCAGAGGAACCAAGGGAAGCTCATTTAATCAGGTATTAAACAAACAAACAAACATAACATCATCTCTCTGCAGTTCCTGGAGCATCTGCCTCTCCTCGCCACGGTGACCGTGACCAGACCAGGGCAGAGCCTCAGCCTGCGAACACTGCGGGCAGGTTAGTGCTGAGGGTCACCATGGTCTGCACCCCCCAAAAAACCCAAAATGTTTAAATGGGTTTGAGCCCCAGCAGCTCTGGGGTTAGAGGCACTCTGCAAACATGTGGCTCATGCCAGAGTCCCCAACAACTGCTGGAGGTGGCTGCAGTGGGAGAGCAGGTAGGAAAACACTGCCTGAGACAGGGAGTTCTACTACTGAATTCAGTTCACTTTTTTTTTCCCCCACCAGGGAAAATAGACTTTCTATTCCTGAAATTGGTACAACATAAAATAAAATCCAGGTTTGTGCATGCCTTGAGAGTTTTTTAGAGGTGGATGAAACCCAAAAATTCCTTCTCCCAGCAGACCCCAATGCAATTTTCCCCCTTTCGGGCCACTTCCTGAGGGTTGGAATGTTGGGTCACCCAAACCACCACTGCAGCTCTGGTTCCAGGCTGCAGTCGGGGATCTCTGTAAGGTGAGCCTGGCTGGCATAAGGAACCTGCCTGGAGAACGTTGCCAGCTCCTTATCCCCCACACTCCTCTTGCTTACGCTTCACCCAGCTCATGTAAATTAATATCAGCGTTGAATTTCCGTCATACCTACCTGCTGCTCCTGGCAGTTCAGCTGGGAAAGAAAAAGCCCGACTGTTGCTATAGAGACCATCAGATGGAGTGGCACCAGAACATCTTCCACACCACTGCCACCGAGTGCTCACGTGTGTCTCAGCACCCAGCTGGTGGCCATGGTGGGACTGGGACACCTGGGGTCCTCGAGCCACCCCTGTCCTGCACTGTGGGACTTGAGGGAGGCCTGATCTCCTGGGTCTCCCACAAGCTGGATTTATGCAGGTCTTCCTCAGCCTGAAGCTTCTCCCAGGCTCTCCTTGAACAGGCTTGTGGGTTGGACATGCCCCCAGGGATGGGCAGGGAAAGGCAGGGCAGCAGCTCCTTCCTGGTGCTGGTTGTAGGACTCTGGGAGCCTGCTGAGAAGGCTCAGTAAAACAGGGTGTGTGACAAAGCTGGTAGGTGGAAGCAGTTTAAACCGTTTCCAACACTTCTGCTGCTGGCTCTGCCACACCAGGTGTCTCAGGAGTGGGTCCTGAGGTTACTGCAGTCCTCTGTTGTGACACTGAAGAGCAGGATGATGGTGGCATTTAATGCATTGCTCATAATGTGCCCAGTTCCGTGCCAGCTTTTTCCTCTACAGTCAGCAAAAGGGGCAGTTTATGCACCAGGACACAAAATCTCTTTAAGTGTCCCTTCCATTTCGTCAGCATGGAATGATCTCAAAGATCCTGCGAGGCTGGAGGATGCCGCCCAGAGCAGCACAAGTGACATTTTGTCCTGCTTGGAAACGGTCTCGCAAGGAGCATCCCTGTGTGTTTGTACAGCAGCCTCTCCTTAGCTTCTCCAGACAAGGTCATGCAGGTTGTCCAGTTCAGGTTTCAGCTGCAGGATGACTGACAGAGCCCTTTCATCTCCAGCGTCACAACACTTCAACCTGCATCAGGGGCTGCTGTGATGCCTGTCAGGCTCACAGCCGTTTTGTTAAAGCTTTTCCAAGAGAAGTTTGTAAACTGGTGACAGGCTCTGCAGGCTTGCCTTGCAGGTGCTGCAGGCAGATCTCATGGGATTTAGAGAATTGACTGAATTGGGGAAACTCACGGTCCTTGATCAGCCCAAGGCAGAAAGCAGAGCTACAGAGGAGAAGCCTCACGTGGTGGTATGACCACTATCCAAAGAGACCAAACCAGATTATACAAACACCAGCAGCTTGATGTTTTGAGAAAAAAAAGGCTGTATTTGGCATTCTTGAAGCAAGCTAAGAATCTGAAATCCAACCTGTGCCAGCAAATCACCTATGCAGAAACCAGCATGTTTAGGGACATGGCAAATCACACTTAAGGCTTTATAACTCTGAATTATCCAGCACACCAGTTTCTTCAAAGAAAGGAGACTAGGTTCACTGGCACAATGTCTAAATCCAAAATTTGCAACTATAAATGACTGATGTGTCCTCTCAACCCCAGAGGCTTTTTTCTTGGCAAGCAAAATGAAGGGAAAGAGCCTATTAAATACAAATAACTACATTAAAAATAAACTGATACTCTATAATCATACCTGCTTATGTATGGTCCCACATGACACCCTTCTCTCTCAATTAGAGAGATGTGTATTTGATGGCCGGACTATTCAGTAGATAAGGAATTGGCTGGATGAATGCAGCCAGAGGTTTGTGGTCAATGCCTTAATGTCCAGGTGGAGGCTGGGGATGGGTGGTGTCCCTCATGGCTCTGTCCTGGGACCAGTGCTCTTTAATATCTTCCTCAGTGACACAGACAAAGGGACTGACAGCACCCTCAGCAAGTTTGCATGTGGCACCACGTTTGGTGGTGCAGGTGACATACTTGGAGGATAGGATGCCATCCAGAGGGAAGTTCAACAAGTCCAGGTGCAAGGTGCTGCACCTGGCTCAGGGCAATCCTAGACATGAGTACAGACCAGGAGAACTTAAAGAAGCCCTGTGGAGATCTGGGGTTTCTCGAGGATGAAAAGTTGGACATGAGTCAACAATGTGTGCTCACGGCCCAGAAAGCCGCTGGTATCCTGCTTGTGGCCAGCAGGGCAAGGAGGGGATCCTGTCCTTGTGAGACCCCACCTGGAATGCTGCTGCATCTAGCTCCGGGATTCTCAGCTTAAGGAAGATGTTGACCTGTATGAGCAGGTCCAGAGGGTCAGAGAGATGATCAGAGGGCTGCAGTACGTCCCCTATGAAGACAGGCTGAGAGAGTGCGGGGTGTTCAGCCTGGAGAAGAAAACGCTCCTGGGAGGCCTTACAGCACCTTCCAGTATCTTAAGGGGGATTATAAAAAGGAGGGAAAGGGACTCTTTATATGGGCAGACAGGACAAGTGGCAATGGTTTTAAACTAAAAGAAAAGAGGTTTAGATAAGATGTTAGGAAGAAATTCTTCGAAATTCTTCACTGTGACGGTGGTGAGGCACTGGAACAGGCTGCCCAGGGAAGCTGTGGATGCTCCATCTCTGGAGGTGTCCAAGGCCAGGTTGACCATGTCCAGTGAAAGGTGTCTCTGCCCATGGCAAGGGGGTTGGGACTAGATGATCTTTGAGGTCCCTTCTAAACCAAACCTTTCTGATTCTATGTTTGAAACTGTTCCAATTTACTCAAAGTGACCAGTTTTGTTATGCAGGCAGGAACACAAAGCTGTCTATAACTCACTAACTGCTCTAGAGATTTTTTTTATGAAACAAAACCAGCCCATCAATGAGGAAAATGAATCTTTATTTTTTTTCTCTAAAAGCAGAATCCATGTACATGGTTTTTTGTATGGTTTAAAGGTGGTTTTAAGATGTGAATAGTCACATCACAGAAATAATACAGAACAACCAGTGAAGGAATGAAGAGCCAGTTTGACAATTGCTTTATCAAGTAGCCCAAACATTATTTTTAACTAACGGTTTCCCAGAGTGGACTTCAGGACAATATTAAAATCTCACCTACTCAACACAAATACAGAGATAATGACTGGGAAAAGAACTACAAAATACAATTATTGCTGCTGTATCTGCATTGCTTCCTTACAGGATACTCTACTGGATGCTGGGAGAGCAGTTTTTAAATTTAAGTCTCATTAAGAATGTCATTTAGATAAATAAGAAGTAATCAACCAGCCAATCTCACATGGTTAATTTATCTGCGACCAAAAGAAAATGGGTTGTTCAACAAAAGCAGAGAGGTTTTGTCTAATAAGGCGAAGAGTAGATTGTTGTACTTTGAAACACAGAGGATGGATGTGCTTAAACATCTAACTAAATTTGGTTTTTAGGTGTTCCCAATGCCTGCAAAGGCCGAATGACCTGTCAGCACCAGTGAGATCTCCCCTGTGTTTGGGAGGAGGCGGCTCTCCAGCTGTGCTCCTCAAGGCCCCAGCCCTGCTGCACTTACACACACGGCAGTCTGACTCAGGGCTTCTCTAACACCACTAAAGCAGCCCACACCTCTACTTCTGCTGAAGTCGGGCCTACGTGTCGGTGTTTGGGAGACTGGGCCCTCCCAGGGCTATTGAGTGTGAGAGGGAATGAGAACTATTGCAGTCATTTAGGTTAAAGGGTAGACAGAGTAATAAACACTCCAAGCACAAGTTATGACAACCCTTTAAGACCTGAAAATGGAAGCTGGAAAATCCTTTCAAGCACACTGATAACTAGGAACCACACACGGTATTCGGTAGTGCCTTTATAAACATCTGTGATAGACCTGATGTGCACCAGCACATTTCCCTGTACCGCACGGCAAGGAAAACCCAGCATTCTGCAGGATGTTTCCCATGCAAATGCACATTTCCCGTGTGATTGGGTGCCTAGGTCACCAGCTTCTGATGAAACCTTGAGAAATGTGTTCTAGAACATCTAAAGATGAAATCTGAACATCTCTCACGTTACCGAGCAAAAGGTTAGCTGGGAAAACCATTCAATACAGATGATTCCAGGTTTAGTTACACAATTGGTCTAAACAATGTGCCCAAACATACTTAATTTGAACAAAATTCTTAAACTATGCTTCTCTAAAATTTACAAAGTATATAAAATGTGATTTGACATTTATAAAACCTCAGCCCTTTTACAGAAAACAAAACAAGGCCATAGAATTTTGTTTTAAGTTTAAATCTATTGGTTTTCGTCTCAGCAGTTTTAGTTCCTATGATAAAAAAACTTCAACAAACTGCACTCCACCATGGCCTTATAATGCAAGGAATAAATTAGCAAGTCACACTCTAAATAAAAATAAATAATTTCTAAGTTATTTTTATTAAAAAAAAATGGTCTCTTTAATTGCACAGTATTTTAAATTTTCAGTAGCAATGAAAAGTCAGTTGGGTAATTTTCTAAATGCTCCAGAGAGCAGGAAAGCACTGTGTCTCATTTTTCAAGCTTTACACATCGAAAATACCTTGGTCAAACCATCAACTGATAAAACTGATAAATGTTTTGGTAGTCTCTTACTGTGGCAAGATGCTGCAGTATCTCTCACCCAAGGCATTTAGTCCTCCGGTGCTCACTCTGCTGGAGCAAACACCCGCAGCGTCCCCTTCCAAGTGAGGTACTCTGGTTTACACTGACAGCTTTGATATTTTTGGAAAGGTGTTCACCATTAGCTACAACTTTCACAGCAGAAGTTCCTCAACAGCTCAGCACCAGTCTGCATCCACTGAGGCTGCAGGAGTCTCTTTCGAGGGCTTCCCCAGCCTGGCACGCCTTCTCTTTTTGGGGCATCACACAAACACATGAGGCTTTTGGCTCTCCCCAGAGCTATTCTGCAGTGGAGGACCGAGCTACAGTTCAGACACACCAAAGAAAATGGGACACCTGGAAAGGTATGATCTTACCTCAGACCGTTACCAGTATCTTAAACCCACTTGCCAAATATACGTGTGTATATATACAAATATATATATGTATATTACACATATTTTAAAAAATAAAAGACAACAAAGTGATTAATATTGTCATAGCCTGGGCATATTTAGCTCAAAGTTAGTTATCTACAAGACATACTTAAAAACTCTAAATACTGCCAACACGTTGTTGTATTGAAAACAGTTGTGGGCAGATGCCTAATGTATGTGCATTAAAAATACTGTATATCTATATACTATTACTGATGCAGTTTCAACAGCTTGGGATTTTATCTAAAAATACAGAGTTTCTGCTAAGTATCAAAACAACTCTCAAGTACTGAAGACAAAGGAAAAGTGTTGCCCTCTTCTTAGCTGAGGGACAGCTCTAACTTGAAGGTACTGAATCCTTCATTGCATGTCTGGCACTCAGCTGGGGCCAAGACAGTATCACTGAATTACCTCTGCTATTTAAGTATCACGGGAGGTTCAGTTATTTGCATCAATGCAATTACAGAGACAAAGGTAGTATTCGACCAGTATCATTGCATCCACGTTTGTTACTGGTGTTCTCTTTACAAGTTGTTAAATATACAGACTGATCTCCTCATCACGGAGGAGTTCACGCACAATTCCTCAATCTGTTACCACAGGAAAACAAAAGGAAGTATCAAGGCAAACATTTTGTCCACAGTAAATTTCCTTTACCCAAAATAAGCGAGTCTAAGGGGAACTAGCACATCATTGCACAACATTAAAATCCACCAAATTACTCCTGCTCTTGTATTTTTAAAGCATTTTTAGTGCTTGGGTGCAAAGCACAGAACCTATTACAAGAACCCCCACCCTTTTGGGGATTCAGTACTGCCCTGGATATGTGCAGAGGCAATGCACTCTGATATCTCAGGCCTGGGCAGGGCAGCTTGCAGTCCCACGCACCTCCTTGCACCGATATCCCAATGGCTAAGCCTGCTGAGCCCCTGCTCTAGGCCAGACTGTGACACGTGCATGGCAGGAGCATCCTGGTGCTCACATCACAGGGAAAAACACAAAACACTTCTATTACATATGCACGTTTCAGTTCATGCTTAAAGGAATTGAACTTTTGGCAGAAGTAAATACCTACATAAAAAATACATGTAGAAACCCATTAAAAACACAAACATAATAATTGCATTATTAAAACAGCTGCATCTACACTATGGTGTAGTACTTCAGTGTAATTCAATTTAACCAAATCTTAGCGTACAACTAAGATGAGACCCATTTCCCAGTCCAAACCTCAGCGTCAGCGCTGCATCGATCTCTACATTAAAACATGCTCTACAGATGGCGACCAACCAAATCCAGGGAAAAACTGTTGCCACAGGTGAAGAGGTCTTCTCCCTAAACAGACAACGCAGGACAGATGGTGTAGAGCCCCTCTGGCCTTGCCACGGGGACAGGCAGTGGCAGAACCTGCAGCGCACTGGCAGTGGAAGCTGCAGGAGCACCATGTCCTGAGTTGGTTTGCTGAACATGGTTCAGATTATTGGATATGTCTATAGCACAATGCTCTTTAGAAGCATTTACTGTATACCCAAACCCTACTTGCTGCAACACATGGTGTCACACAAGTAGTGAAAACGTCTTCATATTCAAAGGTGCTTGGACATCATTTTCAGGCAGCATTTTACCTTTATTTTAGTGAGTTCCCACTACAAAGGTTTTAGAAGGAAGAAGATGCCAATAGTTTTTTTTTCCTTTTAGTATGTGAAATTGAGACAGACACCTAAATAAATATCTACTTTTACTTGCCTAAATCTATTCTACATCTGAAATCTCTAATTTTTAAATAAGGGATAAAATGTTGCCCAAAAGACTAGTTATAATTATACATTTGTGTTTCTAATCTACAAATCAAAATAGTTCTCAGTTAAAAAGATACAATTTGTATCAACAGTAAAAGGTACTTTCTGGTTCTTCAGGGCCTTACTTAAAATTCCAGCAAGTGTACCAAAATTATCAGCTGTAATAGTGTAAACTAGTGACACTTTTTTAACACTGAACATTGTTACAATGGATGGAAACCTAAAACTGTCGGCAACTGATCGTGTCATGGAAGTACATCTGACATCAATTGCAAAAACTATTTCTATTTTTCATATATATATATATATATATAAAAGCTTATGAGGTGCTAGTAAAACCCATGACTTTAAACCAGAAATATCCCTTACTAATGCTCAAACAGACTTGGTTTGTCTGTTTCTAAAACTACACTATTTGTGGCAAGAATCAGGCCTACACAATGCAGAAAGTGAAAAACTAACTCTGGGAACACATACGGTATCTTCTCTCCCCACAACCCTCCCCTCCCCAGCCAAAAAAGAAAAAAAAAAGTTTAAGTTATTAGTTTGAGCTACAATATCATTACCATAGTGCAGTTAATAAATGTTGCATATCCTGAACACACAAAACCTTTTCAGGCCAGCCTTGATAAATAGCAAAAAAAATCAAACAGTATCTTAAATACAAAACTTGCATTGAGATAATTAAATTCATTTAAAAACAGGTAAATATTTTATGAAAAGCATATTTTATCCAGTACAGTTGTGCAGCAATACAAAGGAAAAACATATAAAACAACTAAACAGGGCCCTACGATTTCAGGTCTCCATCTACTGACCAGAAATACACAGAGCTGGGTAACAACACACGGGAACTGAAAGAGGGTGGCCTGGTTTGGGGTGGTTCTGAGCATTTGCAGCTTCTCTTCTCTTCCAAGGGGGCTGCAAATTCTCAGTACCTTTGAAAATCAGGCAATAAGGCTTTTACCATATCCATAAATTAGTAAAAAAAGAAAATTTTTCCTCCTCTGTTTGCATCTGATCTTACTAATTGACTGCATCAACAAAAACATGTAACTATTTAAGCAAAACAGAGAAAGCAACAAAAAGTGCCATACTATAAATTACCAATATATTGTTACCCATTTCACTGTTAACTGGTAACTTAATTATTTGTTTCAAAAAATGAAGTCAGTGCCGTAGTAAATCTTTGTTTTCTACAAACAGGTGATTACAGCACAAAAATGCTCACAAAAACAAACAGACATACATCAGACATACTTACGGTGTTGTAAAAAGTTCAGAAACTTGGCTTGAAAATTGGCTTGAAAATTGCCTGCCAGAAGTAGCAAAATCCTCTTTCTGCAGGTTAGGATCTCACAGCCCAAGGATAAGCATCCAGCAAGTTAAAAAATGAAACCAAAAATCCCAACAAAATGTAACAATGATAAGAAAGTGCTGCATATAAACCCCTGATGCACCAAAGATTATAACCAGAGACCACAGATTTTTTATATATATATATATATATTAATTTAAACTGGAACATCTTCCAGATGTGAAAATAGCCATTTAAAAATTTTCAAACTAGAACACAAAACATATCTGGTCCTTCCAATGCATGGGGCTATACATACAGACTCCATGATACAGTATTTCACATAAACGGATTACTATATAACCTCCTTGCTGAGAAGGAGATCCCAAATGCTATTGTAGCAAACCTCCCTCAGCGTTAGAGCTGAGCTGAAAACTACGAGACACCACAAAGATGCACCATCTCTCAATAACCTAGCTGAGATTTCTCCACTAAGATGGCTGCAGCGAGCTGCTGAGCGTCCGTCACGTGAGGGTTCTTCTTCATCACCATCCTCACGAGATCGGGGGGGAAGATGTTGCAGAGGTTGATGTAAACCTTCTCCCGGGTGTCTTGGTGCCTTGGGGGGTCTTGCGGGATTCCACAGTAAGGGACGCGCCAGGGCTGGTCCTGCTGCTCGGGAAGGCTTTGGAAGGCGAACTGCTCATAGCACGGCTGCGTGGGGTTGCTGGGCAAGGAGTACGTCTGGCGGTAGCCGTAGGCATCCATCCCGTAACTCTGCCTGTCCCAACCTCCCAGCCCTTCCTGGCCAGAGTAAGGCTTTCTGTGTCTTAATGGAGAGTTTTCATACAAGCGTGAGTCTGAAATGCTGTCTATTCTCGTGGACACCAGGGCTCTCCCCAGATGCAGCGTCTTTGAATGAGACGAGCTCTGAGATACGGAGTAGTCGTTCGGACAACTGGAACGAGCACCGACTGCTGGATGCTGCAGATGCACAGCCATGTACGGAATGGGAGATTTGTGGTGATGCTTTGGTTCTTCGTGACTATAGCTCTGCACTCGTGTGAGAGGCTCGTGGTAGCTCTGTAGGAAGGGCTGGGTGCTAAGGCGGCCATGGGGGTGCATATGTTGGCACTTCAAGTTCTCCTCCAGCTGTGGGTCAGGTGAGCTCATGTACGAGCGATCGCTGTAACCCACGTAGGAATCGCTACTGCCACAGCTGACGCTCCCCTCGCTGCTGCAGTCGGAAGCTACAGAGCTAATCCTATAATCTGTGTCCAGGGAGAAGCGCCTTTCCGGACTACGAGGACCAGATATACTGAGATTTGAATACGCACTCAGCATGGAGTAATACCCTACATCCACCGGAGACTCACATTTTGGATACTGGTCATAAGGCATTGGTGTTCCATGATTTTTGGTTGCCATCATCACTGTAGGATACTGTCCCTGTGGTCTTTGATCCTGAGGTGGGAAGTGAACTCCAGATGGAAGGCCGTTAGTTAAAGGTGCAGTACTTTGGGGTTTTCCAGCAGAGGAACTTGGTATACTAACTAAAGAAGGTACAGACCTGGTTTCCAATTTGTTTTTGGTGGGAAGCTTTTCCTCTAAGTCTTGATAGACTTGAGTCCTTATACTTGGATCAGATTGCCTCTTTGGAGCAGCACGCTTCAGCTCTGAAGTGCCATCACTTTTAGTGCTACAGGGAACACTATTACTTTTTACCAGTCCTCCTTCACTTATAGTTTTGGCAGCTGTGCTTCTAGACATGGCACGAAGTTCATCAGCTACGGATCGCTGAGGCTGATTTCCTCTTTCTGGATGATAGTATTTGCATTTGTGTCCATACGTACATTTTTTCCCTATTAATACAGACATAATCAGATTAAAAAAACTTCAAACAAAATCTGTTAGCCATCAAATAACAGAAATGCCCCTCATTTAAAGTTTTACTGTTGATTTGAAAGATCTTGCAAACAACATAGGTTTGGTGCAACACAAGGTGTACTCTAAGAGCTCCTCTCCTGTTTTGTGTGGAAAAAAGAGGCAGTGGTAGTATCCCACAGCTGGTACTCTTGGAATGCAGACTAACACTACCAGCCACGTTTTGAGCTGAACGTGGCACTGCCAGGGAGTCTGTACACACCTGCTGTGCTGGGCCAAAGCAATATATAGACAGAAAACTTAATAGGGAAGTCCCACAGCCCTAAGGCCAGCAGGTTTCAGCTCAGTCAAGATGCCTGTAGGAATGTTCAGCAGCTAAACTTCAGATAGCTCAATTAATTTTCTGGAAGAAAACCTCAATATCTCATGACATTAGAAAAGGGCTTCTGGAACCTGCAGAATTTAGGTGTTGATTTGGATCTACTCCAATCAATAATTAAGTTGCTTCTTTGGTTCAACTAGTAGACAGAAATGTTTTCTAAGTAGCACATGAAAAAATCTCTTCAGTTTCCACCATCAGCTCAGCATTTCAATCCATGTCAGGCTAAGACAACAACGTTAAAACCAATGTTAAAGAGTTTTTAACAGTTTTGGCAGTGCTAAAGTAAAGCAGGAGCTTGGTCCCCAGTCCCAGTACAAAAAAGTTGATGGTTAAATCAAATTACCATATGGACATGGTTGCTTCTTATGTTCTGGCACAATAGGCTTCTTCCTAAGAAAATTGTCCAGACTTGGACCATGGCGGCCAAGAGGATCATCAGGAGGCATAAATCTGTAGAGAAAGAAAAAAGTATTATGGAAGCAAACAAGCCTTTTCATACTCCTCATGCAATGACCAAGAACCTCATAACTATGCTACACCATAACCTGCCATCCTGTAGTTTTTAAATCTAGGAACCTCGAGATCAGTTTTGGGTCTTTCTGCTGCAGGTACTGCCTGACAGGTAGGTCACAGGAATAGACTGTGTGGACACCTCTAGACTGTTACAGACACCTTTGGTCCAGCTTAGCTGATGCTTTGTGGCAAAGCAGGGCTGCAAATAAGTCATCCCAAAATCAAAAGTTAAGGGCAGCAATACAGGCAGCCATTTCTTAAAACGCCACTACTAGCTTTGCAAAACTGTGCTGACTGCCTAGGACTCTTGCATCAGCATTCAGGCACCTCAGCACAAGATCCTGCTTGGTGGGGTACTGAGTCCCTCCTACTACAAGAAGCCACCAGCTGTAACTGTAGTTGATCTGCAGGCTGGGGTACAGAGTTACTACAGGTGGATCTAATCAGACAGTTGAACTACAGACCCCCCAAGGTTCACTCCAACATGGGTTTTTCTGTGACTCTAGGACTTAGGAGTCTAACCACAGGCACTCAGAAATGTTGGCTCACTGTATCAACAGAACTGGAATATTATACCATAGCATACATCAAAACACATTGGTATATACCAAAAGAGGAAAAAATAGCATAAAAAGACATAAACATGTTGCTACAAAACCAGTTTAGAGTACTTTTATTCAGAAGACCGAATCTATGATTGACTATTCCCCCTGTTTTCCTACATGTACCTAGTGATTTGTGTGTAAGATAAAAAATTCGTACAAATCTTCAAACTGTCCCTCCCCCAATTATTTTAGTGGCACATGTAAAGACAGAACGACTTACTTGTCATTAACAAATGAATACATCAACAAGCGTTCATCTATGAACTTCTTCCATTCTGGCTTTTCATTAGCTAGATCCCTGTAGTTATCATTAGAGACAATGATGCCATCTGACTCGAAGGCCAACTTCACTATAAATCGGTCATCGTAGCACACCACCCTTCTCCCTTGCACGCGCCGGGATGGTGTGAACACGAGAATCTTCTCCTTTTCTAATTTACGTAAGATTTCTTGATCTACAAGGAATAGGAATCAAAAGCCAAACAAGAAAGAAAAGAAAAAATTTTGTTTAATCTCTAAAGATATTAGACTTGAGGAAGAAAATCCAAGAATTTAGGACTACAAATGTCTCAGATGGTTATAGTCCAGCAGAAGGTGTCCCATATATGATACCTGAACTTATAGTCAGCAGTCAGCTGGCAATACTTTCAAAAAACCCTACAAACAAATCAAGACCTCTTGCTCCACACCATTTCTCTTTAGACTAACACAGGGGACCTTGTTCATGTTCCTGTGGTTCTAAAAAACCCCTATTTTATCAAAACGCCTGTGCAAAACTCCTCTGGTTGAAGGGGCCATTTTAAACACCACTGAATGGGAGGACTACACCCAAGAACAGCCACAGCCTTCCCATAACAGAGCTCCTTGGTAAGGACAGATCTTTTCCATTTCTTTGCAGAACCCAGCAAGAAGCATCTTTTGAAAGAATTCCAGTAGCTCACATTAACGGGACTGTCTCATTGAAGTCTCTGCCCATCAAGAGAAGAGGTACCCCAAAGGACTAGAAAACCCACATTCTGTAGAAGCACCCAGGTTCTCCACAAATATTAACAGCATTCCCCAGAAAGACCTCTGATGTCATTTTATAACCAACAGCAGAAATGGTGGTAGTTTGTTTTGTTTTGATTTTTTTGTTAACACCAGTAATAGTTTAGATTGTATCTTTCCTTGAATGGTTTACATGTTTATACATAAGTTCTTATCAAAGCCAAACAGATTTCTCTTCAATCCTTCTAAATAAGCATATTTAGCATTTTATGTAGTTCCTTCTTGTTCTACACAATCTGTCACTCGCATATCCCAAAATTATTTCCCCTTTTCCTGTGTGCAACCTTAGGAGATCCTAAGGAGCTTTGAAAGATGGACCTCAGGCTACTAAGGAGGTTGTACCTAGTACTGGAGCACCTACCCCTTATGTTGATTCTTCTACCTATCACTCTCCTCGGAACAGACAAGCTATGTAAGAAAAATACACAAAAAAACTAGGCAACATCTAAAAGAGCAGAAGATGCCTGCACAGTGAATATGAGTCATGGCTCTAAGTAATGGTTAAGATCTCAAATAACTCAACTGTTTCGTAGCATAAGAAACTTGACAGGGAACATGTTCCATCTGGGAAAATAAAAAGATTCCAACAGGGAGAAATACAGCATTAATATTACATATAAGCAATATATTTGATACAAGCATTTATCTGCTTAGCAGAAAAAGCACAAGATTTTAAATTAAATACAACCTTTTTGTATTCAACCCCCCACAAAGTGGTAAATGATGAGTGAGAGTGTGATGGAAGGTGATTTTTTTTCCCTGCTAAGAAACAATAAAAAGATCTGCCATGTGATGACTGGCAGGTATTGGTAAGAAAGATGTGGCTGTTGTTTAGTCCAAGAGGCTTCTCATGAATGTGGACAGTCTAGAACCATCCCCACGTTAGTCATCTAGGGCTTTTTCAAAACTCCAGCTGGCCACGTATTTCAGGTGCATATCTCTGGAAACAGTGTCAGCACCATGTATTTTACACACCTGGTAGCACACAGGCTTCCTGCATCCTTAGAAGGAAACAGAAGATGCAATATTTTTACAGAAGATACAATAACCTGCTCTGATCTTCCTCCCATTTTCAGGGTCCGTGATGACACATGGAAAATCGATTTCTTGTTGCTAGACAACTGGCCAATTCTAGCCTTGCTGCTTTCTTGAAATGCCGCTCGGGGCATTTAGCCCTATGCACACTTCAAGCAGATGTCACAATTTATTTCTAAGTGGCCAAATTTTTATTACTTAGCCAATGCTCCTCTCATGCCCCAAACCCTAGTACAGCAAAAGAAAATGGCTTCAAGAGAAAGGCTCCACACTGCCAGTGCTGACAGGGTAACAGCAGCTTTCCAAATGTTTCCATGTTTTAACGTGCTATATTCTAGTAGCAATCAAGCAAATGGAATGAAGTGTTGAGAGCATCTTTCCAGATATTTGAAAATGCACATGGCAATCAAAACATGCTTCTGTATTCTTTTAGAAGCTCCAGCTATTAGTCTCAAAAGCCTCCCCTCCTTTAATGGTAGTCATGTTGGGCCCCCCTTAAAAAAGTCCCTTCCTCCTCTCCAAGTTCTAGGATTTTTTTAACCCCAAATTCCTTTCTGTTTCAGCTTTAGGGCAGTCGGAGGATGTCTCTCCAGCCTTCACAAAGAACCTGTTAGTTTGATGAAGGAATAAATACCTCTACACCAAATTTTTTTCTAGATAAACACATTCAAAATTAAAATTTTCAAAAGTTGTCTATTTGCTAATAGAATGACAAAGAGGGGAACCATTCCTTTTCTGTCTGGATAATTCCCATAACCCAGAGCATGGGCAGTGACAGGCCAGCCTGGCAGAATCTGCTTACCACAAGAAATAATACCCACCAAATGACTAACTTCAAACCTCTTTGCTACTAATGCTGCATGGACATAGCATATTTTAAAAAAGGCAGTTACATTCTTCAAGAAGTAAGTAGCAACATTATTGGAAACTTGAGCAGATGAGCAGAACAGAACAGGAGGACTGGGAGAGGGCATTGCTTTGTCTTTTTCCTTCCTCTAGATTGCAATGAAGTTACTTTCTGTTACAGCGTTTCATTGCTAAAGGTTTGTTCATTTGAGCAGTAGCACTTGTGCTGTGCAAAGCACTGAACAAACAAGCAAAGATGGAGCTTACCTGTTATAAGAGCATCTGGTCTCGACTGTTCTTTCCTCCACGCTGGCACAAACACAGTAACATCCTTGTGGCCTCTTTCCAAAAACCAGTCAACTGCCAATTTGATTCCTCGACAAGAAAATACTTCTTTGTTCCCGTGGCTGAAACACACATTAAAATTCTTTATTAGACGACTTTGTTTTTCTGTGACCATAAACGGAGGTCAGTAAAATGCGGATGTCAAAGCCATGCTCTTCACTTGCTCCATGGTTTCTCAAGGCAACTGGGAGTCTGTCTGAGCCTTGCCCAAACACAGCCATCATTTCCAAAACAGAGTGGGAGAGGGCTACTAAATCTGCCAAACACATTTATCACCTGTACAAAAATTTGACAAGTAAAGAAAAATACAAGTAGGGGCTTTTAAAAATCCTCATAGACCAACCAAAAGTATGAGGTATAACAGGCAGCTCAAAGACTTGATGAGGGAAAGCAGAAGGCTGGAAATACCAACATGAGAGTGAACTGTGTTTAGGAAATGTTAGTAGATGAGCACAAGTGTTCATGGCAGCAGGGGAAGGGACAGCAGAGCCTGCCACAGGAGCTCCGTGAGGTCCTGTGTGAACAGGGAAACAGAGAGAAGGGCTCCACGCCCAAGGGGATGGCAGGCACTCAGCAGGACAAATTAGGCAAACTGGAGAGACTGTCCAAAATCAACATGGCAAAACTAAGAATGTGCTTAGTACATACTTCAGAAAGAGAAATTAATGTTATTTAAAAAGCTGTGAAGAGACAATTAAGCAGAAACTGATCAGACACAAGCAAAACAAAATATGTGTGTCTGTTGTGCAATAACTGTCTGGGGTAAGACAAGAGACGCAATTATGTCATTTTCTAAAGGCAGACAAGTCCTCGCCCAACTTCTACATCCAGTTTCAGGCATGACATTATAAAAGACATAGGTGAAATGGAAAGAATCTAAAAGAAAGTGAAAGGAGACCTACAGGGAAAGGCTGAAGGAAGCACATTTAGCTAATCTGGAAAAAAAAAGCAGCTTGTGGAAGAACAAACCAATCTTCCATGTATAGGAAGTAACTGAAATGGAGGACAGCAATCAATCAATGGATGTCCATACAAAGGTTCTGGGAGCAGGGAGCTGCTGTGAGAAGAGTTTGGGATTGCTCCATGATGGGCACACCCAGCTCTAGCCAGCTCCACAGCAGAGGAGAAGGGAATGAGGGAACACCAAGGCTGGAGGAGGAGGTGCTTCATGAGGAGCAGGAATACCCTCAGAGGGACTTGCAGACTGGAGAACAGGAAAAGTGCAAGAAAGAAGGAGCAGCAGAGAAAAATTGTGACACTCTGACCTCAGCCCCCTGCACTGCTCACAGCTGCTCTGAGAGGACTGACTGCCACCTGCAGCTGTGACAAGGTCTAAGAGTGAGGCTGTGGTGAGGTAGTGGGGAGGACACATGTTTGGAATGAAGCAAGCCTGGAAAAGGAGAGACAGTCTTCCCCCCAAATATTTTAACGTTTGTCTTTTTTGTTTCCCAATACCTGATTTGGAATTTAATATTTATATTAACTGGCCATAAATTAAATTGAATTCCCCAAGCTGAGTCTGCCTGACATAAAAAATTACTTGACGAGTGATCTCCCTGTCACTGTTTTGAGCCATGGGTTTTCTTGCTTCTGTTCCTCCTGTTTTCTCCCCCATTCTGCTGGGAGGAGGCAAGCCACAGCCAACCCACTATAGTCCCACTGGGTAAGGACAGAAAAGTCCTTAACTAGCACAAGAAACAGTTAAGCACTATGTCAGTAAAAGCTTTCTCCCTAGTCTGTGGGACAGCCTGGCCACGGATTTTGGGATCTCCTCATCGAACACTTTGCAGAACAAGTCAGACAGCTCCTCTGAGGCCAGTCTGGGTTCTCCATGCACAAGAGGAGACAAGCAACTTTTGTGAGGTCTGTCCCAACCCTGCAGCTCTGTGCAGCAGAAGAAACAAAGGGGCATGGAAACAAGCCACCACCTTTCACTTGGCTTGTCATGTATAGCAGGTATGCCACAATCTGCTTTCCAGAAAGGTAAAAGACAATTCTTTGTCTGTGATTTGTGAAGAGGACAACAGCATGATAAGATAGCCACAGGAATTTTAAAAGTTCTTTCTCCTTGCATGTTTTGAGGTAAATAAAACACCAGAAAGTTATTTAAAAACTTTTCTCCCCCTCAGTAGGCAATTTTCAGTACCTATTATTTCCACCTTTCTAAAACATAGCACTGCTGCTTGTTTCTTGACACTGACGGAGCTTGAATAATTGTGCAATGGACAAGGTGCCAAAGTAAAAGTGAGAAAAACTTTGCAAAAATGTTCCGATTTCAGAAGCCTGTGAAGGAGGTGGCGTACACTTGCACCTGTGTCAAGAGAGAATGAGTCATGGCTAACACCTCTTACAAAGCATCATTCTCAGCAGAGGCTGTGTTGAAGGTCACAGATCCCAAACAAAAGCGGAAAAAAAAAAGAAAAGGAAAAGGCAAAGAAGAGCCCACTACCATTAACTGAATTTAAGTGAGGAAGTATCCTAGTTCCTCTTCTAATGATACTAGAGACAGTACCTGCAAACATAAGCACATACTCTGATATTGCAATTGTTGCCAGCCATAACAATCAAAGTTTGTAGATTTTAGCTGGTATAGGGTACCTTAAGGATAGCTTAAGCCCATCTTCTGTGCCTACAGGGCTACACTAGGAACACTGTCAGGAACAATATATCTATGTACCTCAATATCCTGTTTAGCTATGGTTATAGACCTCTGCAGTAACGCATTCCCTGTTTTCTATGATTGTATCACATGACATAGTATTATATCATAACAACACTGTAATAATAAAACACAGACCAGTATTTTTCTAGGCATTGGTTTATACTATACAACTGTTCTTGTGCTTGTTTGGCTGAAAGAGTGGTATCTTTGTGTATTTCAAAACTTACCAGGAACGGGAAACCAAACCACACACAGATGTGACACACTTAAAGTGCACATGCACACAGAGCACAGCAAAAATGGCCAACAGTATTTCATCCATGGTCTAACTCCATCTTCCCTCAACAACACAAGATCAGGACACTTGGTGCACATTCAGCGCCCAGGGAGCAGCCATAAGGTAAGTTTTGCAAAGCCTGAGACAAGAGGTTACTGCTCGTGCTATCAGCAGGCTGTGTGCAACCATAAACATATTGTAATCCATTTTAAAACAGTAAGGAAGGGCTTGTTCCAGCTACTAAATTCCAGTGGAATCACTGGACTGTGATTGCTCTACACAATCTCCATGGTTTCAAGTGGATAAACCCACTTTTCACTCCTGACAGTGAACAAGTGGTGTGTTAGAGCACATTTTAGCAACACTATGTTTCTTTCTGCAAGTCTGAGAAATAATTTCAGGAAAAAAATCCTGGACTCTTGGAAAAAAAATGCATATTCTTGCTCATGGCTTTCCATCAGGTTGTAGTTCAGGCCATGCTGTTAAAGGCAGAGGGAGGACCAGGCAGTTCAGCTCCTTAGTTTTCTCTTGCCTAATACAGACTTAAAATTCTTTCATCCAGAACAGAAATTTCAAATATACTTAAACTGTATGAAACAGAAGCGGGGAATGCATTACAATGCACACCAGCTACTCTGCACTGCTGAGCAAGTGAATTTATAACTTGCATAAATCTTTACTGTTTTTTCCGCTCCTTTTCAGACACATGCCTAAGCTCGGATCTGAGCGGATACAAATTCCAAGGAATTTAAATCATTAGTGAGAAAGTCTGTGAAAGAGATGTGCAATTAAAATTTCTTTTGTTTTGTTGTTATGCAGATTTGATGCTCTTCATTTTGTGATCTTTGTGCTTCATCAGCTTTATGATACATCATACGGTGAAAAGACTGAAATCATGCTACTGCTTCTGACTTTCTTTTTCTTAGTTGTAAAAAAGATGAGAAATGTTTGTACTTCTTTGTCAAGAAACTTTCTTTTAAAAACCTCTTTCCTATTATTAGGAATATGAGAAAGCTAAGACCAGTCAGGTTGACAGCTGTAGCCCTGGGTGAGATACAGGTGTACGGTACTTTGGTTCTGCTTGCTGACTATGTTTCACCTACCACTCCCAGTTGCAAGATGAAGTATATTCCTTTAAAAGTACCTATTTCTTTTTCATATCATGTATGAATGATTCTTTTTATCACCACTTTCATATTCGGTCTGTTGATAGTTGTAGTTTTCTTTTTAAATGAAAGAAAACGAAGTAGCATAAGGGTTCCTAAGCAAAAAATCAATCAAGCACTTTCTAGGCTAGGAGAATAAGCAGAAAGCGTAAAACTTTTGCTGAGGACACTTTTCATTTTCTCCACTACCTTCCTAGACCCCAAATTAAGATTTTCTAGTGACCATCTTGGAAAGACTTGTGGTACACACTCGAAAAAGACTGACTACTTAGAATACCTGCAAGACTTCTAGTGTGCTCTAATACAACATTCAAACCAAAACTCAGATTCTGAAAGCTACAGAAAACACATACATTGACGACAAGAGGCAAGGTCTACAATAATGTCTGTTGCATACAGGTTTTCATATAACTGAAATCTGGACACATCCACACACTTACCACGTAAAAGCATATTGACTAAAATAAAGAACAAAACTAAAACACATACCTGCCCAGTACAAGTTATTACAGAGTTAGTAAACTATTTTCTTCTATCATATCATGGGAGGAAGAGTGTTCAGTCCATAGCACAGATGGAGAACAATTTCCACCCTATATCGTATCAGTGACTCATAACTTTGGCAGCTTTGTTTTGTAACTAGCCTCATCCCTTTTAAATGACTTTTTTTTAAGCTCTACTAATTCCCTAATCACAGAAATAATTTGTCCCAAAACATCTCTCAGTAACCTGAGCCTTCTATCAGCCCTGCATTTGTTCCCTCCTACATATGGATATTTTGGTGCCAAAATGAAACAGACAGAACAGTTGCCAAATGTTTGGGGTTTTTTTGCATTAGCCCAAACTACTTCAATGCTTTGAGGAGTTTTAAGGAAAAAAAGACTTGGAAGCTGTAACATATTTCATAATACCTTTTGCCTGTAGGGCTTCCAATGCTAGAGCACTCCGCAAGTACAGCAGGTGCTGTCTCCAGCCAGAACTGCACACAGGTCTCTGACTGAGCAAGAGCCAGACACTGAGCACTGAGAGGTCAAAACAGGCAAAAAGAAGCTACACTCAAAGCTGCCAGCGACAAGCTCCTATCCATGTGATTGTTACTTGCTGGAAAAATATTTTTATCTATTCCTTAAACTGACTTCTCAAAATAATCTAAAAAAAATAGACAGACAGTGCTACTGAAAGATGAATGTCTGAATCAAAGTACCAAGATACAACTATGTCTACTAACTCAGCAACACAATCTGAGGAGAAGCTAATGCAGCTAAACCGTTAGTCTGTTAAAATAAATTGCCACACAAAAACTCCATATGGCATAGATAAGACAATTGAGCCATCCTTTGGCTGACACAATTTGCAGTTGTGGAGAAACTTCTGTGCAGGCAGGGTATTAGTGAACCTTTTACTACAGCCAAATGACCCGCCTTAGGGTTAACACATGGGACCAAGGCTCAGTTGCCTTAACAGAGATGCCTTAACACTGGTTAGGCACCTCAGTGACTCTTCCTCCAGCTGAATGCCACTCCTGAATGGACTGGGGGCTCCGCCCATGACTTGTCAGGCCTGGGTATATGCTGCCGGTGCCACCAAGCACCTACAACATCCACAGCTGGCGGGATGGCTGGGCATGAAAGCTGGAAGAAAATGGTAAAATACCTGACTTCAAGTGAGAATGTATTTACCTAAAAACCAACTCCCCAAATCAGCATCTTCCTCTTCCCAAACAAAAATTAAGTACACTATTTATCTCATGGTGTGTTTTCCCTTGTGCAATGATGTACAATTAAGGACCATTTAAATACACAGGCCAAGGTTTTCCAGAAAGGGAAGCTGAAATGCATCACCTCCATGGCCTGGGAATCCCAAGGGTGAAGTTTTCAGAGGAATCTAATTGCCCAAAACAAGATCAATTGATTTTAATCTGCAAATCAAGATGGACCATGATCAAAATACTTCAATTCCTTTGCCCATAAACTTCTGAAAGTCGTTGTCTAAAAATAATACAAAAGCAAGTAAAATAATCAAATAATTTTACATCAGTGTTATCTTCATGTTGCACTCTCTGTAGGCACAGCAGACTTCTCTTCTGCCAGTATGTTTTCAGCATAAAGTTTTATATATATTTGAAACATTCTTTTCACAGTCAGCAAAGAAAGTCTGAAGGCACACAGGGTACCCAGGGAAAACTAGTATGGAACAGAAGCAAATGAATAAAATGGTTATAATTTTCTCACTGTCATTGTAAATAACAACTTTGTTCTTTACTCCTTACTTCTTGGTAGCAAAACCCTTACTTTGGTTCCAGCAAAGAAAAGTATCACAGCAATAATCAATTTTAGTCCATTTTCAACATCCCAACCTTATCCTTGAAATTACAAGAGAGGGCAAATGACTGTGCAAATTTGCTGCCATATATTTCTCTCCTCAAAAGGAACTCCTTTGTTCTCAATGTTAGCAGTGAAGGGAAGTCTTAAAGCGTCAAAAGAGAACCTTAAAACCTTGCCTCTGTTGCCTCACGGAGAAACAGGACCTTCCCCCCTTGATCCCAAACTAGGCAGGCTCAGCTGAGGAAGCTGGGGATGCATGAAGAGCAGGTCCAAGAACTCCATGGAGAAGAGACAGATGTAGGGGTGACAGTGATGACAAAGAGCTGATAATATGCTGTTGTTAGATGGATGGAGATCACCTTCTTTCGCTTACCTCAACTATGTAAAAGGAAAATTTAGGGTAGCTAAAATCTTAGCACACAGGGAGGGATACAGAACTACTAGTGACCGAAATGTGTTACCTGGCTAGTATCAGTGCTGTGCAGCTTACACTAAATAAGGTCCTGAGTACATTTTCCTGGAGGAAAAATGCCTCTCTCACTCATATGGACCAAAGTTCTAAATGAATATTTTGCATTACAGTATTATCATCTACATGCAAAACACCCAACTCACCTTATGAAGCAGGGTTAGAACTACATAGTTCTCTGGAAAGCTGACATAGGTCACTGCTCAGGTATGGCACGACTGAATTCTGGGTCCTATACCTCAGTTCAGCCTCACTCACTGCTGTGGTAAGGGTCTATCAGAAGGTCCACAACAGCTCCAGGGGATTATTCAATTTGCTGTTCAGCTCTGATTTTAAATTTATACACACAGACAAACCATTCTCATCTCTAAGAGCATTCTAACAAAAAACATGGTGTGTGTTTAAGGCCTAAACTGTGGGCATCTTTCCTCTTCTGGAAAAGGATTAAGTCAGCATCAAGAAAGGCAGAATAACAAAACAAGACCAGATTTGATGTATCCTATAGAAGCTAAATAGCAATTCTTCAAGTCATAGCCTGCAAAAGCCTCCTTTCTGCTATTCAGTTGAAAGAGGGTGTTTTCTTTGTTTTTAAAACTTCAACCAATTCATATTCTTTAGACCGTATTGGATTTTTAAACTTGACCTACACAAGATGCATTTGATCACTCATTTTCAGTTGAAGGCACAAATGACAAGCAGTGCCATATGAAAGTTTAAGGAAAGCTTTCCAAGTGTTACCAAAAGGCAGAAAAATTGAGTGTCAGGTTTTTCTTAATCTACAGTTTGCTAAAGCAGCTTGTCTGTAACAAGAGTAGTCACCAGACTAGACTGGCATTTTTGCTGGCTCTGGCTTGCCAGAGCAAGTTGTTCTGACCCAAGCCTTTTTCTGCACTGCTCTTAAGGAATTCATGAATCCATCAGTTCATTAGATGCAACCACATCCACAAATATGAATATCCAGTCACATAATCAGACATATCCTTCCTCCTTTGTGTTGGACCGAGTTGTTCTCCCAATGACAAAAACACCAGGTTATGTTTACATGTCTAATGGAAAAGTAATTCTTTCTGATTCCCCCTGCTCTGAATTAGGAAGCTGAATCAACTCATTTTGCAGCCACCTAGTCACTAGATGAGACGCAGATAGGAAAGCATCCCTGGCTCTGGGACAGAGGCAAGCCTAAAAGTAAATCACTCTGTGTCACTCACCGGATGTTTTGTGAAACTACATCCTTAATTAGCCATGGAATGGAGATACAGGGCAGTACAGTGTTTGATCCTTCCAGGACAGCTGTCTCATCCTACCTGTATTATTGGACATCAGTCACCTCAATCTTCTCCACAAGACTTTCCCTTTCCATCAAATACATCCTTTAAATGAAAATTAGTAGCTCTTATCTAGAATAATTCTTACAGTAAATGGTACCATCAAGTATGTTCATTACAACAACATGGGAGTAAGAATCACAGTCTAACCATTCTTGTGATAGCATATGAGAAAGCTTTCAAGAACATCTCTCAAAAGACTATCTCCAGTCTTGCTTAGGGCACAGGCCCATTTCCCTTTAGCAATTCCAGAGTGAACTCATCGGCCACAGCTTGGAAGAGCAAAGAGCAAAGACAAAACTGTGTCAATTTATAGTCACCCATAAAAGGATCCTGGACATTTAGACACAGAAATCTGAAGAAGATTGAACTGCAAGTGAACTCGTGTCTCCTGCATGTAAAAGCTGAAATCTTTTCAGTATTTGAAGTGCTTAGTTACTAGTACCTATTTTGTTGAAGAGGAAAGGACAGATCCTGTGGGCAAACAACCGGTTGCACAACTAGTGTCAGCAGCTGAGACTCATCTTTTACATACATGGGACTGGCTTTCCTAATGAAGGACTGATTTCTGGAAAAAGGTGGGATTCACTGGACCAACCAGCCAGTTGGCAAAGATGCTTTTGTTCTGACCTTCACGGCAAGGTGCCAGCAATTCAGGAAGTTTCTGGAGTGCTTTTGCGGTAACTTCTTAACATGACTGAGGACCTAACAAGTGAACCAGCTGGGCCTCATACTTAGAAACAAGGGAGAACAAGACTGACATGGGAAAGTCATGGGCAGCCTTTGCTGCAGTGACCGTGAAGAGGCATATCCTGTGAAGAAAGAGCAAGGCAAAAAGCACAATTACAAGACCAGAATTCAGGAGAGCAGATTTTGGCCTATTCAGGAGAATCCCATGCAGAGAAGAGTGCACAGGAGAGACGGCAGATTTTTAAAGGATCACCCGTGCCAAGCTCAAGACTGGCCGACAGCAATGTGCAGGAAGTTGGGCAAAGGTAACAGGACAAGCCTTTCCCTCACCTGACTTTTGGGAACACTGAAATGGGATATTGCCAGGCTGCTGGGCCCTGATGGGTATTGAGGGAGCTGGCTAATGACATTTTAACGCCTCTCTTGGCAATTTTTGAAAGGTTGTGGTGATTGGGGATATTCCCAAGGTCTAGAAAAGGGCAAATATCCCTTCCATTTTAAAGGCGGGCAAGAAAGATAATTCAGGGACCTACAAAGCTGGTCAGCCTCACCTTGATCCTTACAAAGGTGATGGAGCAAATCGTCCCGCAAACCCCTTCTGTATGTAGATTGGATGAAGGTGACTGGGAACAGTCAGCATGGATTTATGAAGGAGAAGTAAGCTTGACCAGCCTCATAGCCTTTTATGGTGAGATGACTTGTTCAGTGGATGAGGAGAGCAGTGGACACTGTTTATTGTGGCTTTAACAAAGCTTCTGACAGCTTTGTTCTCGTAACAGCCTTCTCTTAGCACAGCCTCGCTGACAAACCAAGGAAATTGGGACGAGGTAAGAGGATAGAGAGCTGGACTGAAATCTGACTTGAACGGCTGCACTCAAAGGGTTATGCTTAGTGGCACAAAGTCCAGTTGAAGGTCAGTCAGTGTCTGTGTACTCCAGGGACTGACATGGGGGAATGCACTGCTTAACATCTTCATAATGACCCAGATAACAGAACAGAGTTCACCCTCAGCAAGTTTGCAGAGGATGCTCAACTGGGAGGAGAACAACAGATGGGTGTACTCTCATTCTGAAGGATTCTGGTCAGGATAGGGCAACGGGCCAACAGGTACCTCAGCAAGTTCAACACAGAGAAATGCCAATCCTGCAGCTGGGGAGGACTAATGCTAATCCTCAGTACAGGCTGGGGGCTGACCATCCGGAAAGCAACTCTGAAGTGAAGGATGATGGGGTTCTGGTGAACACCAAGCTGATCATGAGGCACCAGTGTGCATTTGCAGCAGAGAAGGCCAACAGCCTCCTGGGCTGCATTAAGAAAAGTGCTGCCAGCAGGTTTTGAGAGGGGATCCTTCTCTACTCACACATCTGGAGTGCTGGGTTCAGTTCTGGGCTCTCTCATGTAAGACAGACATAGACAATACTGGAGAAAGGCCAGTGAAGCACAACAAAATTAATCAAAAGACTGCTGCTTTCATACAAGGAGGAGAGGCTGAGAGATCTGGGACTGTGCAGCCTAGAGAAGAGAAGGCTTGGGAAGATCTTATCCATGTGTCTAAATACCCAATAAGAAGAAATAAAGGCAACAGAAACTGACTTCTCACTGGTGTCCAGTCACAGAACAAAGAGGCAATGGGCACAAAATAGAATACAAAAAATGTTGTTAAACATAAAATAAGGCAACTTTCTTACAATGATGGCATTCAAACACTGGCCCAGTGAATATGTTGAGTCTCCATCTCCTTAGAGACATTTAAAACCCAACTTGACGTGGCCTTGAACTGACACGGCTCTGTGTAGGGATCGCCAAAGGCCCCTTCCAAATGGCATGATTCTGTGATTACACTTTGTAGAAAACAAGTAAAGACCTGGTCACTTGATTCTTGGATACAGAACAACCGTTCTATTAACAGATTTAATCTGTTCTAATGCCCTGCAGCATGCATCAGATACATTCATATTTGGTTCATTTGATGCAGGTGGTCAAGAAAGTAAATTTGGCATAGGAAGGGAGATCCTAAATATTTATGCTAATTGCTGAATACACATTAAGGAAAAGTAACAGATCTGGAGCTAGTTCTGGAATGTGTTCAGTACAGTTTGTAGGAAAAGTAGAACCTAAGTCCACCCACCAAGTCTGAGCCATGCTAACTATCTAACACACAACTGTTTTGGCTTTACGTGCAGTACAATAAAAACCCATTTTAGAAGTCTCTGGATAACTTCTTGGTTAAGTGCCACAATCGTTTTTGTTCAACTGGACATGCCTTCTCTACAGCTCAAGATGACCCAAGAGATAAGGAATGACAGCAGAATCCAGCAGAAATCCAGCAGAAAGAACTCACAGGAATACACCATATTAAAAAAGTAATATCCTTGTCTTATGGGCTAACTCTGCTACTTAAAAAAACAAAACCCATCATAATGGCATAAATAAGTGGTATATTTAAATTTCATTTCAAAAAGCTTCATTTAAAGGGAATTGACTTGATTACAAGCTAAAAAAAAAATCCCCTGGAAATGCCAGGCGGTTTTTTTTTGGCCAGGAAAAGTCTTGCATTAACTTTTATTCCTAAGCTAATGAAAACCACATCAAATTGTCAGAAAACTAAAACTGACCTCCTAAACCTTGCTGTTAGTAATCAGATAATCTTTATGACTTACTGAAACAGTTACTAATCAATCTATCATTTAATCATTTATATTGCCATAAAACCCTAATCTCTCAGCATGTCTCTCTGCCATTTCCTTCGCTCTTTAATCACCGATGAAGCACGTGAACCTCTCGCCTTCACAGGCAAGTTTGTTGTTATGCACCCAGATGACTGCGTCAGGATCAGTGAATGCTGAAGGTAAGTGTGCTATCTGTGGGCATAAAAGTGAAAGTCATCTTTCACACACTAATCTCAACAATTAATGGCAATAAAACCTAACTCCAAAAATGATAACCAAGACCAATGTTATGGGCAGATCAGTTCTCACAGATTAGCCGACCAAGAAGTATTCCTTAAAGTGCTTAATTCTACATCACTATTTTATAATCTTAAGGAAACTTACATTTGCTGTAACTTTCTGTATGTAACTCTATCTAGCAACTGCCTGTAGCAATGGTGACTACCAAAAATTAAGGACTAGACTGGTAGTGGGAAGGAGAGATTTGACATTTGCCTACAAAGAGAGACTGGCATTAACCTCTGGTTGTTCTAACAGTGAGTAGTACACCACTGAAGTCTTTCAGACCTGTAGCCTGGTTACAAGATTGGCACACTGTGTGGCTGACGAAGACACTTACAAGAGACCCTGCATACAGTTTTAGGCACAGCAAACAATAGCGCTTGAAAGGGGCAAGACCCTTCTGTTTCCATTTAAATAGAAAAGCAAAACCTTCATGGTCACATACCTCATTGCAACATTGCTGCCATCAATAACTATTGGCCTCAGGTTGTCTCCATCCTCTGTCACATCCTCCTGCAGTGGAGACTCTGACCTCTGAGACTCTACGGAAGACGCTTCACGCATTACACTACTGTTAGCATTAGTTACGGTCTGATCAGTCTCAGTTTTATTCCCAAGTTTGACAAGTTCTCCCAAAATATCATTTATTAAAGCATCAGTACCAAGTTTATTTAGTACAAGTTGAACCTGCTCTTCAGAGTAACCCAACTTAAGTGCAAACTCCAGTTTGGTTTGATATTCTTTCACCACATCAGGAGGCTTTTTGACTTCCTTAGGTACTATCTGAGCCTCTTCTATCCTAAAGTCTTGCAAGATTTCATTTCTTTTTAGTATATGAGGCTCTAAGCAAGGAGATCGGCACAGCTGTCGGTGAGTCTTAGGCAATAAATGTGACTCCGATGCAGAATTATTCAGTCTCTCTGAATCATTATCAGAATTTGTGCTTTCTTCAGAGTCACAGCTGGAGCTTCCAGAAGTCTCTTCAGATGCCTCCTTTTCTACGTCTTCTTTCCTAGAATTAACCTTATCCATCGTTGGCTTCTCCGCCATTGACCAAGGTACAATTGCATTTATTTGTGTGCCAGTGCTCCCCACATAAAGGTGGCCTAAGTCATGCCCCAGATGATCCTTCAAGCCCATGAAGCTGCTGCATGTACTTGACTCCACTTTGCTGTTTTTCTTGTATTCCTGAATATAAAGTGTTCCGTATTCCTAAAGAGAAAACAAAAATGTTGCAACTGGTTACACGCATTACTTGTTTTCTGTTTTCTTGCTGCTTCCTCAGAACTGCATTTATTCTCTCACAGCAGAGAATCAGGACTTTTTTCTTTTTTTAAACAAGGAAGGCTTTCTGTGGGAAAAACTCTTCCTAAGGAACATCTATAGCTAAGTGGATAAATAACTAACTATCTGTCTTTTGAATGTTTCAAATGTTTTTACTTACACATTTCTAGAAATGCATTTATGAAAGAATATGAAACCAAAGACTCCAAGTTTACCTACTCTAATGCAGAGACAGGAGTACAGTCACTATCTAAAAACAATGAAATACTTCTTCTAGCATAAGACATTGTTGTAACAATGAAAAAAAAAAATTGACTATAAAATACAAACACTAGAAAAGCTTTTCAAACTAAATACCTTAGACTATGTTGAACAGAAAGAAACTAGAGTAGTGCTAGATTCTTTGGCTTATCAGTAACAGAAAACATGATTAAATAAAAACTTATCGGCCCTGAAAGACACTATCAGTTCAACTGAATACACTCAAACTATTTCTGAATTCCCTTATAAAGTGATAATTAAGTCAAGAAAGACTAATTGCTCTCAACAGAGTGTTGTATTACTAACACATCCAGCATTTAGGGACATGGATTGATCTAATGGCCAATAAAGCCAATGGAAGTCTTTGCACTAATTCCAGCAAACCATTCATCAAGCCAACAAGGCAACAAAATAAAAAGCTGATTTCAGCTCCTGGACTAGACTTGTGCAAGCCTTTCGATAAACCAAATATACATGTATAGATAGGAGTCACTTAGGAAGAATGGAAGAAAAAAAGTTGCAGTTTTCTGGACTTCATACACTTGCCATATTAGATTTCCTGGAGGAATTTTGCATAACAGTAGTTATACAAAAGCTAGTTACCCATTTCATCACAAACATTACTTCAACAACCTATATTTATAGGCAGATTGCTACCTCTTTCCCTTACTTTGCTCTTTTCAACAGGAATCTTTGCTAACTGATTCAATAAAGAAAATAAAACATAAATTATTTCTCATAAATAAAAATGGACCATATGGACCAATTGTACTGCAAGGTTACCATGAAAAAGAAGAATTTAAATTAAGGAAAGACTATGAAACAAAGAGTTCTTTCACACTTCGATCTTGTAAGGCAGAATATAAAGGAAGATATAGAGACAAAGGACTTCACTTGAACTTGACAGATACACTACAAACACAAATTTCATCAAGGAGGATATACTGAGAAAAAACCATTATGTCAAACAATCTCTTGATCTATGCTAATAGAAATTACAGGTATGTCTCATGAACAGTTAAAATTTCTGTCAGCAAATATATTAACTCTCCCATCCCCTTACAGGTGAGCATTTAAGACTGACCCAGTATCTTTAAAATACAGTGTACTTTCCTCTTCTTGGGATAAAGATTAATCCAGTCTTAAGATTAGAGAGAATCAAACAAACAATCCAATCCATGGTTCAGTAAAAGTAGATTCTACAGGCAGAGAGTGCCAAGACATCACCATTGTGGTAGAGTGTTCTGGTTATCGGGCACAAAAACTTACTTTACCTAAACATTTCTAGTTAAAATAAATAAATCTTATCTATCATCAGTGCTTTCATCTCCAACACCTTAATCCAGTCAATACTGATAGGGAAGAAAACAAAGTTTTTATTTAAGATCTTATCTTGTTAGAAGGCAGTAGGGCTGTAATTCTCAGGCAGTGTTTCAATGAATATTGCCTTCTCTTAACTCAAAGCTTTAGGATTTCAAGCAACCCACAGATTAAACACAACAAGAATTTAGGAAATGGACCTTTTCACACAGTGATTTATTAACTAAGATAATATACTCGGTAGCACAGAGCTAGTAACAAATCACAATATTCCAATAAAAGAATACAGTTAAAAAACCAACACTGTGGCCTTCACAGAACTGACACACACACACACACACACACAAAAATTAAAACAAATCGCAAACAAGCAGCCCCTATTGGAAGCCAGGCTGCTTAGCAACTGGCCTCTAGTTGCTAGGATGCGCTCCTTTAACATACCATCATGAATACTAGCACAGCCAAAGAATAATTTGGTATGAACAAAAGCCCATGAAAGAGAGCGGGACTTAAGTGCGTCTGGTTTCCCCTCGGAGAACAATGCAGCTGCCAAACCAATCTGGAAGCCCCGACATCATTGTTCCACCAACCCCACAATCTGCTCTGACTCGAGGAAGTCTAGTTAATGGGCAACACTTTTAAGCTGGACTGAAAAGTTGAGCTGGCTCATGTACCACTGCTGCAGAATACAGGGAGATAATGGGTCACTGCCTAAATCCGTGTACTGTGAAATGTCATTTTAGTATTGAACTAAAAGTGAGGGGAGGTTTTTTTGGAAGGGGGGAGAAGAAGAGGTTGCATATTAACGGCGTCAAATACCAAAAGCCTGAAGTGCATAGATTAGAAAGAGGGGGTTTTTTTTTAGGGTTAGTTAAAATAATACTTAAGTCATTCTCCAATCACTTCTTTCTTGAAGTTTAAGTGCTTTACAGCAACTAGAATCATAACACTCTCCAACACAATTGATTCAAAGAAGTCACTAGCAGAGAAGTCTAGCAAAGAAGCTATTGAAGATCAGGCATTATACGAAACGTACTTTAGATGATTTGCACATCAACTGCATGTGAAAAATGACTGTAGCCTGAACTTGGTCCATTGTTAGGAATATATACATAATCAGCCTCACATCTATCTGCTTTAATTCTCCTGTCAATCTCCATCATGCTCCAATATATAATTGCTTGTTTTGCAAAGAACTCTACTGTTTTTCAGAAATTATTTAAAGAATAGAATAATAAAAGCAGCAACCTTAACATCTCCCACAGATAATATATAGTCATTATACTACTGCTTTAAAAGGGTAGTTAAAACTGTATTTGTACTGTAAATCCAATGCTAAATATTTCTGAAATAGTTTTGCATAAGCAGTACACTATTCCTGGCATTTGGCCTAAACCCTGCATGCAAACTGTATTTATTTTCAGACAAATTTTTACAGTGCCTGGGAACTTTGTATATCGTATTTGTGGTCAATAACATGTCTTAGAAACATTACACTTTGGAGCTCCCATCATGATGTCCTTTATGAGATTCATTGACTAGAACCATGAAAATCAGATGTCACTGTTGAATGCCACTGATTATTTTGTCTTGGTTTGGTTAGTGAAGAGCAACATGCCAGGCAGTCAATTTGAATGAATCTGTATTCCAAATAAACACTAGTGTACCTATATGCAGGACAATGAAGCTCACGCAAACCAGAAAAGGTCACATTTATCTAAGGAGTAACATCAGCTAAGAACTCCTTTATTTACAAGGAGCTTCTATTACACACATATGGTTTTAAAGTATGCTGACTGATACAATGCAATGTAGCTAAGAAAAGCATCTAATACGAATTCTGACTCAAATGAGAGATAAAACAAAAATCACCCAAAACATTCCAGCCAAGAAAGTCTTCACCTTTTGGTTATGCTCACCACAGCTCAGTAAAAGAATTCGTATTTATGAAAAAGTTACTAAAATGGGTAACTCCCTATTTAGACATACCTATGATAACATAAGTTTTAAACTGCAGCCTGTTTGAAACTACAGTATCTCACACTGTGTTCACTGTTACAGGCTTAAAATACTGTATGTACATTTATCAAGTATAAATGTAATAATCCAGATGAGCACTTTCATTGCAGAAGTATAATCTTTTCCCATTTCTTAGAAGTTGTCACTATTTCACACTAACCATTAACAACAATCAGCCCATTGATTCACCTCCACACAAAACAGAAATATTTCTCAAAGGGATGTGGGCAAGTAGATCACCTAATTTTTTACTGTGTATTCAGAATATTTTCCACTTACAGTTGAGCATAAAAGAAGTAATTTAATCCAAATTTAGTTCACAGAGGAAAATAACAGACTAGTGTCATGTGGCACAGTATAACAGAAAATGTGTATTCTCAAAAGACCATCAACAAGTTTCTGAAGATACACTCTACAAGAAAATAGTTCAACATGTTTTCACGCAGGTAGACTTTTTTAAAGTCTTCTAAACACAAAATGGAAAATATTGGAATCAGTTTGTTGAAACATTCATTGCTTGTCACAAACAGAAGTGCAGAGTTGATCAGAATAGCAAAAAAAAAAGTATCCGTTATCCAAATGATAAAGATACTGCAACAATGCAAATAAAATAATGAATATGTAATAAATACCTACTGCTGTAGTTTCTATGTATTTAATTACCATTGTATTTCACTGAGTGCTGTTGTCTGCATCATTCTACCCAACAAAGGAGGGATGTCCCATTGAACAGATTGGTTAATGCTCTGGGGCAACAGATGTCTACTGGAACTGCAGGAGACCAGCAACTGGTGGCCTGCCCATCTTCTGAAAACTTTCAATAGACTCATGCATATGTTCACACAATAGGGCATGTGGTAGAAATGCAAACCTCTTTTTAACCCTTTTATATGCTCTCTTTCCCTCTCAACTGATATATGAAGGTCTTTGTTTTGGACTTTTTTTTTACAGCATCCTTGGAACACAGGCTCATGGAGTGCACAGTGTTTGTTCTTCAGCCTAACATCCGAACTCAAAACATAAAACAAAACAGATCAGAAACTTTATAAAAACAGACAGGTTAGATCTCACACACTGATAACTGGTTTTCAAAGCTCAAAACCTTTGACTGTAACACATTCCGATCTGAGAGCACCCTAACGCTCAATCTTACACTACGGGTATCTTCAGATAGCCAATAATGGAGATCTTCCTATTTCCGCAAACACGGGACATTTCACCCGTTGTATGGTATAATGGAAAAGGTGTCTAATTTTGTTTTCCTTAAAAGCTTTTTCTACTAGTCACAATTTAAATAATAGCTTATTTGCAAAAAAAGGGTAAATACCTGTAACTTAAAAGTTGAAACCTCTCCTTCTCCCCAGTGGGCTAGACAGAATTCGTTTTCTTGATGGCTACTGCCTACCATTTTCAGATTTTGGAAATGCACCATTACTGATGCTTTCAAAAGTTCCTTAATTGAACGCACTGTGTGAGATCAATGCTCTTTAATATACTTAATCTAAGCACATAACTGTTTTTCTTCCCATCTTTTTCCAAGAGACACTCAAAGTGTGCAAATCTCAGCCAACACACAGGCTAGCTCGTTGTCCAAATGCAAACTGATAATGCTGCAACACCAGAAAGGTGAACCATCCCGTTTGTGCAGAGAGAAGCCCCTATACTTACGTTGGCTGGAAAACACACAGACATTGGTTTCTCGTAGCTGTTCCAGAAGCAACTCCTTAACACGATTTCAGCTGCAGACTTCAGGCAAGCAAGCAGAACAATGAATGGACGAACAGATGGACCCGCGATGTCTTTGCTTAACCTATTACTGAGCGGCCGTGGAGCCAATCACGGCTCGCAGAGCTCACAATTAGTTGGCTGGGCAGATGCAAGGCAACCTCCCCACCCTGCATCAGGTTCGGAGGTTTCTAAGATAAGCAAGTTGATGTCATTCTCAGGGTCTGCCCCGGGCAGCATGTGTATTAACGAGGGGTGTGCAGCAACAATAGGCCATACAAAAGAGACTAGCAGGCAGCTGCTGTATGAGAGCCAGAGTCATTAGGGAGCAGGCTGCCAACAAGAAACACCTGGCTTGGGCAGACCAGCTTCTCTTCATTGTTTCTAATTCATGAAACAAAGAAAAGAATTATTTTTTAAGTAGTAAAAATTGTGAGTTTCTATTAAAATATATCAGTCTGAAGGAATATAACCCCTTGTATTATGGAAACAAAAAGTTCTTTGTCAGGAAAAATATTAAAGAGAAATAAATCTATCAGTAGCTATTGTAGTCCTCTTTTCTTGTTAGCAAAATTAATCATAGTGGTATAAGGCACAAGGAGGTATGAAAGGAGCCCACACTAAACACTGAAATGTATTCAGAAACTGCTTTCTGAATTTTCTGACACTTTTCTACATTAGTCAATAATTGCAACAAACTTGCATTTACACACAACTCCAAGAGCACTTGTGGGTAATTTCAATGGAGGAGGTGAAAGTGTTTAAACTAAAACCACAGAATATTAATATATGGAATAACAGATATTTTTAAGCAGTTGAAACATTAGAGCACTTGATAGAAAGGAACTACGAACCACTCTTTTGTTCTGGAGTCACTTATATTTGTTTGCAACAGTACTTTTTTCCTTTTTTTTTTTTCACAGATCTGTTCTAGATGCCAAGATCTTTCCATCTCTTCTCAATGACAGAATATTTGAACAGAAGTTTGGAGCTAGGTTATAGCCAACTCTTTATTGTTTTTATTTTCAATTGAAGTAATCCACATAGAAACATAAACTCCAGTCCACATCTCCCCTCACTGCCCAACATTTCCACTGCCCAACAAAGACATTTAGCAACATAACCGTAGCAAGGTTTAATCCTTGATTAAAAGAGGTGGTGTACTGTGGACTTTCAAATAAGAATTTGCCACTGCTGATAACTTCAATGAAGACAGAAGGAAAGGATTCTGCATTTGCAAATGTTCATCTGAATGACCACTAGAAAAGCATATTTACTGAACTTCAGCATCATTACATGACTAAAAGCAATAATGAGAACCACGGAAGCAGCTGTCCTCCTCTGCTCGCAAGGATAGGCAAACTGCTGGGAAATATCTACTGCGATTTAACAGAAGAATGAGGATAGGTTTGTTAGACCTGTTTCGAATAACTACTCAAGCTATATGTGGATATTAAAGCAATTCAGCATAGTAAATGAAATTACATACCGTCATGCTATTACACGGATGCATTTATCAGGTGCCCAGATATTAAACTTCAAAGAAGAAACCCCAACTATAGTTTCTCTGCACTGTCCATTAAACACTCCTAAAAACAATTACTAACACCACAATTTTGGAGCTTTTAAGTCGGAGGCAGGAGGAGACTCCACACTAATTTCTGCCACTGTGAACACAAAGACTGAGAGAAAGCTACCCACGAGCACAGTGGGACGCCTGATCCCCAGCACTGGATTAAGCCTCTTTGCAAACAGCAAATAAAAGCAGTGATCTGAAAAAGCTAATCAGTCCCTGCTGTGGTATTTAGACTACCTCAGTTGCTGGTATTGGATAACGTTAAGCATATTAAAACTTCTGTAGGCAAAATTGGAAGCCAGTCCCATTCACCTATGTCCAAGAACTGCACTTAAATGCAAGCAGGGTCACTCGGCTAGTCATTTGTTATCTCCCTGATTAGAGCCAGGCATTTCTTTTGCAGTACAGAGATGCTTGCTTTGCAGAGACACACATGATATCCTTTATATACATCTATAACAGAGAACTCTGTGGTAGAGAAGTGCTGTACCTAGGGCTCTACAAGCACAACTACGGCAAGTGTATGACCTGGCTTAGAAATCTGCCTTAAAAATAATGTTGTAAGAAGTTCACTTGCAAAGACCTGCCCCCTCTATGTCTTCTACAGTAATAATAAGAACACCATCCTGTTCCGTGTACCCCCCCTCAATCTACACATACCAAGTGCATGTCTTCAGGGAACCAGGGCTAAACTTTAGTTGCAGATTAATGTTCATGCAAACACCATGCTGCAGCACTATGACCAAAGTGAGAATGGATGCAATCTGAAGACTTACGTTATATTGTTAAATTTACAGAAAATTTTCTAACAAGCTATAGTTGTGTGAATTAAGACATTTTCTAATTCTACCTTGTGGACAACATCAGTTACTTAAACCAGCTGCCCCTTCTGGAAGCATCTTCTCAGCTCTTCCCTCAAAGAAGTTGGGTTGTCGAAGGTTTACAAAGTGTCATATTGTCCTATTAAATCATGCTTGTGATGACAGAAAAGCATTCATATTAAGGTTTAACCAGTACACGAGGCTTCCCTGTGGGAATAATGAACTCACCAAAGACACCTCAGTATGAAACACTGTGGCTCTGCCACCACATCTGTGAAAGGCTATAAGAGCATCACCAGAAGGTACACAGCACAAAAGGACAAAGCAAGTTCTACTTCTTGTGCTAAAACCTCCAAATCCAATAACTAGTTCAACAGCTTCCTATTACACAAAATACAAAGAGGTAGTAAATTAAATCCAGACACAGCAAATGTTAACAGCTCCTTCAAATTTCTGGTCTTGCAGGATGAGTAGGCTATAAAACCCTATTTTTGTGGCTGCTAGGTATGGGCAATTTTGTACAGTGCTTGTCAGGTCCCTAGCGCCACTTGATTAAACAGCAGGCCAGCACAAAATCCTGAATTGCCTGGAGGTGATAGGCTTGGACACTCCAAGGTAGAAGGAGATTTCAGAACAGCACACAGGAAGGGGATGGGATGCTGCAGAGAAACACAGACGAGGGTGTCTCTTGGTTTGGGCGAGGGGTGGGAAGGAGAGCATCCCCTTTACCCCCCCGTCACTGCCCAGTTTGGTGTGAAAAGCACGCATGGAAGGATCAGAGAGACCAAAGGAGGGAGAGCTGGAGCAGCTGGGAAATTCAGATAGCAGAGGCTGAAGATATTAGGCAAGCACTGCCACAAGGCAGAAAAAACCCCCTAAAAATCCTGAAAAGCCCCCAAACCCCCCAAAAAACTTAAACAAAAAAAAAGCTGCTAGTTCCAGCCAAATCTTGTTGTTTTAAACACATTGAAAACAAAGCCTTATTTTAAAAGAAATTATTCTATGCAAGTATACAGAATGGTCATTCTGTCATTCTGTAACTCCAGTGGTACTACTGCAGCAATTAGAAAGACAATTTGTCCCATTAAAGTATTTAATTATCTTTTATTGTAGAACTTTATGCTAAGCCTCGTCTAATAAACGATGCCTTTGCAAGAACACACTGCACAAGTTAAATCAATCACATACCATTGCATTTACGAAATAGAAATTAAGGTTATAGGCTATAGACAAAACTCAGCCCAAAAAAAATGTAACAAACTTACATTTGCTGTTGGATTTGGGAGCTGCAAGGGCGATGCTTATCTTTAAAATTACAAGGTGTCAATACAAAAAGAATATTCTTTTCAAGTTATGTGGGGAGATGCAAACTATCTTAAGTAGAACACTTGAAAGAAGTTCACCTAGTTTTGAGGAGTGGTAAGTGGTGCTCTAGACTGGATCTACACACAGTCAAACACAGACAAAAAACCATCACCAGTCCACAGTCATACAAAGGAGTGAATTAAATGACTTGAAAAGAGTGCTTAGAATTCAGAAAAAGAACTGATCTTACGATAAAGATGAGTAATGTTTTGCCTAGAGAATAACTAACCTTTAAAAAGCACCATATTTTAAAATAAGGTTCAACTGTATTTTCAAATGCAGTGCAATTTCTCTGTAGAAAAAGATGCACTTTCAAATGCATTAAAACAAAGGAGGAAGAGTTCTTTCATTCTTTGAAAAAAGACTCATCTCTCTCTAGTTATCCTTAAAATTTAAAAAAGCAGAGATGCATTTTCCAGCAGGGCATCATCTTAAAAGAAGGTCAGAATGTCTACAGTTTCTGGTATAACCCCATTAGATCATCAGTATGTCAGCTGCATGCAAGACTTGAAAAACCATTGCAACATTTATCAGGATGTCCTCAGGTTTTGAAGAGAAGCTGAAAACCCCAAGCTTTATCATAAGTAGCGATTACTTTTTTTGCTAACCACAGGTAAAACAGATCCAGTCTTTGCTTGACTGTCGGTAGACAAAGGCAGTGACCATGAGCTGTTCATCATGACATGACAAGGCACCCGCCTGCATCTGCACGGTTTGCCTACATTAGGAGCCCAACAGGCTTGAGCCACACCAGCCACCTACACAAAAGGCAGAAAGCAGCATTCTGCAACACCAAAAAACACTGCCATCACCCCTCACTACCACCCTGAGATGCAGCACCTGAAATGAAATACATTTTCTGAAGCATATTTTAATTTTAAAAGTAAATAGTTTTGATCATGTGACAAAACTCCACTATGTTTACCTAAGAGGATGATGAAAAACTCATTGTCTCAGTACCTTACCTTACAGATATTCACTGTATGCATGGATCCCTAAGCTATGCTCCTTTCACAGTATCACAGAATCGCTGAAGTTGGGAGAGACCTCTGTAGGACATCAGCTCCAACTCCTCTGCTCCAGCAGGGCCACCAAGAGCCAGCTGCTGGACCCTGTCCAGACAGCATCTGAACATCTCCAAGAACAGACATGTCACAACATCCCTGGACAGCCTGTGCCAGTGCTTGGTCATCCTCACAGTAAAAATGCATTTTCCTGATGTTCAGAAGGAATAGTCTGTGCCCATTGCTTCTGGTCCTGTCCACGGGCACCACTGAAAAGAGGCTGGCTCTGTCTGCTTTGCACACACCCTTCAGGTATTTATACACATTGATAAGAAACCCAAAAGCCTTCTCTTCTCCAGGGGTAACAGTCCCAGCTCTCTCAGCCTTTCCTCCTAGAGGAGATGCTCCAGTCCCTTCATCATCTTTCTGGCCCTTTATTAGACTCATTCCAGGAACTCCATGTGTCTCTTGTACTGGGGAGCTCAGATTTATCTCACCAGTGCCAAGCAGAGGGGAAGGATCACCTCCCTTGACCTGCTGCACCACCTCTCCTAACACAACCAGGCCACTGCTGGCTCCTCCAGCACAACAACATACAGCAGGCTCAAGGATTTCCCCAGCTTTAAGTGGATGCTCCAACTCAAATGTGGTTAAAGCCCAGAACAAACATACAAACCACTATAACCACACCCGCACAAGCACACCAAGGCATGCACACAGACGGATGATCACAGAAGTCCTGTTTCTGAGGGCAGTAAGTCACATGGCCAGAAATTCTTGGAGGGGTTTTTGGGAACAGACACAAAGCTCTACTGAAAAGTATTCAGAGGTTTGCAAGCCGGAAAGCCCTGAAACCCCCGTCTATGCACTATGGCGGCTGTTGGGCAACTGCTCTCATCAACCCCATCTCATCAAGTGTGAAATGCACTGTCCATTTCTGCAACAAATGGGGGAACAGTGCTTACTCTAAGATTATAACTGTGTAATTTATTTTTTTATTTTATTATTTATGAATTGAAGCAGACACTGAGATACAAAGCATTCCAGGGAAAAAAAAAGTTTTAGAACTGATCCCCTCCCACTTCCAGAAAGAGTCACGTTGTCTGGATGCTTTTTGAGCATGAAAATTTGAACTGTCTAATTAACTTTCCCTGTGACAATACCGGGAGGCCAGACAATGCCTACAACTGTACAAAGTGTATACCATCATGCTTAGCAAAGTACTCTTATTTAAATTTGTTCTGTCAGAAGAAAACCCTCTAACAAAACTAACACGGTTATGGGGAAAAAAAGTATTCTCTTCATTTAAATACACTTAGCTAGTCAACCTAATATCTTTTATCAGTGCCACAGACTATCGTTAACAGTCTGAAAGGTTCGTCAGAGGAAAATAGGCCTCTCAAACTGTCTAGAGACATGGCCAGGTTGTGTTTCAGGCCATGTTTCTGGCAATAGAGCTCCATAATCTCCAGGGTTCCTGGACAGAGTTCAAGGTGTTGGTTGGACTCTGTGTCGCCCTAAATGGCTTCACAGTGTTATGCTTATTTGAGAGACAATTCCTATGCCTGTACCACACGGCTGCAGTTGTCCTTTTGGCCTGGAGCCTTCTGCGAGAGAGCTGCCAGCAGCAGATTTTCTGCACGACTTTCAGCCTTGCCATTTACTTTCTACTGGGATGAAAGAGTCAGAAAACATGTTAAGGTTCAATTTTTTACCCGGGTTTAGTGAGCTAAGAATCAGGGAAGGCAGAGATGATCATGTGGTTTGTCGAGACACACTTAGTACATAACTGTTTCTTACTTTCTGGGGAAGCTTTTAATAGACCTGACAAGTGGCAACAACAGCCAGATCTTACACAAAGTGTGTTACTGTAGCTGCAAATCAAAGTTCCAAACAAACTTGCATTCTTGGAATGAAAGAAAATAGCTGCACAGAAGTCTATCTTATTACCTGTCATTTAAGTATAGCTTTTCTTCATATTTACTGTATTCCTGAACTCAGGAAAGACCATCAGAAAGTCTCCACATTGAGCTACATACAGGCTTTGAAATCCTAGTATTTTACACGTTAATAAAACAGCTTGCTCATATTTAGTAACCTAATATATCAGAAAGAGACAAACCGTGTTAGTGATTTCACATAATTTTCCCAGCTATTTGCAGTCTCAGAGTCATTCTGAGCTCAGAAGTCTGCAACTTTTAAAGCAGTAATTAATATTGCTGACTAAATTTTCTTGTATTTAGTTGAAAAGCCAGCTAGATTTTAGACCTGTGAATTCATGCACAGATTTCTTTATCAAGGCTAACATTTTGAGCCCTTTTGAGTCCCCAGTGCTCCTACTTCGCTCTTCAGCATCCCTGTCATGAAGTTAGATCTGATAACAACAGATGCAAATGGGAATACTTCACTCAGAATTGGTGATGCTATTAATATTTAGTATTAAATAATTTAGTTCGGAAGGAATCTTTGGAGGTCAACTAGTCCAAAAAACCCGAACTTAATAGAGGGTCAGCTAGAGTAGGTTGCTCTGTGTCTTTTCCAAGTCAACTTTTGAGCTTTGCCAAGGCTGGAGACTCCACAACTTCCCCAAGCACATGCCCCAGTGTATAAGTATTCTCACGGTGACAGTTTTCTTCATCTTCAGCCAGAATTTCTCCACTATACCTTGCCAACTGCTGTCTCTTGTCCTTTTGCTACATGCCTCCAAATAGAGTACTTTGTCTTCTCCAAACCCTCAAGTTACAGAGCTGAAGACAGCATTAAGATCCTCCTTAGTCTTCTCAAATAAGGCTGAACAAACTCAGCTCTCCCAGTGTCCTCCTTGTTACATGATGTACTTCGACGCCCTAATCAACCTGGTAGGCATCCACTAGACTTGTCCCTGTAAGGCAGCGTCTTCTCCTGCCCTTTAGAGACCAAAACTGGACTTAGTGCTCCAAACACAATCTCATCAGTGCCAAAAAGAGGTAAATGATCACTCCACTTGACCCAAGGGCAATGCTCTTGATAATATGGCCTATTTAGCCTTATTATCTATTTCTGCAACATCATCTTACATTTATCAAGGGCTCAGGCTTTACTTTCCACAATAGGATCCCATGTCAGCAGATCAACTAAACCCTATTTACAATACCCACTGGAGGCATCTGTTTTCAGTCTGCCTACTACAAACATTTTCTCGTCAGAGCTCTCACAGGCATAACGAAGAGTGCTTCAAGCTGCAGATGAACAATTCAAACTGCTCACAGAAATAGCGACAAAGAGCAATTTTAAGATGATGATGCTTATTTCACACTAATGAAATATCTGAGGTCTCTCCTGCAACATACGTATATATCAAAAGCAAACTGATTTGTAACATACTAATGTCCAAAATTTATCAAGGTGTCCCATTACAGAGTGCTACCACAGCCTTATAAAACTTTGGAGCTGCCAGTTCTATGAACAAATCACATGACAGACTATCACCAAATACTGAAAAAAACCTTAGGAAGGGACCATGCACGGTACCAACACCATTAAAACTTATCAAAGAACATTTATTCTCAGTCCTGAAAAAAACTGGCTGCATAATTTCACAATGCAAACACACTAAATCTCTGTGAGATCTGTAGATTAGTTTCTCCTAAATTATCAGGCAAGGGTGGTTTACCAAGTTTCACTTATAAGCAATGGTCAATTCAGAGAAGAGGGCAAAGAGCTCAAACCAAAGTCGTGACTTTGAATGAGTCCTGGCAGTAAGGTCAAGCTCCAGAAAGTGGCCACTACCTAAACACATCTAGCCACACAGTCTTTTGCTGGAACCAGATGAAAGTCCCATCAATGTATGCATGATACCAGATGTTATTTTCTTCCACACAACAGCTACACTAAAAAGCTCTGAAAAGACAAGTGAACAAGTGGCTGGGGAAACAGCAGCTGAAGCAGAAAACTCTGATTTTAATCTTTCACCAGAAAGCACGCGCTGTAGCTCAGCAACAACTTCAAGAAACTCAGACTGTAATCCCAACAGCAACAGTTCCAGAAACTCTAATGAGCCCAACTCACAGCTCAGCAAGAACAGCAAAAGCCTAGCTGGCAGCCCAGCAAGAATGGCCACACAAATCCCAGAAGCAGCTGCTACAGAGACTTTCCCAGGTGCACAGCCCTGGGCACTTGTACATCACAGTCACTCCCTAGCCAGAACAAACCATTTCCAGTTGTGTATCTGCCATTACAAATAGCATGTATTGGAATTATTGCTGAAGAAAAAATCATCTGAGGTTTCCAAATTAGTTGAATGTCTTAACGGGAAAAGCCTTAGGGGATGTTGCTGCAAGCTATTAGGCTCTAAGGCTCTCCACTAAGACAAAGTTGAGATCTCCGTGAGAGTGTTTATGGCACTTCTTTTAAGAGAACTGTCTCTCATCAAGAATGAGGCCATGCATCGAATCTGGAAAGATCAGATAACTCAGCAATTCAAATATTAGCTTTACAGATGACAATGGATTGAAGAGACCTGTTGAGAGTCAAGGCACCAACTATAATGGTAACTATGAGAGCAGAGAGATGAAGAATGAGATACCAGCTACTCACGTTAACAGTTTAGAGAACAAAAGTAGACTAGGAAAGTAGCTTCTGTTAAAGGAAATGCAATCTGTCCCTTTTCCAGACAATCTCTGCCAAACCACCAAATTTCATTAATTCTAAGATAAAAGGTCTAATCATGGCAACACTGAAATTTTCAGTTCATCATAAAACTTCAAAGCTTCATGGGACTGATTCATTGATTTCACAACTTAGCACATTACTTTTTACAGCTCATAGGGGAGCACGGCTCACACAAATGGTCATTTAGGAATTATCATGTGAGTTTCTGTCAAGTAGTGAAGGGCTCAAAGATTTTTACTCTTTTAAGATGCTCCCTAGACTCTGAGCTTTACCTACTCACAGCAAGCAAAATGCTTTTCAGGTATTTGCAATAACCTGTGTCACATTTACTGAACACCTCCATCTTCACTGATTCTTCAATCTCTGGCACTCCTCTGCAACTTTCAACCACCTCCCAAGACATTCCTTTCATACCAAAAGAAATTACTCTACTTCTTCCATTGGGAGGATTAATAACATCCATTAAACTTTTCTGCACTCCCAACCACTGAATGTCTTGCCCCTCCCTCCTCTCTACCCACTCTTTTCTCAAAATACCAACTTCCTATAAAGTAAAAGCCCTCCTCCTGAATAAAGCTTTAGTTTCCTCATTATCACCCTGAAGAAAACTGTAATTTTAAGACTCAATGCATTTTAAATACTTTGTATAATACTGCAGAAATTTTATGCAAAGAACTTCTTTATCCTGAAAGAATTTAGAATCAAATTACTTTGGTCTAAAACAGAGGCATTGGGAGCTACATTTATGAGCACATAGAAGGTTTCAACACTTAAAGGACAGCAGAACTTGGGATGGTCTAGCATTCTATTTTGTATCCATCTACCCATACATACACACATACATATAAATATATAAATAGACACCCGCCCTCCCAGGAAGGAGGATGATGTATGTCAAATTTTAAAGTGTTACACTGGTATAAATCAAGCAAATACAACCTTAAAACAGCCAAGCCAGCAGGAGAGGTAGTCTGGTGCACACCGTGACATAAGCCTGGAAGAATGATGAATCTCACAGTTGCAGAGGGTGAGCTACGTTAGTCCCCAGGGCAAACTTTGAAAACGTCTCGTCTGGACCTTTCGAGTCAGGAGAGCAGAAGTGCAAGTCTTAAAACTGAGTACGCTTTCAAAACATTCTCATTCTGCAGCTATGACTCAAGAATGAATGGAGCTTCAGTTTGCCAAAGAGCTAAAATAATTCTTTAACTGGGTAGTACAACATCCTAGCAGAGTGCGAAAGTCAGTGCCAAACGTCAAGCCGAGCACTTCGTGCTAAGCAAAACGTAATTCGGATTTCTGGTAGTGCAAGCTAAGCTTTTTACATAAGAAATGTGATCTAACCTGAAGTAATCAATCCTGATACGTAAAAGAGAAATGCCTGTTTCATCTAAGCAGAAAGCAAAGAGAAATGCCTGTTTCATCTAAGCAGAAAGCCCCAAGGTTATGAAAACCTCCATCAATTTCTACTCACCACTAAATAACTTGGTAATGAACATGCTTTTTGACAGAGCCTCAAGCTGTTACACAAAAACATTTAGAGATGAAGAGCTTTTCAATGAAAAATCTCCTCTAGCTCTGGAGGTCTGCCTATTCCACAAGACATACAGAGGAAAAATACAGACAGTGAGAAAGAAAAATTAAAAAAAAAAAAAAAAAAGAAAAAAAAGAAAAATTAGTGGGGTGCGGGGACAGAAGGTGGAATGAAATGCCTCATAACTCTACCAGGAAGGCAATTACGAGCAGATTACAATTGATTTTCTATCTATTTTCTAACTGAAAATAACTACAGTTTGAGGCCAGGAAGTAAGAAAAATGACTCTGATTCTTATTACACCATCTCACCTCTGTTTTTTTTATATTCTACTTTTAACATATAATTTAGCAATTAAAATGAAGTGTTGATTCTTTCAAGCATAAAAATATGGGCTTGTTCAATTAATGGGTTTCTTGATTCAAACATATGGTAGAAGCAGTACATTTATGGTAAATATTTAGCAAGCTTGGAGACATGAGGCATTTTAAACATAACTATACATGATAAGAGATATAAAGCATCACTCTACAACAACTTCAGTCTGAGGACAGAAACGCTTCAGTCTCTTCAGAGAAACAACTCACTGCAGTCTTTGTACATTACCTGTTTCTTACAGTAGCTCAGACACAGTTTTCAGTACCCCAAGTCAAAAAACAAAGTGTAGTCACCTCGATCACTAATAAGGCCGCTGGCTAGCTCCCATGGCAACAAACACTATGGAAATGACTGAACGATGAAATATCTCTTGAATAACTTAGAAAAACTCTTATCTATGACTACCTAGCTACATGTGGGACACTGCTTCATAGAACAGCAAAAGCAGCAGAATAATATTTACAAAAGAGGAAAAGCAGAAGTTTTACATCACATTTTTTCTACCCTTTCTCCTAGTTACTATAAAGCTCTCTCCCCCTTTTTTACTACTGTTACTCTCTCTGAAGCATTTCAGCTTTTAAGAATTATTTAAAATACAAATTATGAAGAGATTGATCATTGGAGGCTGAGGCTAACAAAATCCAGATTATGATCTGTTTTAATTAAAAAATAAGGGGCAATCAGGGAAAAACAATGAAACCAACTCTTTGGTTCTCAAGTGCAGATTTTCTTTTTAATAACGGTTTCAAGATAGAAGCTAGGGAGATGATGAAGAAAATACCAAGCAAGATTTTATGACTCCTGTAATCAAAGAAGTCAAACTAAATCACACATCTCTTTTCTACCAAATGGAGTTGCTCAGCTGTAGCCATTTCTGAGTACAACAAAAACTGACCTGAGCCAAACAAGTTCCTCATTTTACTTCACACTGACTTTGAACCACTTTTTCTCCAGCTTGTTTAAAGAACATTTTCAACTGCACGTAGGATGTATAAGATCTCACAAAATAAAATCACATAAGGTTTTTGACTTACCTATGTAAAACTGAACAGTAAATACATAGTAAATGGGTTTCATCAAATATCTAACTGAATCTCCAATCTTTTCAAGTCTCACCAACTGCAAGCCTAGTTTTCTTCAAAAATATCAACAGCTCTGGAACACCAATAATGTTTTTAAAGGTTGGTACAACCCAGAGAAGGAGGCAGTGAAATCACTGCAGCAGAGTGTTGTTCAGCACAGCAGTCAGCATGAAATGCACAATCTGCACAGATGAGTCAAGTCTGGATAATCCCTTCATGCTCTGTCAGGTTGAGAGTATGGGGTTTGTTTTTAAATTGCATACCTTCAATAAACTCCACTTCTCTGCATTTACATTTTAAGACAATTTTTTTTAAAGCGTGTTTTGATTTGCAGATGTGCAAAAATACTGTTAGTGGAGTTCTGTCTATCGGGACCTCATAAATAATAACTGCCTTTTTAAAAGGACTGCAAATGGTAATGGTAATTGTAGCTCCACTGAGTGACTGCTGCCCAGAAGTCTGGTGTAGTAATAAAGGTGTAATAACCATGGTAAGATTTGTAGAGAGATGAAATACTTCCAATTGGTTCAACTATCTCCATTAGGAAAAACCAAAAAGTAAGTTTTTGAATTCTCAAGAGTAATTAATAAAGTCTAATTAATACAGAAAGAAGGGGGAGCAGGGAGAGAGAAAACAGAAAATTCTCCCCCTAATTCCCTAAAATAGTTGCAAATGTGTTTTATACTGACATAACACACTCTCTTTAAAATGCCAACATTCTTGAGTTCAGATTCATTCATGACAGATTACACTCTGTTGAAGTGTAGTATCACCCTGGAGCACTGCCAGCTACAAAATTCAGTTCACTAAGATGTATCTAACAGAATCCTTGAAGAAGTCTTATTGTCAGCTCACTGGCTTGCTATATGGGCAAATGCTACGTGGTAAGGAGACAGTGGAAGAGGAAGCACCCTGCCAGTTTGAAAACCCAGACATACTTGAATGGTTTATTTCCCTTCCAGATCAAAAGACTGTGCTACTGCTATCTTAAGTATGTTGTTAATTGCATAACCCTAAGAGCCGCAATTATGAGTTATGTCTCCGCTTTGCAAACACAGATCAAGAGGACAAGACACAGTAAACAAGACATTTCAATACATCTGTTGTTCAAGAATTGTGGTCTGCTGTTGAGCGGGATTGATTTACTTAACCCAACTTTCGGCAACACCATCGCTTAAGGGCTGTTTGGCCCTATCAGAGGTACCAAACCAGAGCCAGGCACGGGAGCGTCAGACAGGGCCAGGTCCGGCTGCAGAATGTGCTGCACAAGCACAGCCCGGCGGAGTTTCCTCCCCCGGGGGCATTATAAAATAACGTCACCGCTGCACAAATACAACCGTACATGCCCGGCGCTACTCAGACATGCCTGCAGAATTAGGTCCAAAACACACAGGTGATTGAAAATTAATTTTTACGAGAAATTACGACTTAGAAGCCACAGCCAGATCTGAGAATGGTGAAACCAACATTTATTACGGTTCGGTTAAATAGATCAAGCCAAATTATGCAGCCGGTTCTCTCACACAAAGCGGAGGGAATACATCTACACTTTCTCACAGAATTATTAAAAACAAAACATCCACAAAAACAGCCCCGAAAGTTAGAAGCAGGGGAACGGCAGGGTAGGTAGAGTACCTGAAAAAAGTTTTAAATCCCTTGTCAGGCTCCCGATGTGCCAGGTACGCGTGTCCCCCGGGACAGCCGCAGCTCCTGCACGGCCGCGGGCGGGGCGCGGCCAGCGGGCGGGCCAGCCCAGCGCTGGGC
>VZTD01005027.1:2342425-2374187 GCA_013397725.1 Rhagologus leucostigma
TGGGCACGGTCGGGGCGGGCAGACGGGGGGCACCCGGTGCCGGGGCTCCAGGAAACCCGGCGGGGGAACCGCCCGGCCCGGCCTCGGCAGCGGCCGTGAGTGGTGGGCAGCCGAGGGGCACGGCTCACCCGCCGCGCGGTGGGTTCCCGCCGTGAATTCCCGAAGGTTGCCGCGGTGCCCCCCTCCCAAAACGCCGCTACGTTACCGGCTGGGGCCAGCGGGGAGGGCCTCGGCGGCGCGGCCTGGGCAGCTGGTCCTCCGGCCCGGCAAAGGTCCTGCCGCCATCGGAGAAAGCCTCCGGCTGCTCACGGGCGCTCGCTGTGCAAGTGTCCCTGTGCCCCACCGCTCCGGCTGTGCAGGTGGAGAGAGGGCGGTCGGAAAGCTTTTCGCCAAGGATCACGAACTCCCTCTGTGACAGAGTTCGTAGAGACCTTAATTTCCGTCCCGTGTGCTAATTACGAGATGTTTCCTCCCACCCCGCAGTTACTTTTATGCAGTTGAAGTAATCTACCTCTCACCATCCCACCCAGCCTTCTGTGCTTCTGCCGAGGCGGCTGAGCGCCAGGAGCTGCTTAGAAGATATGAATGAAAGAAAGTCTCGTGTTGTGATTACGGCTTGTAGCTGATGGAGCATATCGTATACAAGATAAGACATACAGCTATTGCTACTCAAAGGCTGCAAATGTGTCTATATATATAGATAGATATATAACTGTTACCCGCTCCTATTCTCCTATTGGAATTTATAAAAACCTCTTCTGGTACCCAGCAGAAAATGGGCTAAATTTTAAAAATTTTGCATCCAGTTTACACAAATTCTACACAGAAATATGAGCCCAAAGGGCCACTTTCCAGGGGTTATTTTTTCAATAAAACGTGATAGATTTTCCTGGACAAAAGATTGGAGGCACATGGCTATGTTGCCTTCCTATATAAGTTTCCATAAACCCTCCCTCTTAGAGCTGACATAACCTGTAGAGTGATGGCATGATTTTGTTCGTTTGACTCATTCATTACAAAGTCTGATGAATTTTTCAGTGGATCTCATCCCCATCCTAGGCACCAGTTCGGAGGGTTCAGTTCATGATGTAAAAGGCCACCTCTCTTCCCTGGTTAGATACTTAGCTGTACAGGAAGAATTTGAGGCCTCTACTTAAAAAATTAAAATGCTTGTTCCCTCGGTCACATATGCTGTTTCAGAGCCAGAGTGGTGTCCAAATGTGACTATGAATATTAATTTAATAAGGGAAATTGATGAAAGCAAGATGAAAGAACTAAGACACTTGCAGTGCTACTTTGCTGCTTATTATGGAAGCCTTTGCCAGTGATTGAGGAGAATATGAGTCAGTTAAAAGCACTGCAGTGCTGGAGAAAATAATTCTCAATTATCAGAGTAAGAGAGAACAGAGCAATATGGAATTGATTTTGAAACTACTTAAAATCACAAGAGTTTAACTTTTTTTTCCTAATATACTATAGCTCCTCCTGAGTTTGTCAAAAGGATCTTTTTGATCTCGTCTCCTGTTTAGAAGATCTTGTGATTCTGTAAACCTACAGTACATTGTGAGTGATTAAAACATGCCACTCATAGGCATGAGTTACGTCTGCTCAAATGGGAGGGCTGCTCTAAATGAAGTGAGCTGCTTGATGTCACTGCACTGCTCGTTGGTAAAGCCTCATTTCCTCCTTATTGCCTTAGGAAACAACTTGCTTCTCAATTAAAATGGGAATAGGATTCTGACTTGGGAGTCAGAAACCAGGATTCTTCTGTTCTATGACCGCACACCCACAATATAGTAATAGTACCTTTGAAGGAGGGATTGTAAGTGTTAAAAGATTTTCTCAGGGTAGGACAGTCAGAGGCTGGGGATTTATATGCCCTCAGAACTTACCACATCTCTTTTTTCCTTCCCTTTTGTATGTTCCCAGTCATTCCTACATCACTGTTCTTCAGGTTTTGTTGAAACTCAGGATTTTCGTGGCTTCTTTGGGACTTTCACATGTTTCACAACACTTTCCTGGTCAGCTAATGAAAGAAAAAGTTGTTAATAAATGAGAACACACTCATGGGATTAATCAGTACCTAAAAGCAAGAAAAGGGAAAACGGGACCAGCTGCCCTCTTTGGAAACCAGAACCTCCTTTGTTTCCAAAATCTGTATTGGTATAACTACAAGATAATACAGAATAGCAAAAGTTTATAAACAGTACCTTTTCTGTAAAACTGATCTCCTATATGTGTTAACTCTGATTTCCCTTGTCTTCTTTATCAATCTCTGTCAAGTCAAACTTTCGTTAGCAGCTCTACATCAGTTATCTCTCTTTTTAGTATAAGAAATGCACATTCATCTTTTCAGAATTTCTTTACCTTCTCAATTATGTTGCTCATTTCAGCTGTTTTCCATCACTTGAATATTTTCTGCCTCAGACAGGGAATGGCTGTTTTATTCCTTCAGTTGTCCAGTGTACTGGCCAGCCACTGTAATTGAACCTACTCCTCACTCTCTCAGCCTGGGAAACCTGTGTTTTGTGCTTCTGCCCGCACCAACCAGCTTCTAAGGTAACCCCCCAAAATCTCTTGATCCACCTTGTGCTTGAGATTATCAGATATGCCAGAGCAGATAACTGATTTCAGCACAGTGTCATTGGTATTAGTGCCTGTTGCTTTTGTCTTCTTAAATAACTGCTGCTTTACTTGAAGATCCTGAACATTAAGTCCATTTCTTTCTGGCTTTCTGCTTTGGTTGTTTGGGTACCTTTGGCAGGTAGACATTTATCTTTGCCTTCCACTTAACCACAATTATGGTCCCTGATTCCAAACTGACATCCTTGAAATATCTAGATGGTTTGTCAGCTCTTTGTTTAGCCTTCGCCTGGCATTATTTTACCTTTTCAGCCACCACATTTTGTCCAGATACTTTTCATCTGAGAATCTTGTGCTGCTTCTGCCATTATTTGCGTGGAAAAGCCTACGTACTTATATGACAAAGCTGCTACAACAATGTACATTTTGTTAATTTATGTTACCACAGCAACTGAGTCATGCAAAAACGTAGTGTTTCATTGTTTGGTATTGCACTTTGGCATTCTGATAAAAAGCTCGGAGAACACAGTCTGTGTGCAGCTGCTATGGAGCTGGGTCTTAACTAGGTAGATAACCGTGCCCATCGAGTAGATATCAATAGCTGCTGTCAAAATGGGTTTACCAGGTGGGATCCTGTAGGAATCTAAATCCAGTTCTGTTCGATTCTGTGAGGAATTGCAGGCATGCTAGAAGAGGGGATTAGGATCTTGACATGTAGAAAACTGGTCTAGAAAACATAAGACACAGGCTGGGGGGACAAAAGCAATGACCCTAGACAGGTATAAAAAACTGCACAAATTCGGGAAATGAACAATCGGTGAAAAAGTAATCTTCCAGAAAGGAATCTGGAGTCTACGATAAGTCACAAGCTGAGTGTGAGTCAGCGATGTGTTTTCCTGGCAAAACCAGTAAACATTCCAGGAAGATATAGCTGTGGGGAGCAGTCTGTGGGCTCTATGCAATATTGGTACGACATCAGTGGAAGGGTTAATTTTGTGCACCATTTTGTACATCAAGAACTGTGTGAACCACAGGAGTCAGTGCAGGTGGCAACAAAGATGGGCGGAGGACTGGGAAGACTGAGGGAGCTGGAGTTGTTCAGGCTAGAGAAAAGAAAGCAGAAGACACATGCTAAGACTCTTCATATACTTAAAAGGCTGTTGCAAAGAGATGGGGAATCATCTATTCTTGGTAGGTAGGGTAAGATGTAATGGACTTAAATTGCATCAAGGAGGAAAAGCTTTTCTAATGGTAACATTAGTGAGGCACAGCTTTATATCACAGGATGTAATGGTGTCTCTGTTACTGGATGTCTTTAAGTACGTACTGGACAAATATTAAGTGCTATTGATCTGGCATTGGAATTGGAGGATGGACCAAGTGACTAATCAAGGTCTGTTACAGACCTATTTTTCTGTGATTACATATAATCTGAAGCTTCTCATTGATCAGCATTTCTTTATCTAGTCCCATTGTACATTCTGTTTTCTTTTCAAGTCAGGTCCCTGGTCATCTCTCTGTTCTCTGAAGGACAAAAGAATGTTTTGTCCCTTTTTTCTTCCTATATAGTTAAAGACCAGAGCTTTTCTCATTTTTTTGGTAGCCCACAACAGACAAATTGATGAGTTGTATTGCATTTTTCAGCTGGGATAACTATTATAATTACAGGTGAGTCAAACATGCAATAAAAATTATTTAGATGACTGTTGTCGGTCTACTGAGACATGTTCTACATAAACTGTACAAAATGTTAACATAAATCTGAGATTCTCTAGTTATATACTAGACAAAATAACTCAATTCATAAAATGTTACTGTATTCAAGACCAATCTAATGCATATAATGCCAAATTCTCTGATCTTCACTGACAGAAACCCATAAAAGTTTTTAATGTAAACTGTACTATGTTACTTATTTTTTAGGCATGATTTGGTTTCAAAAATCCTGTATATTTTAAAAAAAATTCACTTCTGCATTTCCGTTTAAAATAAATAGCTTATACCAAGAAAAACTGGCATTTGTTTACTTGGCAGATCTGATCAACAGACAACATTCTCGATAGCTTTTCTGTTTTTTTTTTTCCAATTATGTTTTCTATTCTAATTCGGTGTTATCTCTTTCTACAAACTTTTGTGTTTATAGCCTTAAATCAGCATGTCTGTCAGAGCAGACCCATGCACATTTTGGGCACTCTAGAGTAAAGAAAGCTATTGCAATAATTGCCAATGCTGAATACTTTATTTGCTGAGCTTTTAAAGAGAATGCCCATCAGAAGTTTAAACCCGCTCTTTTTCCTCTTAAGGATAGCTTTGGCAAACTGTACAGTCATTTTATCCTGTCAGAGAATGAGGATTTTCTTTCTGTAATGGTTTCTTGTTACGGATTAGTAGTGTGCTTCTCTACACAGAACATGTATTGCCCATGTTCCTGTGCTGATCCACATATTCATAGGTGATGGAGAAGAAGTGGTGAGGAACAAAGTGACAGAATTCCTCTATAATACTGGATTTCTCAGGTCATAAAAACTAAAATCTAACAATGAAGAGCTACTGACTTCATGTAAAGCCAAGGATATTGGAATTGTAATGAAGATGTCAGTGTGGCTGAAAGAAGTACATATTAAGAAAAGACTAGGAAACAAAGTATCATTATGCCCCTGTTTATGGTGCTCCAGTTTTTTAATGCCGCAAGTAGCTCTTGCCTTCATATCTCAGAAGAGATATAGTAGAACTAGAAAAAACTAATATGGGTAATCAGGGATATGGGACATCTTTTCCACGAGGTGTGGCTGAATAGGCAGATTATTTAGCCCGAAAAGGACACAGCCAAGAGGGGGTATGAGAGGGATCTGTAAGTCATGAATGACACAAACCCCATGAATTGGGTATCTTGTCTTTGTACTGGAGCTAGGGAGCATCAGATAAAACTGTCAGATGTTGGTTTTCAGAGACACAAAAGGAGAAGTTCCCTGAAACTATCAAAGTTACCAGGAAGCAAGTGGATATGCCCACAGAATAAAAATCCATCTGGAGCTGTTAAAAGCTAAAGTGTAGAGATCTCTATTTCAGCATGTCCCTAAGGCAGCCCCAACTTCCAGCCTTGCTGGAGCCTTTACACATTTGTTTAATTCTTGTGTTTGGCAAAAGGCATCTTCAGCTGGCCACTGTCAGAGATCCTGGGCTGGACTGAAAAGTGCCCCAGTGTGAGCATTCTTACTTTGTTGTTAATTCTCCTGCTGACTGAGAAGGCCCTGACACCCTTTGACTTGTGTGGGTCTGTGCTTCTGCAGCCTTACAGCACTGCAGGAGACACAGCCTGGGAAGTGATCAAAAGAATAAGCAGGAGGCAGGAATCTGCCTTTGATACGTAATTTTATTTTTTTTAAGTTAACTAAGAAAAAAAAAGGAAAATAAAAAAAAAAAAAACAAAAAAAAATTGCTCCTCACATCCTTGGGCACAGTCAAGCATGGACAGATGCCTGACTCCATTATCACCTTCTCCTGCATCCTGATAAAGCCAAGCAAACTCCTAAGGCACTTTAAGGCCACAAAAAGGGTCAATAATGCTGGGGGTGGAGGAAAGAGTGAAGAAATTCCCTTGCTGTGCCTTCCAGAGAGTGAATCAAGCGGATGCAAAACTACTTTCTGCAGCTGGGAGACATCACTTGGGGCATCCCTGAAGTGGGTCAGGGCAGGGGTCATGCTCACTGTTACCAAAATTTCCAGAGCATCAGCAAGGAGAAGTATCCATTGTCAACATGTACAGAGGTATGATTGAGAACTAGCATGGGAATCTTCTTCACTGCAGAACACAGGAAAATACGAATTTGATGCTTGAAAAACTCTGACTAACAGGAATATTAAATAGGCTTTCAATTAGCAGGATGTGCACATGTTGGCTTCTGGAAACCGGGAAGGGTGTAAGTCACCTCAAGCAGCAGCTTACTGGAAAACTGTGAGACTGTACAGGCAGATGAAGAAAGCCAGTGCTGAGGGACTCTTCATACCTGTGATCCCCTCTGGGCTATGGAGAACACTGCTAGAGGGTGATGGAGTAATCTAGCAGTGAAAAAACAGTTTAGGGAGGTCTTTATTTACCCCATATATTCATCTATTGTGGTTATCATGCTGTGGTTTAGTGAATGAGGAGATACGGGAGTATAAAATATATGGGAGTATAAAATACCCTCATATCATGTATTTACTATCGGTTATTTGTATTTTGAAGCAATGAAAATTCAAGCAAAATTAGTTGCTACAGCATTTCAAATTTTGAATCAAAAACCGTAAAACATTGAGCAGTTTTGCATTCATACATTTTACAGAATTTTTGTTAAGTAAAGCAGTTTGTGCTTCCATCTTTAGTTGGGGTTTTGACTCCTTGATTAAGAAGAAATTTTCACTGAAATTTCCTTTAGTTTACCTGAAAATATTTTAAATGCTAAAAATTCAAATGAAAGAGCACTTGGATGATAACTTTCAGATACTCAAATGTTTTATTTTCTTCACAGCTGGCAAAAATTGGCAGAGCATTACAGAGGAACAAGCCTTTTTCTGTTCTTCTGCAACCAATATGACTCTTAGTCATATTCTGCTGTTTCACCAGACAGTATTTTTATTATAAGTTTTATACTTCAGTACTGTGGGAAGTTGGTGTTTTTTTAAGGTGAAGTGATACCATTTTGTTTCCTTCATTCTGGTGAAATCTGATCTTACTGATGCAAAAAAAACCCCCCAAACACCAATGCTTGTGCTGTTTTTTTCCTGGAGGGGGGTTAGTATTGTTTCTTATAGAGTTCTGTTTCATGATGGCTCAGAAATGAACATAACAGTTACCACAAATGAACAAAATGGCTTTTGGTTGCAGTGAAAATGGGTTTTTTTCAGAAACTGCAATTTGCCCAAAAGCTGCTAAAAACATGCTACCATTTTCTTAGTGGTTTTGCATATCATTAATGAGAGAGCAGTAATATCTTCTCTCCTAATGATTGCTGTTCTTTATACCTCATCTCCTTGGAGATGAGAATCTCTACTTTCTTTATTCCTTCCATTTATATGATTTTCTGCCCTCTTGTTTTGAACAAAGACCTGAAAGCAAGCAAGTATTGAATGGTATCAGTATTTATTTATTCATTTTATTTGATACAGAAACGCTATGATAGTTGAGACTGAGCATCCAGGTTGTTAGACTTTGTTTCACTTTGATTTCTTTACCAATTTTTGAACCAACAGAACAGTTTCCAGTGTCTGTATTTTAGCTGGGGGGCAATATTGACTTTAGACACTTACCTTCACTCTGCTCCAGTCTTTGAGTCTCTTGGAGCCTATTTCCCCCATTCCTGGTCACCTTTGTTTGTCCTTTACTGTGATGGTGATGAGGCGCTGGCACAGGTTCCCCAGAGAAGTTGTGGATGCCTCATCCCTGGAAGTGTTCAAGGCCAGGTTTGATGGAACCTGGTCTGGTGGAAGGTGTCCCTCCCACAGCAGAGGGGTCTGAAGTAAATGATGTTTAAGGCCCCTGCCCACCCAAACCATTCTATGATTTTATGGTTATAAGCAGAATCATAGAAATCATAAAAAACAGTATGGAAGAGACATTATTTGGCCCATCATTATACTCCACAGCAGGATCATCTCCATGTAAATTAGTGCTGAATGTGTTTGTCCTACTTCTAGATAGTGTGTGTTGATGGAGACACCATATACTTTGTAGGCAAAATTCTCCAGTACTGACTGGTCTGTACTGTTTTAATAGTTTCCCTGGGAAATGCCTTTCAAATAATCTTCATGGGATTAATTCTCTAATTGTACATGTCTACAGGTATATATCTACAAATACTGTAGGCTTCTAAGTTTCTGCTAGAAGAAGTGGAGATATGGATTGTTCTTCATTTGTCTACAGATGCGTCTTTAGACCTGTCTGAGATGGAAAGAACATCCCTAATATCTAACCTATATTGAAAAACATTTCTCTGTCTCATCTGTAGGACAAGGATGGAGTGCAATTTATTCCTTTCCTCTTCGTTGTACCCTTTACCCTTATTTTACATGTTGCTTCTCATCTTCAAAAGGTTAAACCAGTTGCTATTTCTTTGAACATTGTTTATTCTCAACTCATCCTTTTTGTTCCTCTTTTAGTCCTTTCAGCTGGTTCACACAGTTCTCATAATAAGGAACTTGAAACTAAGCATGTGGTAGATGAGAGATGGCATGGCATTAAACGTCCTCTGTGAGAACCTCAGCTTATCTTTTAGGAGGGCGCGTGGGGAACTTGATCAGAGGAAAAGCCCTCTCCCGTTACATCACCACTGAGGCAAAAGCAGTACATGCAGCTCTGCATTGCTCACTTCAGGCTGTAATTGCCGTGAAGCTGAGCACTGCATACCAGTGAGCCACAAGGCCTGGTAGAAGAGTATCAAAATCAGCAGGCACCACATCAGCAAAAGAGTGCTGGCTCTTTATTGATGTTTTATGTCTACAACGCTTTAAAAAAGATGCTTGCAAAAGCAAGATGCCAGAAGTGCTCTTTTATTGTCTCTAGTGCAGGTTTAAGAAGGTATCACCTTCATTCTTGAAGTTGTGGAGTAAATTTTCAAATGAACATGTGAGGGAGGAATATTGAGAAGATTTTTTGCATATATCTGAAAAGCAAGTTGATCTAAAAATATGGTCCATTGTAGTTCAGTGTTCAGAAATATTACTCTTTTCAGTTCTATTTTTATAAACACCTTAAATAATAGTTCCTTTAAAAAATTCTTTATTACTATAGTGCATCCTATGACGGAGGATAATTGTTTCTGAATTTTCTACTTGTTCATCTGTCAATCAATCTATAAGAAACTCAGAACAGCTTTGTGAGAATTACAGAACAAACTTCAAGTAGAATGAATTGTCTGAGGTCAAATGAAATAAAAAGGAAAATGAAATACAAGTGACCAGACTGATGTTAGGACTGTGGCTGAATGCATCAGTATCCGCAAAGAGTATTTGGGGTAAATCCATGCTACATTGATCATACCCTAATTTTAATAGCATTATGATACCAATAATGACCATAAGGCATATGTAACCTGGGATTCTGAATTTCACATGATTATCATTGGTTTAGAGAAATCATCAAAGTTTCAAGGATAGAAACTAAGACTGAAGATAGAAAATTTATTTCATGCACTGTTGCCAGTGTTTGTTCATCTAGAAACATCATATTTAACTCTTGCTACTTTGATATTCTGGGTTCAAAGTCATCTGAGAGGAAAGATAGGACATACTTGTCTTTGTGAAGACAGAGATGAATTAATTTCTCAAGTATAAACTGTCCTTGTGCCTCCAGATCCCTTGGGCAGAGCCTACTGGAATGAGTTTTTTTGATCAGTTGTTTTGATGCAGACCCTGGATGGGTCCCAGCTATGTGACCTGACAGATGGACTGAAGGCTCTTATGATAAAAACCTGAGAATTCTTTGGTTTTGTGATTCTGAAATTCAAGATGAATCAACATCTTGATAGAATACCTTCTGTTTAGTGGTATTACCTAATAATATTTAAGATTTTCCACTGGCACCATAGTGCTTTGAATTCATATTGCTATTCATTAACAAATCTCTCCTGCAGTGTTCTCTTACTATTGTTAGTGCTACTTGATATACTTTTAAAATTAAGTTATCATCAAATCAGAATCAGTTTATTCATAGAATCACAGAATCACAGAATATTCTAGGTTAGAAGGGACCCAAAAGGATCATTGAGTCCAACCCCTGGCCCTGCACAGCACCATCCTCGAGAGTCACACCATGTGCCTGGGAGCACTGTCCAAATGCTCCTTGAACTCCACTAGGCTGGTGCAGTGACCACTTCCCTGGGGAGCCTGTGCCAGTGCCCAGCCACCCTCTGGGTGAAGAACCTTTTTCTAATATCCAACCTAAACCTCCCCTGACACAGATTCAGGGCATTCCCTTGGGTCCTGTCACTGGTCACCAGAGATCAGTGCTGCCCTTCCTCTTCCCCTCACACAGAAGTTGCAGACTGCAATGAGGTCTGTCCTCAGTCTCCTCTTCTCCAGGCTGAACACTCTAAGGGACCTCAGCCATGAGGAGTGGCTTTTCCCTCAAAGGCCCTTCACCCATCTTTGTTGCCCTCCTTTGGACACTCTCCAATACTTTAATGCCTTTCGTACATGATGGCACCCAAAACTGCCCCCAGCACTTGAGGTGAGGCCGCCCCAGTGCAGAATAGAGCAGAGCAGAGCAGGACAATCCCCTCCCTTGCCCGGCTGACGATGCTGTGCCTGATGCCCCCCAGGACACGCTTGGCCCTCCTGGCTGCCAGGGCACTGCTGACTCATTGTGATGTACAACTGCTTTTACGTTTCTCCCTGGCCTTTGGGGTGTGGGTTTTGTCTTTCTAAGGCTTTACATTGTTCAGGACTTGCTGACATAAAGGACAACCTGTTTCTTCCAGTAATTCAGTTATTATTTATTGTTTGTATTATTGTTACACTTATTAGTAGTAGTACATGGAGGACTTGTTCTAGATGTTGTGTGGGGAATGAAAAGAGGACCTCTGACCCCTTCATAGCACACCTAATTTAGAACGAGAGAAGATAGATGGTGCCGCAGTCAGAGGCATGTGATCTGAACAACCATTGGTTTTGGAGATATGAAATGAGAGATTTGAAGATTTACATGTAGACAGTTTCATTTTTCTGATTTGAAAGTGACTTTTCTACTGAAGCTGTGTTATGAAAAAACCCAAATCATCAAAACTGAACTGAAATCTCTTTTTAAACTCTGGTCTTTTTTGTTTTTTGGTTTTTTTTTTTAATTGATACAAACACTTCTTGTCCTGATTAGGGGTGGAGAATTTTTTTCATTTCCTGAAAATTTTCTTCAGGTGGGAAAATCATTTGCCATTTGCTTCTTCCCCGGAGGACAGTGGGATGAGGGAAGGCTCTTTGGGTCTTGTAGCACAGACCTCACAAACACAAGGTTGCATACTGTAAACTGTACAGCTTTGGATCAATATTGAGCAATTTTATAGTCAATCTCCCTGATTTTGACTTCTTCCAAGTAATATATAGTAGTAATTACAAAGCATGTCACTAGTACTTCTCAAAATTTAGAGTTAACTGTGCTGTAGGTCACCTGTGTTAAAAGACGTCTTCTCTTTAGACGCACCAGGAGAATCAAACTGAAACCATGGCTCACTGCTTAGCATTTGAGAGGTAGGATGTTGAAAAGGCCCTGACCCTGCTTCTCTTTTTTTTTTTCTTGTCAAATGTCAGGACAATTTCAGTTACCACTATTGCTTTTACTTGATGTTTGTTCTATCTGTGGTTGGTCTGGATTTGTTTGAGCACTACAGGCTATTGAACTTAGGGCAGAGTGACACTAAGTGGGGTGGATTCTGTGCTAGCAGAAGATTTATTATTGTTTGGGCACACTCTTGTGGGGTGAAATCTCACCATCTATTTAAAAATGGTGGTGTGAAAAGATTAACACCTTAGAGAGGCGTAATCGTTTCCAATTTGATGTTTCAGTATGTCCAACTGCAGAATTTGCTGGCTTGATTGCTCTGTGTGCAATTTGTCAAAATTGCTTATGCAAAACATGATTTGAAAGGGTGGCATCTTAGGCAGAGGTGAAAAAACAGCTCAGAAATCCTTTCCTAACCCAAATATACTTGCCCCATGCTAGGCCTGCCCCAAAAAAGGATGATTAATCTTTCAAATGTCTGTAAGTCCCCAAAAGTATTTCTGCGTTTCACTGTGTATAGAACACATTAGCTACAATATCTTGTGATTGCCTTCATGGTTCATGTAAAAATAATACTGCAATTGTTTATTAAAATCCAAGATTAATTTAGCACAGGTCTAGAGGAATGTACATAATGCTGGATGGAAAGCTGCTTCTCTGAAAACCCCCAGCATGTGGGTTTTCAGTAGACGAGGACATTTGGTGAAGTTTCAGTTTTCACAGATGAAAGGTAAGAAAGATTTACATTTATACATAAACATGCACAGCAGGGGGAAGGCTCGTCTGCCTCACAGCTTGCGGCAACCGTTCAAATGAAAATGAACACTTCTGAGGAGTTCTATTCTGGGAAGAGCTACGAGTCCATGCTGCTCACTGTGCCAATAGCCCCCAGAGCAATACACCTTAGATGTATCCCACAACATGGGCTGGATAACAAGCATATCCTCAGCTTCAAAGGGTTATGGAGTTCAACGACTGTTTGTTGATCATACATGAAAGAGCTCAGCAGCTCGTGGTGAAGGTTCCATCATATACCAGAAATATCCAGACTATGTCCTAGGGAGAGACACAGGTTGGTAATGAAACAACATTAGTACAATTACTAAAGCAGCAGGAGCTGGGGAGGCAGGAAGAGTCTGGGCTGTGTGTCTGCCTTGGCACCAGAGCATTTGTATTTCTGATTTTAAAGAAGTGCTGTCCAGTTTGGGACAGGCCTGTTGCAAAATCCTCAGTGGATTTGTCTTACTGGAGGTAAATCTGCCTTGATGTTTTTCGAGGGGATGAGCACAGGGCTGCTGTGTTCCTGGGATAGATGGGAGAAATGGTGTTCCAGATTCATTTGATGCTAGAGGATCCTCTTGTTGGGGATGGGAGGAGATGCTTGATGGCAGCATTAAACAGCTTGGATTTTAGCTCATGTTGGTTGTGGGTTTTGTCCCACCTAAGAGTCCTGCTTCATGAGTGTGTTCAGGGAGCTGCTACCTAGGTGTCCTGCATGAGATTTATGTTCACTTTGAATCCTTGGGTGGTTTTTGATTGGCAACCAAACTGTACCTGTTTGTTGAGTGGAGGAATGAATCCCTACCATGGAGAAAACAAATCCCCAGGCTGCTTCTTAGAGCCATAACCCATTAGAGACAGAGCTAGGTGTTCCTGGAGCAATCTCATGTCACATGAGAGGGAACCAAGAGAGTAGTAAAAAGAAATCACAAGGTCTTCGCCTCATCTAGATCTTACTCAAAAGGGAATCACTTGGTCTCATATTTGCTGCTTTTTAGTAGGTAGCAGTGAGACTTTAAAGTAAGACATAGTTGCCTGACATCAGCCAGGCCTTGAATTTAGTCTTACCTCCTCCTGCAAGAGGCACTGGTAACCAAAGGTTAGATGCTTGTAGCCCAGGCTCAGCATCTTTATAATAGTTTATAGGTGTCTTGCCAAAAAATTAGCATAATATGTATTAGGACTGGCTCTAGGCATATTGATGCATGAAGGAAGCCTCTTTATATGCCTCTCCAAATGTGTTGCTGAAGGCTACAGTTGCAGGAGGATGATACTCCAATAATGGTTTGCATAAAGTTAAGTTTGTATCCTTTTATCCAAGAAGAGCTTGCAGGAAGCCTGAACAAACTTGCTATTCTTGCCTCATCTTCTGTTAAAAGATTTTCAGATCACCTTCTAGTATTACTGCACGTGTATTTGCATCATACTTAATCAGTGTGATCAATCTGCCATTTTTGCACAGATGATAATCTTCTGTATTAGGAAAATGCCTTAGATGTCACAACAACTCTTCCCGTATCGGTCCTTATTTTGAGGATTAATTAAATTTGATTGAAATGATGGCATACCTTGGGATTAGCACTTTTTATTTGAGAGTAGATAAATGTTTCCTTCTTTAATGTAAATTATTGTTTGCCTGAGTGAGAGTTATGTGTTTGGAAGAAGGCTAATGTGTGTCTCTTATTCCACTCCTGAACTATCTACTAGGCTTCCAAGGAGTCTGAAAGGGAACCTGTTGTCTTCAGGACCACGCCTAATTCTGGTGTATTTTAGTCTCTACTTTTCCAGCTACCCTAAAATCACAGAGAAATATGTGAGGTTCTTTCTTTTTTGTTCACCTACAAAGCTCTCAGGTTGCTCACTGGATCCAGTTTTTCAATGACCCAAACCCTCACATTTGCTTGTCTTGAAATGGATTCTGATTATTCTGGTTCAAACTTACATCACTGCTTTTCTCCACAAGCCTTCAAGGAAGAATTCAAGGAAGCCCTCAAGTGAACCTCTGTAAAGCTATTTGTGAACTTTTGGAGTACAGTTTATAATTGTAAAATGTCGCCACTGAAAATGAAATTTTATGTGACCATATTATTTGAGTATTTCATCTGAGACAGAATGTTTATGTTTATAAAAAGGTGAAAAATGTAAGTGATTACTGGTGCTTTATAGATAATACCTGTGAAGATACCAAAATTAATCTGGGAACAATAATATTGGTGGCAAATAACTCCTCTCTTTCTCTGTGGTCCCCCAGGTCTGGCTTTCTGACACTGGGATACCATGATGTGTGCTATAAAGCTGATAAAACCTCTGACAGTTCTGTCCTGGTCATTGAACATGAAATAACATTTTACACTGAGGAGATGTTGTCACAAAGTCTTTACTCTGGAGGTGCCTGGTTCAGCTGAAGGAGCAGATTCATAGTGCAGTTTCTCACTGTTCATTCCTGGCCTGATGGCACTCATACTTCACTGCTCTGTTGAGGGGATGTGGAGGAAATGGAGCTTTTTGGGAGTTTTGTCTTTTTTTAAAATTTTATTTCCATTATTGCAAACTGCAATAACTCCAGCTGGTGCTCCTGTGTTTTTAAGACCTTCAGCTATTGCTTGCGGGAGGCTTTATATATATATATACTTACACATATAAAAATATAGGATTAAATACTTTCTGCATATTCATCTTCGAACTCCTAATTTATTCACTGAGTAGCAATCAAATGAGGTATATTTTAAAATGTCTTTTTTTTTCCACTGTGCCCTGATATCTATGTAGTATCAGAGAGGGTGGCATTACTAATGCATACCATGTGACGTTCTGCACCTGTTGATTATGCTGTTTTTTACTTTTCGTTCTCAAGAAGTGCAGTACTTAACAGATACCTTGAAAAATTGTTCTATCTTGCCATGTTTTTCTTCATATTTGATGAATGTGGTTTCACCATGAAACATTTTGATAGGGGGTTATTTTTCCCCTCTGCCTGGTGATTTTGTGCCAGGCTTTACAAAATGTTGATGTGTTTTTCTGTCCAGAGAAAGCATTGAATGATGATATTGACATTTAAGGGGAAACTGACTGATCACAAAGGATTTGCACTAGCGGCTATGGAAAGACTCCTGTTCATTTCAAATACTAATGAGTTTTGCATCAAATAAAACAAAATTATCACAGGCTTATTGCAGTTACTTGCAAACCAGCCTGGGTCACGTTTCTGTTAATTCTGCATCCACGCTCTTTACAGAAAACTGTTGCTATAACCTATCAGATGGTGTTGATCACGGGAGCTCTGATGTGTGCCACTTTAGGATGAAGTGTTCTCAACTGCTGTCAGTTTTGGTGGCATTGCTGCCTGTGAGTGACCACTCCAAACAGTCCCTGTGCAGAACTGCTACTACCTGGCTCCATCTGCAGCCCTAGTTAGGAAGCAGATGCTCCCAAAGGGCAGCTCAGGGTGCTCAGAGTGACTGTCCCACCACCAACTCCATTTGTGCTGAGTTTGTAGCACACTTCCCACATTGTTTTGACCCAGGCCAGCTGTTGCTCTGTTGGATAAAGCCTGGTTTAGCACAGTCCTGGGACTATTAGGGACATGATTTAGTGGTGTACTTGGCAGTGCTTGTTTAATGGTTGGACTTTATGACCTTAAATATCTTTTCCAACCTAAACGATTCTATGATTCTGTAATTCTGTTCCCTGCAGGCAGTTTGGATGAGGCAACTCTGTTGTAGTGGATGGATGAGGGAGGGTTATCTGCATGGATGTAGACTGTGCTGAGCCAGTTGGTCAGATAAGAGTCTCTCAGCTGTTCTATTTAACTACACAGGTGTGCTGTTAACAGATAGTCAAATGAGCCTCATTGTCTGTATTTATTTATTGTCTATAATTATTCTCTGTCACGTGAGTTTAGAAAGTATAACAGAAGTGCTTTGAGGTAAAGCACATATTGAGAAAAGGCTATGAGAGCCTCAAAAAACCTGGCTCAGGACTGGCTTAAGTACTATTGATTCAGTGGAGCATAGTGGTTAATGAATCTCTGTCATTTCTTTTCCTATTTTAATGTTCGTCCATGCTCAGCATAAGTAACACTCAAAAAGCATGGAGAAATAAGTGGATGGTATATAAGCCCTCCTCCCCAAAATAAATGGTAGGAGAAAAATAGCCTTGTCATCAAAGGCACATATTACCCTATTGCTAAGCATGTGAAAGTTTCAATTCCTGTAGAAGTGAGTTGTTCTCACCCATTGTTACTCTTTGTTACTCTCTCTGACATAAGGAAAAGCATTTTTAAGACCCTCTTAAAAAATTAGGCAGTGTGCTACATGCTACCATCCAAAAAAGCAGCATCTAAGGAGCCCTTTTGGTCTCTCCTGCAGTACTTTTAACACACAGCCTGACTAGCAGAATACAGTGTGCTGCTCCATGCCTGCTGTCCCAAAGGCTGTCCCTGACCACAGAGCACAGCCCCAGCTGTGATGTGCCGTACGCCGGAGCCCTTACATGGCTCTCGGTCAGCTTAAAGACAACAACACTTGATTGTGCCAAGTGACAGCGTGTTTGCTTTGTGACTGTGCTCTACCCTGTGTTGTCTGTCCTCCCAGTGCAGTGCCTGGTCCATGGACAACATGCCCTGAAAGCCCTGGCATGAGCCTCCTGGGCCCTTGCTCCTGCTGCTTCTGGGGTGGTGTGTGATGGAAGACGATGTCCTCTTCCGGGGCGCATTCTGGACTTGTCCCATAGCCAGGCATACTCCAGCTTCCGCCAGGTCAAAGGCAGTGCTGTGCTCTGAGAGAGGTGTATTTAAAGCCCTGAATGTGCTGGAGCTTGTTTAATGTCAGAGGAACTCACACATACTAGCAGCTAAATAAATACCAAACTAACTGCAGACTCACAAACATGGAAACCCCTTTCCAGCTGAGCTTTTCATTAGGAATCACCATTCCCAAAATATTCATCTAGCTTGTCCCATGGGTCATCCCAGCTATCTACCGTATTAATGAGACCAGGAATCACTCTGTCTTCCAAGTGAAAATATGTAGCAGGTGTCAGCATCCTTTCCAAGGTAGAAGGCCAGGCTGAATGGTACCTTTCCGAATTAAAGGTCAGATGTGCCAGAAGAGAATTGCAGGAGCCAGAACAAGATGCCACTAATCAGATATTTGAAGCATCTTGGCTCAGGGTGAAGCATGGGATGGAGGAACAGGGATCTGAAGTCCTTATCTCTCCTGTCCTACCGGATTTCATGGCTCTGAGCTCCAGCTCTCTGTGCTCCTTGTGGACTCTACCCATCAGGTTCCTTGGTCTCTGAGCAGCAGGTGGTCCATCCTGCATACTCAGCAGGGACTAGCTGCTTGTAGCCCTTGTAGAGTGATTATTTTGAAGGGCAGCAGCCCAAGGGGGGCAGGGTAGGGTTAAGGATTGGAAAGATGTTCACAAAATTACCAAAATCAGTTTTTGAAAAATTGTGACTTAGATTCCTACATCCCCCCTCTCCTTCCCCACTCAAACTGCTGCTTTTTTCTTTAAAACACTAACTTTTTTTTTCTTCTGGCCCTCCCTTCGCACTGCCTGCTCATGTCTCCATACTTTATTCCTCCATGGTAAGAGTTAGAAATGGCATTAATTTATGCTAAAGGCCAAGCTCCTCACATGACCGCTGGCACCAGGCTGTGAGCTGGAAATGGGCAAGAGTTCAGATAACAGCCTGGCAGCCGAGACCACGGACTTCAGCCACAACTGAGGATGGAGACCCCACTCCCAGACCTTAGGCAAATTCAAAGGGCAGAGGGCAAAGGCAAAAACATGCAGGAAAATGTATTTTAACATGGTCAGAGGAGCAGGGCCGAGGATGAAGGACTCAAGGAACAGTTTAGTAGTTCTGTGCAAAAAAAGGCATTAAGGAGCAGCATCGAGGTGTTTGTGGTATCTCTGCCTTCCTGACTCCCTAGTGGAATTGCCTATGGCAAGTGCTTACCTTACTTTAAAATTGGTCCAGGACTGGGATTTTCTTTCCTGAGAGTAATTAAAATGCATAGAAAAATATGTTTTTCCTTGGGTCTTTGCTGATGACTGCTGTCAGTCTGTTGCAGACATTTTGGCTTGGATATGTCAGGATTTGATCTGCTGTTAGTTGGTGTCCTGCATGGGCTTGCTCTGAGTCCATTTTATACTGCATCCTGCTATCTAGACCTGAAAGACCATTAGGATAAACTCAGAAAGAATTTAGGAGAGTTCCGTGCTTTGAAGGGGACACTGGTGGTTTGAGCCAAAGATGTCAGGATGTTTCTTTTCCACTAAGAATTAGTGCATAAAAACAGTGCTCATTACTCATCTTCTGCAAAATATATCCCTTAAAGATGCCAAAAATAAGTACATAAAATAAAATTTTTAAAGATCAGACTATCGTTTATTATGCATTTAGGTTTTTTTGGCTAAGAGGACTGTAAAAAACAAATGTAAAATGGGTGAGCCCTAAAAACAGAATACAAATCATTTTTGTCCCCGTTATGAAACATAGCTTCCCATTAGCTGAACCCCTCTGCTGGTGGGTCAGTTCCAGCAGCACTCAAGGGCTGAACTCTCCTTCCATTTAACACTTCTGAATCCTCCTGTGGTCATTACTTGCAGTGATACTCAGAACTAATTTGTAGAAACAATAGGCAAGAGAGGGGATCTGAACGTTTTGTCCTTGAAATTATAGGAAAAAGTTAATAACATAGCTAAAACCCTAATTAATATTATTTTTAATCTTCTCTCTGAACCAGAACTACTGACATCTCTGGTGAAATCTCCTGGATGCAAACCCATAACAGCCTTAGCCCACATACCCCATATTGTAGGAACCAGAGCACCTGAACACAACCTTGTTTGTCATCCCATGCAATCACCCTTATGCACCAGCAGCTTTGCCTCAGCAGCAATGCCGTGGGCACGATTCCTCATCCTCTGTGCCCTGACTCAGTACCTCGCACTTCACCCTGAGTGTAACCTTCCTTTTCCTTCTTCAAAGCCCTTGAGGGCAAGAAACAATTTTCTGGTAATAGTTCTGCTTTTATATGGATGGCGAAAATATTCTGTCTATCTGTGGAAATGTACATTTGCCTTTCATGTCCTTTTCCTTCTCCTGTTAGCTAAAAAGATATTGCAAGAGTTTCTTTCTCAGTGGATTTTTCCACGTAATTAGTGAGAAATGGCAATTTCAGTGTCCACCATGTACTTGTGCTGTGAACAAATCACATTCAAGCACTGTGAAAAATGAAGTGTCATTTCCCACCAAACTTAATGAACAATGCTGTATCACCTACTGAGTGGTAATCTGTAAAGCACTGTCCGCTCAGGATTTGATGCAGAATCATAACTTAGTGGCTCTGTTTACTTACAAAGCCTAAATAATATAAATTTGTAGTCCAAAAGATTACGTATAGGACATAACTTTTATTTCACAGAATCCCTTCTGGAGGGCCTGTCATGGTTTTGGTCTGTCTGAAAACCTGTCTATCAAACAGCCTCAGGGGTAAGGGCTGTACAGGGCTAAATATGGGCTAGCTTTAGCCAGCTGTCTCAGGTACTGGTAGCAGGATAGCAGTGATGCTTGGCTTGTGTTGCCCACTTGCACTTTGTCCCAGTCTGCTGATTGAAGCTGGCAGCTTTGGGGGTGCAGATAAATTCCTGTTAATAGTGGAACTGGGATCAGAAACCTAGTCATTTCTAAAATTACTTCAGCCTGAGAGGGCTGAGATAAATGGGCTATCTTGGAGGATAAAAAGTCCTCAGCTCCTTCAGTGAAGCCTTCCAGCGAATCCACTTAGGTTTTTGTTGAGAGGAAGCAAAGAAACACTCACTGCTCTGTTCACTGTCTTGCCAAGCCAATCAGGAAAATCTGAGGACTTAAGGCAAAGGAAGGTCGTTAAGTACCATACACAATCCTGGTTCCTCCATGGAGTATAGTGCCGCTTAAACAAAGCAACACTTCACTGCAGATACACCATGCAACAGTTCCTCATCCAGTTGGTATGCAAGGGTACATGTTGCATAGCTGGAATGAAATAGGATGCAAAGGTGAAAAACCAGTTCTCAGTCATTTACTGTTATCTGTTTGGCAACCCTAATAACAACAATTTAATAAATGATTCGGGGTTTTTTTTAACAGGAAGCAGTAAAAGATCAGTTTTTCACTGTTAAGAGAACAAGATTTGTATTCCAAGTGTCCAGGGTGCTGTACATATACCGCGTGCTACATCCTGAGCATAAAATCTGAGTTTAACTCTCCTGGCTGGATTCTGACTCTGGAAGAGTACAAAAGCCTGATCCCATGGTCCTTCAAAAACAAGGAAATTACTAAAGTGGACTTCCGTCCAATACAGAAAATGCTCTATCATGGATTATTTAGGTTAACTTCAGCCTCTGTTGAACTCAGTGCAATTGCTAAATATTTACCCGGGTATAGCTAAACAGGAAATCCAGCAGGTTATTTCTGCAGTGAACCTTAGTTCTTAAGGCTGCAAACTCTCAGCCTGGTCATAGGACACGCACCTTACTATGTGCTTAAAAATCAGTGCAACAGAGCTTGCTTTCTACTCATGCCTTTCATTGTATATCAACTGTAGTATTTAACAGCTTTCAGCCAAAGAAATCTTTATTGAAGAAACCACTTTAACAATTACTTGTTAGGTTACATGGAAGAGTGTAGGAAACCAGCTGCTATTTGTTCTAAATGGAATCAGAATCGGTACCCTTTTGAACAGATGTTTTTCCTAGCAGTGTCAAAGCTGGGGATGTTGTGGGACATGCTGTACTCCTAATTACCATATGGGAACCCAGGTGTGATATCGGACACCCTGGCCCCTTTTCTTGTGCCAGTTTCCTATGTGACTGAGAATGATAGCTGGAAAAAACCAGGGCTGGATGGCTCCTTACAGGTCACCTACTTGTCCTTTTATCTAAGGGAAAATGAACTGTAACTATGCCATCCCTGAAACATGTTTATCCAATAAGTTCTTAAGGATGGTGGAGGATGAGCAGGCCTCAGCTGAAACCTCACCTACTCTGAGCTGGTTGTGAATATCTTCCCCAGGTTTCCTGCTGGCTCACCTTCAGTGTATTCACCCATGAGATGATTTATCTCTTTGAAAGAATTTGACTTTTCTTCATCCTGTGCTTCTCTCTAGCTTTAACCTTTCCTGAGCAGTCCTTTGTCTTTCTGCCCGTATATTACATCTGTAAATGAGAATTATGGAAGTATAAATATTATAGTAAGGAAAAACAGAAATATTTTTTCTCTTGTTTTTCAGCACAGGAGGTTGGGAAAAAAGGTGACACTTCTCGTCTTAGTTTGGCTAATTCATAGCAAAGTTCCCAGCTGTACTTATTCAAAGCCATTATCATGCCTCTTGGTTGCCTGGATAATACAAATCAGCTGGATGCATTGCGCCTGGCTGCATCAATGATCACGTCCCCCAAGGCAGGAGGAACATGGAAAGTGACTTAGCTTTTTACTCAGATATAAGCCTGGTCCAGCCACCCTAAGTTTGAAATAAGAAGAGAAAGTGGCACTTGGGGCTGGTTCAATAGATGAATAAAGAATTTTAACATTTGTAGCTAAAATTTGACATGGTCAACTTGCACCAGATTTATAAAGACACGTGCAGCCGGAGAGAGAACAGTATTATTCATAGGAGGGTGTCACAGATGGAACAGATTAACCGAGATTATGGTCACATCTTTTTAAAATTCAGTAGCAGATCTACATTTGTTTCCTCTCAGCTTAATTTCACCAGGGCTGAATTTCTGTTTTGAGGCTGGTTTGCACAGACGGATTATCCAGCAGAACATAATACAGATATTTGACAAATTAGATTTCTGTAGCTGGTTGCCATAATTCACAGCGTATTTGGGCCTGTAGAATTTTGCAGCAGAAGGAAAACAGAGAAGAAAAGATGGGAAGCAGAAGAAATTATGCCAAAGTTATTTGAAGATCATTAAAGTCATGGAGAGGAGATTCATTCGTTTCTGTAGCCTTTGGTTTGGGCCCATAGAAGACAATTTATGAGAGCCCAAGGGCTTTGGAATGAGTTTCTTTCTGCAGTTTATTACAGGTTGTGGGATTACAGCAAGAGTGAATTTAGTGGAGTCATCAATCTCTCAAACAACTCCTCAACATGCTTCCCCCTCCTCTCCTTCTATTTTGCTGTTCCTCCTTGGAACCTCAATTTTGCGGCACGTGGAATAAGAGGCAGATGCCTTTCAGGTGAGACTGGGTTGGGGTATTGAAGACTCATCTGATTAATATGCTGTGGGAAGGGAGGGTAGGTCAGGGGAGAAGAGGTGACACCGGAGAAAGTTTACCTAAGAGTCCTCTGCTTGAGAGCTGCAGGTACTTTCCACTTCTCCTAGAGTTCTCTGCACCTGTGGAAAGAGTGGAAAAGAAAATTTCTTCAGGCCTTTTGGACCCATGAGTATTGCTAAACCCCTGAGAAATAAAACTCTCTGGAGGCCACTCCAGCTTCTTCAGCAAGAGAGTAAAAGAGGAGACACAATTGTCCAACATTCAGGGTAGGACTCAGTTTGAGATTATGAAACTTCAGTGTGGGGGACCGAGAGCTGTAGTGCCAAGGATCCCATCACAGGTAAAGAAATCCCAGCTGAGACATCCCTGGGGTGGAGGGAGCTGCTCAGTGGCCAGGCACCAGAGACATACACACCTGGCTGGGTGCCAGCACACACTATCATTTAAGTTGCCTTGCCTCCAGCAGGCCATGGTCCTTTGTAGGTCATGGGCAGTGTCTGCCAGCCGCATCTCGGGTGTCCCACGGCATCCCAAAGAGCACTAAATCCTTGCGTATGCAGAACTTAGTCAAGCAGTAGGCAAATATGTCAGGGTGAACTGAATTATTTTCTGAGGTCTGCTGGCAGTACTTCCTCAGGATTCAATCCAGTTGTCTGCATGTAGGTGCCTAGTGCTGATCGAGATGTGCTTGAGTATCCAAGACATCCGTGTGGGCTGGTACATGTGGCATAGGAACCCACAGGAGATTAATGCCTTATGTAGCTCAGTTGGGGACCAGATGTGTCAAATGGCACTGAACACCTAATCTGCACTGAGCTCCGTATCTCCACTGACCACAGTGGGCCCTTGGTGCCTAATTCACCTGTAGGCTTCCCTAAGTATATTCCTAAAAGTACAAGGATACTCTGCAGCTGCTGGCTACTCTCGGCTAGCTACCCTTATCTCCTTCACTAACCATACCTTGAGACAGGGACATCCTCTGATAAACCCAGAAGGCATTTTCACTAATTAAACACGGTTGTGACTGTAGAGTACATCCTTACATTTGAACAAATGAGGCAAAAATAACTGAATATGGACCAGAACTTTTATTCTTTACTTAGGCAAAACAATGTTCAGAGTTATTGGCAGTGCTGGTGAAGAGCATTACTTCACATTGAATAATTATTTAATACTGTGTAATCATGCTAAGATATTGCAGCCATTTCCCAGGAACTAATCTCTAACCACAGAGAATGATAAATTGACTAACATACATTGATTTGTTTGTGACGGTATTTAAAAAGTAGACATTATCAAAGCACTGTTTTGAGCAACACGACTTCACTGATTATATATCTCATCTATCTTGCTAGGTTGATTTCCCTCTATATTATTAACTCTGAAACTTGGTTTCTTCTAACAAAGAGTTACTCTAAATCCAGTTTTTCCATTACACAGTTATTTCCATCTGTTTTTTGCACATGTACTGGTTACAGCTGAAAAGTCAATGTTGGCAACATGGTATTATGTGAAGTGCCAAATATAGGAGATGAGGTCCCCCAAAATGCTGACTGATTAGTGACAGATACCTTTCACACTTTCATGCAAACATGCTGGAGAAATCAATGTCACAAGAACACCACATCACCTGGAACATTTTCTTCACACCTCAAAGAGCCCCTGTGTGGGGTCTGTACCAGTGGGGCACTGAAGCCATGGCAGACTAACTCCAGTCCAGAAGTAAGGTCCAGGCTAAGCTTTTGAAATAGCCTCCATCAGTGGCCAGAGAGGCAGAGGAAGACATTTAAAGGGTGATTCACTTCCTCCTTGGCTAGAGAGAGAACTTAATCTTTAACTGAGGCTGGAGACCTAACTTTTAGACAGCTGAAGTTACGTGAGCTGAATACATCCAAAGACCAAAATCTGTAGCAATATTACTCTGGAACCCTTTGCTCTGTACTTGGAAAATTGCTGTGTCTGCTATGATTTTAAGTAAAGGTCTTTTGTCAGTAAAATTGAGGCTTGAGTAATAAGCTTGACATTTAAAATTGTCTTAATGAATGGAGAGACCTGGAAAGACCATTTAAAGTTCTATGTCTTTCTGTCTGTGCACTGAGTAACTAATGCTGGTTTGGTTACTAATTTCTGCGTAGTATAGCAGGTTACTCAGCCTATTATCTTACTCATTTCATCTAGACCAGAATTTGAGACTGACAGGTACCACTGCGCATAACATTATCAATCACTGCCACTCTTTCTGCAGTTGCCTTAATTGTGCTTCATTACTTGTACCAGCATCTTGCATTCCAGGACTTCAGATAAAATGATCTTAGTTTTAGATGTGCTAGTGGAGAGGTTGCTTTGGACTTCAGCATCTCTGAAGACTGTTTGACAGTGAAAAGTTTGCAAAAAGGCAGAAAGCTTACAATTTTTTCTTCTACCTGATATTAACTTTTCTCTAAGTGTGGTTTTAGCATTTGTTTTCCATTTCAATGAATCATATGTAATGGATTGTATTTTGATCATCACCCCTGATCTTAGACTGAGGTTTGAATCTCCTAAAAGGACCTTGATTTTCAATCATATGAGCCTACGGCTTCTTTATGATGGCACCAAGAACCTTGATTTTCCACCTTGGGCTGCCTTTTGCAAATCCAGGGTTACTGTTTTAAATAAGAAAACGTAACGGAAGTACCAAAACATGGGCATTTGTTACCAACTGTGCCGTAAGTTTCATTATGGTTGCAAAGCATTTTAGGAGTCACTGAAATGATCAAATTCTAAAATGCAGATCTTTGCCAGTACCCTTCACAGCTGAAAAATCACTTGAGACATCTTATTTCCTAAGTAAACACCTTGACACCTTGACAAAAATTGCTGGATTTGGCAAATGTGCCAACTCCCAACCTCTGACAATCAATTCTTTTCATTCAGTCAAACTAAAACTCCAGAAGCATTGACCGCTAAATGTACTGATCTTAAGTTTAGGAGCAAAAAGGCACACTTCTCACTTCCCAAGCTATTTTTTCAATCAATCAGATTAATGAGTTATCTTGGCTTAGAAAGGGATTTTCTGTACAAGTTTCCTTTTGACCTTGAATATTAAATTTGGCTCTGACAAGCAACACTAGTCAGAATTTAAATATAGAGACTTGGGATTTCAAGGTTTGGTTTTGTATTTGTCTCTTTTATCTAGTGCCAAAGAGTCTTTTATTACAGAATTATTTCTTAGATCCTTTTCAATGAATATGTAAAATTCAACCTATGGCAGAGAACAATATCCCTTTTAATAGGTATGTTTGTAATATTTTTTGCGCATTTCCCCCTCACATCCCAGTTCTACTGAATTTGAACTGCAAAAATTTGCAGTTATGAGCAACAACAAAAGTAATTCAGTTTTCCAAATGCCTTGCTGAGAAGTCTGATTATCTCGAAACAGAAGAAACAGGGGGCTTGTACTTACAAACTGTGCGTTATCAAGATCAGAGAACAGAGTTGTGATATTAAGTTGATTCAGGCTGCTTATGATACAATCTCATATTCAAGGCTTAAGATTTTCTTTAATGAGATGAGAAAGTGGTGTGCGGTAACCCCAGCCAGCAGCCAAGCCCCACACAGCCTCCTGCTCACTCCCCTACTGGTGGGATTGGGGAGAAAATCGAAATGGTAAAAGATAAAAAACTCATGGGTTGAGGTAAAGACAGTTTAATAGAGAAAGCATAAGCAAAACAAAGCAAGGAATTAATTCACTGCTTCCCGTGGGCAGGGATCCCATGGGTTCAGCCATCCTTAGGAGAGCAAGGCCCCATCACGAGTGGCAGTGACTTGGGAAGACAAAAGCCATCACTCCAAACATCCCTTCCTCCTTCTTGCCCCCAGTTTATAAACTGAGCATGATGTCAGATGGTCTGGAATAGCCCTTCGCTCAGTGGGGGTCAGCTGTCCTGGCTGTGTCTCCTCCCAGCCTCCCATGCACCCCCAGCCCCCTGCCCAGCCTGGCAGTACAAAAGCAGAAAAGGCCTTGGCTCTGTGCAAGCCCTGCTCAGCAATAACAAAAACATCTCTATATGATCAGCACTCTGTTCAGCACAAATCCAAGACACAGCCCCACGCCAGCCACTGTGAAGGAAATTAACTCTACCCCAGCTGAAAGGAGCACAGGAAGAAACCCACCACCTGTGACTCCAAAAAGTATCTCTTACACAGAAAGACATAGAGCCTATAATTTAGCCTTCTTATTTTGATGTGTAAGTCTGAGAGCTCCATCAGCCACTGCTTCTTTTAAACGCATCTTTTTCTCTCCTTGTTGCTGCTAGTAGCTGACGGGAACTTCACCTTTCCGATGCCAGGGTCGGCTTTTGGTGGGAGAGCTTTATTCTCCTTTGATTATAGGTCATCCTCAGAGAGCTGCCTGTCTCAAAGCCACTACTAGCACCACTAGGCACTTCTACAACACTGAAAGCTGCAGCATTCCCATCAGATGCCATTCCCTTGCATACCTGAGGTCACGGCTGATGGGTCTATTTGGGGAAGAGCAGCACGGAGAAGAGGGCACATGTGGCACTGTTCTTGCCCTTAGGTATGAAGAGACTCTACTGTCTCCTGAGTGAACAGAAACTGAAAGGGTTGATGAGATTTGGAAGATTTTGAGACACTTTATGGGCTGGTAGGTAAAAACAGGCCGCTCTCATCTCTTGAGCCTTCCTTTTCCCACTGCCTGTAACCCATCCTGCAATAAATGTGACAATGCAGAACAATCAATCAGAAACAACTATTCTAGGATTAGACTTGGATCAGAAACATCAAGAAGAATTTGTCTGATTTTTGGAGTAGGAGGCTCTGTGCCATCTGCAAATCAGATCCTCTATCCAGTTTCAGGTCAAATTTCTCAAGCTGGTCCTCAGATAGCAAGGTCACCAGAACTAGCATCTGCTTTTTAAAATGTGGACATTAATCCCAAATGTTTCACACTGAGATCAGAGTATGCACAATTGAGATTCAGTGGAAGAGACATGAATATTAAGAGATTAGGAGATGATTTAGTGGATTTGTCTGTTGTTACTCAGAGTGCACCACTTAGGTGAACCTACAGTTTCAGCTTACTTGTGGAATTTTCACCGTGATGTGAATGAAGAGGTCACAGAAATGTTTTGCCAGACATTTCAATGAGCATATCCCTTGGAAGCACAAGGAATTGATTCATTGACTCAGTGAATTAAATCATGCTTTAAGCATTAAACTGGCAGCTGCTAAGCTATTAAAGGCTATGCCTATTTCCAAGTGCTGCTATAAAGAATATAGCCAACATCTTTAAAAAAGTGTACCATTACAGCACACTTCATGACAGGTTTCAGTCCTTTACACTTCATGAATTATTTGCAAGTTTGACAGTGTAGGAAGGCTTTGATCAAACCAATCCAGGGCTTCAACATTTCCCCAAAATGGCAGACACGAACTCCTGGAGAAAAACAAAATAACTTTCCTCCCTGCTTCGGGCCACAGTGAGGGGAGTGTAATTGCTGTTCCTACACAATTTTGTATTTGTAATACTGGAACTTTTTTTTTTAATCACCAAGGAGCCAGTATCCTGAAGAGAGACGAAGTTTTTTACAGGCATATCCTTTGTACAGGCTGATTAGGAGCCAGACACTATCTGCCAAAGCCAGTGCGAAGCCTCCCTCTGAACCTGAGGTCCTGCACTGGCACACGAGCACAAGCTCCAGCATGGCATGGGGGTGACAAGTGCCCCACTAGCCTGCACCCACCAGAGACACTTCTGCAGCTTTTTTTTTAACAGAGACTTTGGTTGTGGGGTTGAACTTCCCAAACTCAACACACCCTGACAGTATCTTGACAAGATACTGGGTCTGTCTGCCTGTTAGGTTCAAAATACGTTTTTGCTATTAATTTTCAAAATGTTTTTCAGTAATTGTGTCTCTTGCCTGCTTTCTCCTGACATTTCTTTGGTGAAATAAAAGGGTCTGTAGCTGTCTGTTTGAAGGAAACCCCTTCCCAGCTTCCGAAGACAAGCAGACCGTATTTTTGGTATAAATTTCCTGTGTTAAACCCTACTTGGAAGAAGCTTATGATTCACAAGACATGTATAAATGCTACCTACCTACTGTTCACCACCTCTTGCTGTTACACAATCTCTCAAATCTGATAAACACTTCTAGGGCTTTGTCATATTCTCTTTGTTCAGGTACGTGAACAGTCTTCTGTAGGATAACACATAAGTGATATAGTTTGACTTTCACTGTATTGCAGACTTGAATTCCCCTAGAGCACGCTAGTTTATCAGTGGAGAAAAGTCTTCCATTTGGGAAAATGGGCTTAGTTCAGTACAAACTACTCTCTAGTGAGGCTAAGAGGAAAAAAAGAAAACTAAGCTGGAAATAAAGAAAAATGTTCATCATCAAGACCTTGAGGCAAATAATAAAAAAATCTTACCTCTAGGCCAGGTACACAGACTGCTGCAGAGAAAACACTTTAATGGCAGAAAGGCTGCAAGCTGCCAGAGAGGAAAATTATCCTGCTGGTAGACCCCTTCTGCCCTGTGAGGACTGCATCAGAGATACTCCATTTGGGAGTGCCATGGGAAATTTCTCCTTATGGATGGTAAGAGACAAGTTAAAATGGAAGATGCTTTAGTTGTCCAGCATGTAGATAACTGGGTTTTTGATGCCAGCTAGATACAACAGCGGGAGATATTGTAGATCTCTACCTAAACTTTTAAGGAGTAGCTGCACAGTGGTCTGCCTTTTCCCATGGCTGTCTTTGCTCAAATGCTCCCAGTGCCACACGTCAGTACAGAAAGACTGAAAATCAGTCTGGTTGTGATTTAGGAAATTAGGAAAAGAAGTCATGCAGAGTTCACACACACGGGAAACTTTTGAAAATGTGGGTTCTGCATTAAGAAATGCTAGAAATGGAAGGTGGTATTCAAAGTGGAGAAAGTTGTATGGGAGATTAATAAACAACTATTAGAAAGCAAAGATCTATAGCATCTGAAAAGCATGTCCTCTGGCAAAAAAGCATGAAAAACAACACTTCAGATGAGTGGCAGTGTAGAGGCTGATAGCCCAGGAGAGAAACAGTGAAAGTTATTCTGAGAAAAAATTCCTGTTTAAAGAAGGTGCGTGTGCATGTGACCACACACACACACAGACACAGGTAATTGTATCAAGCGGGGTGTGCTTCCCTGAAATACTAGAAGTCTAAAAGCTGAAATCATGGAACAGGTATGTTTGCTTTTAAATTTGAAAGTTGACATAGCAGACACCTCAGAACCGGAAAGGAAAACAATAATTATTGGGATATTGTAACAATTAGGAAAAAATAATTATAAAACAAAAAGGAGAAAGAAAAACTAAAAAGAAAAGAGTGGCTGCCCAGCTCTAACAGTCCTGCTGTATATTAAAGAAGACATGAAGTCAAATCAGGTAATTAGTTTAAGTGATTGGCTCAAAACACAAAGTCACCATGCATAAGAGCTCCAGACTTAAATACCAAAAATGCAGTTTTAAAACTATACTTTAGCCCAGGATGGATGGATAGAATGACTATAGTGATGACAAATGCAGGAAACCCAATGAGATACACAAGCTTCTTTATATAAACTAAGTATTTGCAGTATGGTTGTGTTTGTAAACTGCACCACAGAGGGGCTAGCCAGAGAAAAGGCAGGTGGAACAGAAGCTCTCCACTGAAAATGGAGCTGTGCGTAGGCCTGGGTTTAAAATCCTACTGCCAAAGCCACGATGTTAAATTAAAAAAAACCCCTAAAGCCACAAAAACCAATATAAAAATAATTAGATTTGAAAGGAAACAAATGAAAGGGTGAAATGTTCGCAGGTGACATAAGAACTGTCTGAAAATACCACAGATTTGAACAAATGGACGATCCCTCTCAATAGTAGGAAGACCAACAAAAAAATCCACCATCAAACTGCTGTGGTTCAAGATTGAGGTAAGGCCATCCTTAAAAAATTGTCATGGGAGCTGAGGCAATCTGGTTCATATACTTGGGTTTCCAGAAGACTTTCAGGAAGATGCAACACTAAAGACCCTTCAAAAATAATAAGTTGCCAAGGATCAAAGAGCACATGTGCTCATGGATTGATAACTCATTTAAAACTAGAGAAAAATGAAGACATGGATACAGAGGTATTCAAAGACTTTAGAATCTTTGTGGGAGTTATTAAATCTCTTGCTGGAGGTGGGAAGGTATCAGACAAGTATTTTGAGGAAGTTCATAGCTGTACTTTTATGTAATAGCACTTCCTTCTAGAGTGACATGTGATAAATGAAACAAATGACTCTTCATTGCATAAAAGCAGCAGTATGTCAGGACCTCACAGGATTTCATTCAGTTTCTTCTTTTCCTGTCAAGTCTTTCAGCGAAAGTGATTCTCCACTGTGACTACTGGTGTTTCTATTTTTTTCTTCTAATGTATTTGGCTAAAAAAAGAAACTTTCCATAGAATCCACAGAATCATAGAATCATTCAGGTTGGAAAAGACCTTTAAGATCATCAAGTCTGGCTATAAAACGAACACTGCCAAGTCCAGCACTAAACCATGTCCCTAAGTGCCACATCTATGTATCTTTTAAATACCTCCAGGGATGGTGATGCCACCACCTCCCTGGGCAGCCTATTCCAGAGCTTGACAACCCTTTTCATGAAGAAATTTTTCCTATTATCCGATCTAAACCTCACCTGGTGCAACTTGAGGCCATTTCCTTTCATCCTATCACTTGTTGTCTGGGAGAAGAGGCCGACCCCCACCTGGCTACGCCCTCCTTTCAGGCAGTTGCAGACAGTGATAAGGTCCCCCCCGAGCCTCCTTTTCTCCAGGCTAAACACCCCCAGCTCCCTCAGCTGCTCCTCA
>VZTD01005027.1:2382584-2506926 GCA_013397725.1 Rhagologus leucostigma
TTGCTTTTTCATTGGAAGTAAGAACTTCACAAAAAGGTCTGTTTTTTTCCCCATAAAGTTGTGGCATGCTAGTTAGTGTAGAGGTGGACAAAAATGCCACAACAATGAGCTTCCGTGCAAAGGAATCGTCTGTCTGTTTATTGTCACATCACCTGCATTTATACTGCTTTATTATATATACTGTATTAAAAATAGCATAGCGGTACTTCCAAAAATAACAGAGCAATAACTCATTAATTAGTTTCAGCATCTTGCACATTTGTCAGTTCTAGCATCCTATCTTATCATTTGCATCCTGTCCACGGCAATTATCCAACAGTGGACTTCCCTGCTTCTCTTGGCATGCTTCTACTTTTCAGTTCCTCCTCTCGTCTCAGGGGTATACGATGATCGGCTCATGGTCAGAGGATGATTCTGCACAGGCATTGGGCCAGCCGACGGCCTTCACATAAAGTGACACTTGGCCTTGGTGGAAAAATAACCGCCTGCTCACTCCTTTGCTTGTGTTTCCCAGTTTTGTGAACATGCCTCATTAAGTCCTTCTCGATCAGATCTGTGGGATGGGGGATGCTGATGAAGACACCCAGTCCATGGAGCATGTGCTTAGAGCTGAAACTGAGCTGGATACCTGCCCTGAGTTTGGGCTTATTCCCAGGGAGGCAGCACCTGAATTCTAGAGCTGATCTGGCCGTAGGAGCACACTCTACTCTGGTTCTTGCTGGCAGAGCTCTCTCAGGATGCTTGTCCTGATTATTCCATCAGAGTGGTGAGCTGCATTTTCATGGGGACTATAGCCAGAAAAAAATCACCGTCTATCTTGGACAAATTTCTGTCTTCTCAGAATGCATTTCCTTTGGGGTTGTTATACTGGTTTTGCCTATCTTTTCTTTTCAACACAGGATGGTGAGAGGAAGATTGGTATAGCAGATAAGGTCAGTGGATCCACACCAGGACTATGACTAGTTTTGGCTGTCTGTTCAGACAGACTGTCTACTGTTTCTTGGCTGAATTTTCTCAGGGAGTGAGGTTTATGGGATCATGTTGTTGTGCTCTCCCTCTGTGCTTCTCCCACTAGTAATTTTGGATCCAGTTTCAACTCCATTGGACAGGAAAGTAGATATATCAGATAATCAAATAATCCAAAATATCAGCACATATTTAGCGAAAATAGCTAGAGAACTTGGTTTCACATGGAGGGGAAAAAAGGAGGTCCTGTCTTATCAGACACCAGAGAACCCAGCCCAGGTGGCTGGGATTGAGAGGGAAATGCTGGATGCTGAGACATCCTGGTTATGCTGCTCACACAGCTGTGAGGGTCAGTGTGAGTCAGTTCATCCGGGAAGACACAACCCAGACCACCTCCAGTCCCTTGCCAGCAGGGCACTGCTGTGAGCACCAAGTCCTGGTCCCTGCTGCCATTTGTGAATGGCTGCTTTGGGCAGTAGGGGTTTAGAGGAAGGTCTGGCTCCACTGCTTGAACAGGGATGATCAATGACTGGACCAACAATGACTTCAGCATCTAGTGGAAGAGACTGCTGGGCCCTAACAAGGTGACTGGACAGTGCAGTCTCAGCCCAGACACTTCTCTGCGCCTGTGGTCTGTGGTAATACATAGGCACATGTGGTGGCTGTACCCATTTTTCAGAAGAGGAAGGGAGGCAAGTGGGGACAGAGTGTCTTTCTGTGCTCCAGAGGGGATCATCATCCAGTGGAACTCAGAATGTGCCATTGCAGAAAGGGAAAGAGAGCACCAAGCTGTTAATCCTATCACCCTGTTCAGAAACATGTGATAGTGTTTAAATATGGTGTTCACCTTCTTTTTCCCCAAGCTGGATGCAGAACTGAGACAGATGGGTGCAGTCTGTATTGAAAAGGGCACTGGCTTTCTAAGAAAGAGTTTCGTTCACCCATCCATCTGCTTAGTATCCACGCAGCAGCAAAATGGAGCAGCTTTTGCATATTTATACCCTTGTTCAGCCTGCGGCATTATGAGAGCCAAATGACACGATCACAGGGACATTTGCCCATTTAGAAACACTCCAGCAACCATAGCAGAATAAATGTGAACTGAATGTTATAATTTAATTTTTGTTAATCAGTGGCAGAGCTTCCCTTCAATACACAAAGTGGTTCACTGACCATATTGAAGTAGAAAGCACAAGACCAGGCTTAAGACAGGATAGCCTTTGGCAAGGTGAGAGCAGCTGTGAACAGCTTATTGACAGTGTGGGAATAGCCGGGGATAATCTCAGGGCTTCTGAATCCTTCCCCTGAAGAGACAGATTAAAATGACTTCCATGGATAGTCTTCAGACACAGGAAATCGTAGACCTGTTAAAATATTTGCCACTAGCCACTGCTGTGTAAAAGAACACTCTGGCTCACTGGGTTTTTCATGCTGCAGCAGGACGTGTGTAACACCCTTTTCTATATGTCCAAGATACACACCCATATACATGCTCAAAAGAGGTTATGGTGGATAGAGGCAAAGCAAACACCATGTGCAGAGGTAGAAGTGGCACATTTTCTGGAAATTGCCTCTAGAATAACATTTTTAAGAAGGGAAAAAGTGCTGCGCAACTGCAGACAGAGAGAAGAGTGAGAAACTGTGAGAGGAACAGCCCTGCAGATACCCAGTGCAGAAGGAGAGGCAGAAGGAGCCCCAGCGCCAGAGCAGAGATTCCCCTGCTCACCATGGTGCAGACCACGGTGAAGAAGGCTGTCCAGCTGCAGCCCATGGAGGTCAATGGGGAAGCAGAGGTCGACCTGCAGTTTGTGGAGGACCCCACACTGGATTCAGGCAGATGGATGCCTGAAGGAGGCTGTGATCCCATGGGAAGCCCACATGCAAGCAGGCTCCTGGCAGGGCCTATGGCCCTGTGGAGAGGGGAGCCCATGCTGGAGCAGATTTTCTTGATGTCCATCAGTTCCATCTTTTTCCACTGGTAAACAATCTCAGTGGCAGTGTTGGTGCAGTACTGTGCTTCCTTTGACATGCCTTTTCCAGTGTTCCACTGAATCCTGAGGCTGGAGGCTTTGTGGTTTTCTTACCGCTAACCATAATGCTAATCCTAACGCTTGTGGCAGCAGTGCTGGCTGAGAATGAGGCCCAACACAACGGGTGGCCCTTATCAGAAAGGTAGTAGAGGCAGTAAGCAGTGTGGTGCCATGCTCCCTTTGGCATGGCTTTTCCAGGGCCAGTGGCCCTAGAGCTGTAGGCTTTGTGGTTCTCTTCACTTTCCCCCTAATGCCCCCTGTAACCCTAGTGGCACCTTGGATTTTGGAGCTAAGGTCCTCAGCATCATAGGTGGCCCAGATTAGAAAGGTGTGGAGATAGCAATATTGGTAGAGTGATGTGCTCCCTTTGGAATGCCTTTTCCAGCCCCAGTGAGCACATTTCCTCAAAGCTTGAACTAAGATTGATGACATATCTTGTTGTGGACTATTTGCATTCAATTTGTTGTGATCAGTGCTTCGGCTGTTGGTTGCCCGCCATAAGTATGGATGGGTCTGGGCAGGAGTATCTGGAGGTTTTGAGCAGGTGGGCATCCCAGTGGGCAAAATAAGGGCTTTTTTTGGATCAGCCTTTATAGCTTGTTCTTTTTCCATCTCTTGTGGTTTAGTTAATTTGGGTTGTTGTTCTTAAAATGCACTAAAGTTTGCCCCTCTACCAACATTTATGTTTTCACTTTCAGTTCCCAGCTCCATGATCTGTTGAAATTCTCTCTTCTGTTTCTGCCTCCAGTGTTCTGGCCTTTCCTCAAAAGTTCTGGCCTTTGCCTCAACTTTGAAATACCGGCTTTTTTCCATTAACCTTCTTTTCTATGGAGCAAACAATTAGTGGCATTGTTATACTGCTTGGATTGTTTCACAGACCTTACTCTTTCTCTTCACATCTTCTAGCTATCTGTGCCTGGTAAAATTGTTCTGCCAGAATGATTTTTCTCTTAAGCTAGAGCTGAGTCAAATGCTGTTGATTTACGGGTTCAGTAATTGCCCTAGCAGTTGGTACCAATTCATCCATCATTGCAGGTTTAATTTTGGACGTCAGCATTAGGTTGGTGTCTCGGTCCCTCCTGCATGAGAACTGCTCTTGTATTCAGTACCTGCATTCTAGATTAAAACCACTCCCTCTGGTCCTTGCTCAGCTTTCTCGTCTTCCAAACTGAACACCTGCACTGTGTTAGGGAGAGCAGCAGTGCCTCTGCAGCCCTCTGCAGTGGGCCCTGCTGTTCTCCCACAGCTTCTTCCCCCGGTGCTGCTGACACTGGGACGAGGTTTGACAGCGCTGCAGTAGGGTTGTGATCACTCCCAGCCCTTCCCAGGGCTCCTGCAAGTCCCGCCACTCCTGTGCAGCAGTATCCACACAGGGTCCCAGCAGCCACCACACAGCTCTGGCTTGTGCTGGGCTCTGACTCCGGTCTGGGTCAAACCTGCTACTGCATCTCCTCAGCAGCAGCTCTGTGCCAGTGGTGACCAGGGACACAAGGAGGGTCAGGACTCTGGAGCTTTGCTGAGGAGAGGTCAGAGGGGAAGGAAGAACCTGGTGGCTGCACATGAGCCAGGCTGGGATCAGACCACCTACCTCCCTCCCCTGCCCAGGGGTCAATATCCCCCTCTGGAATCCATCTCGGAAAGCTGCAGCCACAGCCTGCACAGGTCTTCCAAAGACTCAGTCATCCTCTGGCAAACCAAAGCTTCAGATCCATGCTGCTGAGTCTTTCTTGCCATTGTCCTCACAGGTGCTTGTTGCCAAGCTGGATCCTGATCTCAAGTGTCTGCTTTATTAGTTCTTGTAAGCCATCTATCACATCCTGCCTGGGCTTGCTTCCCCCCCATTGTGGATGAGGACCTCTGCTGCAGAGGCATGTGTGTTTCTGCCTCATTTCTTTAGTAATTCAGTCTCTTATTTAAAATCCATCATTCCTTTTTCTAGATCTGCAATTTTCTCTCCAAGCCTTCCCTTTATCACTTTTAGTAGTCAATGTAGATTCAACTTTCCACAAAGCCCATTACCAGCAACCTCAATAAGTCCTGACTTTAGTGCTCTCCTGGCACTGTAAATGCTTCTTCTGCTTCCCCTGGAGCACTTTTTTGCCCATGCAGTTCACCAGCTGCTGTGGCTAGGCTCATACTGCATGACTCAGATCCTAAACTTTGCTGCGGATGGAGAGTCTGTCTTCTCCCTGGGAGCAGCCTTGTTTGTACCTGGTTTGTGGTGCTTAGCACAGGAGCCCTGGAGAGATATGGGCCTCCCCCTGGGGTCACTGTTTGCATGTGCAAGGAGGTGCTGCAAGCAGGACACACAGAGCTGTGCAGAACAAAGATTGTATTTACTAGAGAGCTACCCACCCCCACTCAGCACCCAACCCCTTTGCTGCTGCACAGCCACCACCTCAGGGGGACAGTTGGTCTCTGCAGCCCCAGGGCACATCCTCCATGGTGCTGAGTTCCCTTATTTCACCTCCCTTTTTGCTTCTTGAGCATTTTATACCTTCCCATGATAGGGCTTTTCTCACAACCACTTGAGCTGGTAGTGATGCCATCTCAGCTGCCCTGTGTGCCTGTGGTGTCACCTTTGTGGCCATTCCTGGCTCTGTCCTGCAGATGTCCCGAGGCTTCCTGGTAACTCTAATAGCCACAGCAACCCAAGCCACAGCCACGCAGCCACAAGGATTGTATCAGAGTGGGGCTCAGGGGCCTTGGGCACTGACAGCTGGCCCCGAGGAGTTAAGAACATGACGACTGGCATTGCAGACAAAGGTTTACATCCCCAGCTGCTCCTGGAGACACTGCAGCAGCTGCAGGGGAGAGAGATCTGGTGACCTCCTGCTCAGCTCATATAAACAAATGGGTGCTGCTGGTATGAGGTCTTCAGGACCACAACATCTCGTTCCTGAGTCCAGCAACATCAGTTTCAGGACAAGGTAGTGCAGTCCACCATGCAAACTGTAACACACTGAGCAGACACCTACACTGGTGAGCACTAGGAATGTCATTAAGATTTTTCCCTCCTCCACAGAATAGAAAGGTTTCCTCTGAGCAAAAGAACTGGCAGTAATTGCAGTGTATCAGCAGGATGTTTGAGCAGCAGTGATTATAGGAGTGCAGTAAATAACAGGACTGAACTACAATGGTGCAGAGAGAACTGGAAGTTGTACATTTTGTCTGTGTATGTAGGCTGGGACATCACTTTTGTAGCCTCAAATCAAGCCCATCTGTATGATTTACCTTCTCCTCCTACTGTCTCCCTTCATTAAGGGAAATCAATCATCCCACTGCTCTGTGATTTATGGCTTTATGTTTTGCTGGGAATGTGCTACAAAGCAAAAAGTGGAAGTTTTGATGTGTTAGTAAAACCAAACTTTTCTGCCTAGGGTGAGATTGGAAGAATTTAGTTTCCTCTTGGGTGAATTCTGATGGATTACAAAAATTTCCATCCTCCCCTCTTCTTCCTTCTCCTCCTCCTCAACCTACACCTCATTACAAAGAAAGGTCTTGAAATAGGTGAAGGCCAAGGCTCATCCATTTCCCAATCTGTCAGCCTGTTCTGGCACACCTTGACCTACATCCTGCAATTACCTTTAAAATGACACTTTAGTGCTCTGTGGCAGCTCTGCATGAAGCCATGGATGGATGGATGGATGGATGGATGAAGCCGAAGAACTCAGTTCCATCCCAGACTGCCCTGATGGCCTCCAACAGCTGAGTATGGCCAGCATCAGCTGTGGCCAGCTGAGTGTTCAATGACTCCAAGGATGGAGATGTCATCATCTAGCTGTATGAGCAGCAGCATATGGTGTGGTCAGTCTTTATCTTCACCAGGTTCAGCCAAAAGAAAAAAGGTTCATCCAAAGGAAATCTGACCAATGCAGGAGACTTTGTGTTGGGAGGAAATGGAAAAGGAGTTTCTCATTGAAGTGAAGGGGAAAATGGCTGGCCAAATATTAAGGCCACAGTCTGTGGAACACTGCAGTCCGAACATGCTGGATTACCCCACATCCCACGTGTTCTCCGCTCTAAACATGGACATAGAGTTTTATTTATGTGTTGGAGGAACAGGCCGAGGGGCAGGTTACCGGCACTGTTGTCTCCTTCAGAAATGGAGCCATCATCTCTCCCCGTCACATCCCTTAAACTGTGCTGACTAACCCTAGGCAACCCCTCAGAGTGCGCTTCATGTATCTCATTGTTCTCCTGGCCTTTGGTTTACAGAGCCTCATGACTAGTCCATAGGGACACCTGGGAAGGAGAGGAAGGGGATTTGCCCGTCACCTCAAGCAGGGACCTGCCTCCATTCCCCCCTGTCTCTTAGGTCTCCTCCTACCTGCTGGGGAGAGGATAGGGAATCCTCTATACGTCCTGAGGTGCAATTGACTGGTTCTCTGCCTCAGAGTGCCTGGGATGCTTCACAGGGGACACAATGTCCATTGATGTTAGCACTGTGTGGTCAGACCAAGCTACAACTCTGTGAATGCCGAAAATTCTACTTTGCCCCTTGCCAAAAAGACAGAAGATACAGTATTTGTCCAAACCTTCCCTCCTCAGCCACAGTTCATGCCCCAGCCACTGCAGCACAACGTTTTACTTTATTTCCTCTTACGCGACTCAGAAAGAAATAAAACAAAATTTCTCAGTACCTGAGGGAGAAGAGCGGATGAATTAAATACGAGGCATTTGTAAATTCAGCAGAGCGTAACGGCAGCTGGACCCTGTCTGTCCAGGAGGAGCACCCTTCCCATGGAAAGCATATTCAGAGCAGGAACGTGTCTCAGACGATCAGGGAGAGGCATACCACTGAGCCAAAGATGTGTAAGCAGGTTCAAGAGATCTGCAGTCCCTGGTCAAGCAGTGACTGTCCAACACTTGCTCCTCACACAGTAACACAGGTGTTGAGCTGTTGAACAGTGAGGATCTTCCTCATTGCAACCTTATCCAGCCCTGGTGAGCAGACAAACTGCCACAGCCCCCAGCTCAGCTCATGCTTATCTCTGGAGCTCTGGCAGGTCGGACTGGATGGTTGGTCTCCATGCTGTTCTCCTCAGGCTTCCCCCAACCTGGAGTTCTCCACTGCACTTCCGAGCTTCGTACCCACATGTGGAGTGGCCAGTGCCCAACCCTGGGCTCATGGGTGCTGGAGGGCACATGCAAACCTGGCTGCTGAGACCCATTCCTGGTCCCAGGATTCACAGGTACTCTCTGGCAGAACAACCACCACTTCTAATACCTTCTGCCAGAATGGGATCTGCTGTACCTGCCAGCCAAACTCAGAGAAAAGGCATCTCTAGGCTCCTTAGGAAAAGCAGAGGAGCTGCCAGTCTGTCACTGAAAACACCTTATAAGAAACAGAGTTGAAAAGCTGCCAGTATTGACTTTACACAACTGCAAGGGTGACAAAGGAAGAATGCTGAGCTTGAAGCAAAACCACTGCATTATCCTGTTCTCTTTGAACATATGTCTGTGTTACTCTATTGAAGCACTTGCTTGATTTACCATTTAGGGTTTAAATTCTTCTAAACTTGTTATTTAAACCTCATTCTTTTTGTCTGTTTTCTCTTTTTTTTTCTTTTTTTTTTAAGCCGATCCACCAGCTCATCAAAAGAAGGCACTGGAAAAGTAAAATTCCCCTGTGGAGTTTTCAGTGTTCAAAGCTCTAAATCCTGTTGAGAACCATGTATACTGGCATTACAACGCATCATATTAAATAAGCTGTTTGCATCAAGGGATTCTGAAAACAGAGCAGCAGATATTACTAGATAAGTTTTGACTGTTTCTTTATCAAAAAGCAAGTGTAAAGCCTGGGTCTGTATCATAAACTACACTATCTCAGAGACTATTGTCTCTGTTAACATTAAACTGACATTTGTCTTATCTCATTAATGTAGTTACATCACTGTACCAAGTTTTAAGACTAGGAAAATATTCCAAGTTACCGTGCTAAACTCCCTATCACTATTCCAAGCAGCACATGTGGTAGCCAATGAGCACTTCAGCTGAATGACCTGTCATTTTTATGTAATTCTCATTTACTCAAATCATTCTTGCCTAAGTAATCCTTCTGTCCATGTTCGTGTGGCAAGGGTCAAGTAGGAAGAATTCTTCTGATGGGGTTTTCAAGAAGCAAAGTTATTTAGTCCTGGTGATATATTAAAGCAAGTACTTCCAAAAAGTCTCAGCCCCTTGAGACAAAAGAGATTAAGTAGTTTGCTATCTTTTCTCCTGATCTTGTTAGAAACTGCCACTTTATTTTACCACCAAAAGCAATACTGTGGGGAATGATTTATGTGGCAACATGTTGTGGTTTAACCTCAGGCAGCAACTAAGTGCCACAAAACCACTCCCTCACTCCCCCCACATCGGGATTGGAGAGAGAATTGGAAGAGTAAAAGTGAGAAAGCTCGTGGGTTGAGATAAAGACATTTTAATAGGTAAAGCAAAAACCACACAAGCGAGCAAAGCAAGGAATTCATTCACCACTCCCCATGGTCGGGCAGGTGTTCAGCCATCTCCAGGGCTCCATCACATGTAATGGTGACTTGAGGAGACAAATGCCATCTCTATGAACATGCCCCGCTTCCTTCTTCTTCCCCTAGATTTTATACGCTGAGTATGATGCCATATGGTATGGGATACCCATTAGATCAGCTGGGGCCAGCTGTCCCAGCTGTATCCCCTCCCGCCTCCTTGTGCACCCCCAGCATCCTTGTTGGTGGGGTGGGGTGAGAGACAGAAAATGCCTTGACTTTATTTTAAGCTCTGCTCAACAGTAACTAAAACATCCCTGTATTATCAACATTGTTTCCAGCACAAATGCAAAACATAGCCCCATACCAGCTATTATGGAAAAAATTAACTGTACCCCAGCCAGAATCAGCACATTCTCCACCCATACCATTTATGTCGTGCTCATGTCCCACACTATCCAATATACCCTTAGTAACAACCTGCCTGCCTTCCTATCCTTTGATACACAGATATCATTCCCCTGGTCTATGGCCCACCCCTGCAAAATGCATGTAACGTATCCACAAATGTTCACATTTGTGAACATGTCCACATGTCCACTATGTTAATTTAATCCATGAGTTTGGGCTCCATCTGTTTTTGTGGTCACTCAGGACAGGAGGGCGGTGTGTTGCATGGGATTAGCTGGGCACCAAAGCCAGCTCAGGCCGGGTCACTGCTGCACTTGCACGGCTCCTTGCAAGGCTTTCCTGCACTGGTCCAGGGGGTTCCTGCTGATGATGAGCAGCACAGCACCACAGTGAACAGTGAAAGCGAAAAGCAGCCACCAAGGAGCACTAGGCTCTAACATACAGCCTGGCAAGCAAGCCCCATGGCAAGCACTGGAACCTGTCAATTAATAGCTGATCAGCAAGAACAGTGATAAATTCAGTCTAGCACATTCCAAACAAACCTGTCGTTATCTTGAACCCTTTGAGCCCCATGCTGGGAGACAAAAAGGAACTGTTATGGTTTGAACCTAGCTGGCAGCTAAGCACCATGCAGCCGCTCACTCACTCCTCCCATGCCAGGGTCAGGGAGAGAACTGGAAAAGTAAAAGTGAAGAAAACTCCTGGGTTCATATAAGGGCAGCTTAACAGGTAAAGCAAAAATTAATTCTATCCCAGACAAAACTAGCACACAACAAATACAGATTAGCTGGCTGAAATAACAGATTTTCTTGAGTCATTTTAGGTGTCAGCCCTTAAAAGGTTTTCAGCTCAGCAGAAATATAACTAGAAGAAACTAGCTGCTTGTAAGGCCCATATCATTCAGTGTAAGTGAATGAATTGTGAATAGGATGACATATGCAGCAGCTATAGTTTTACCAAGAAAAGATTAAAGTGATTCTGCTCGTTAGAAAAATGTTTGGCTTGAATTCATGGCATTTCTGTAAAGTTACAATTCTTGGGTTTACTCAGGAGGATTGCTTTGGGTAGAAACCAAGCATAAACTTCAAGCTGTAAAGTAATGCTGCTGTAATGCCAGAAGTGCTGAAGATGGTATGTCTGTGAGAGACATACAGGTGAGGTTAACCTGTAAAATTCAGATGCTGTAGCGCCAAAAGAAAAACTAGATCAGGGAAGGCTTTAAAAAAAAAAAGAACGCATGAAGGTGAAAGTTCATGTGTAGAAAGTATATATATCTATGTTTTGATTTGTTTCTAAACCTTCCCCTTAGCTTGCCACTGCAGTTAACATCTTACTCTGCTATGCCATGTTAGAAACCTAGAGAGTACTAGCATGCCATGACATGAGCTCATGAGCTAAAGTTGGTCTCGGGGATATGTTTTATCCCTTGATGGAGAGCAACTGCTTTGACTTAGCAATGAAGGGGTATTAACTCATGTCTATGCCCATGTTCTGTTGTGTGAACATAAGGCCTCTTAAAGGGAAATACCCTGTGCTCTCTTGAATAACCCAGCTCTTGCTCCATGCACCACAGACATCTTAAATATTCCCTGTCATCACCAGGCGGGAGTTGGGTCTAAAAACCACAGTTCTCAGGCCCCTGTTGCTCCCACCAGTCTTTGAAAAGCTTGAGGAGTCACTACAGCCAGCTGCTCAGCTTCTTTCCCTTTCCCTTCACTGTTGGTGATTTCAGTCAAAATTTTATACCTAAATATCATTGAGGTTCTGTTCCCAAATCCCCAAATGTGTCTTGAAAATGGACCTTAGAGACTCATGTTCAAAACATTGAAACATGCAGCAGGATAATACCTTGTTTTCCTCATAAAAAAAAATCAAATCCTACTTGATTTGATGTAAGTATAGACTTCAAAATCATTGTGTTTTAAATAATGAGTTTGCACTTCTGGAAAATCAGATTTTTTTTTTTTTGCTCCATGAGGTGGTAGATTTTGTTCCTCTCCTCCCCTTCTTTTATTTTCTTATTTTACTTTATGTCTTCTTATTTCAGAGACCCTTAGTCCTGTTGCGTTTTCTGGGGAGTGAATGTTCTGGTGTGGTAATGCTGCCTGATGTCTGGACCAAAGCTTAAGCCAACCCAAACATTTGCATTTAAGATCTGTGGGGTTTCTGATCTAGGTACTATTTTAATCCCAGTGCTGCTTTCATTTTGTCACTGAGACAGAGAAAAATCATTAGGAATGACTCTCAGGAATCTGGGAAAAAACCCCCACCGTAAAGCATTTTGCAAGGCACAACATTTGTTTTAAATAAAAGGAAATCTTGCCATGGCAATACTGTGATTAAAATGCCGTGGAAAGGCTTTAATAAACATCAGAGACATCGTGGCTATCTCTTGCTTTAATGACCACTGATTAATTATCATATGGTGCTTATGCTGAATGTTTTTTTTACAAATTAGGAATTCTGCCTCAGGCTACCAGACACTGCACTCCCAAGTGATGCACAAAATGGATGTGTGCTAAACAATGACAGGACTTGGTTCAAAATGCTGAAAGCAAGCCAAAGCAACCGCAGATGCTTGCTCTGTTCAGGGCATCATCTGCAGAAGGAAAGTAGAGGTTTTCAATCACCCCACAGCACAGCTGTACAGGGAGGTTGTGTAAGAGTTACATGGTAGGCACAGAAGACATTTTAATTCTAGAGTCTCTTGCCTCCTTTGGTTAAGGTTGGAAGATGGAGTTAAACATCCTTGCATCTGACTTGTGGCACCTTGCTTTTGGGAGACTGAGCGCATGCAGGTAATGCAGTAGTACATACATTTGTGTGCTCTAAGGCACCTCTCAAGCAGTAGAAGAGAAGAGCTCAAACAGAGAGACTTAGGTGCCATTTCTGAAAGGCGTTGTGGAGTCTGTGAGGCAAAATTTTCACAGCTTGTTCAGAAGTTTATTTAGTTGTCTGTATTTTCTCTCCTGATTCCTCACTGATATTGTGCTTTGCAACACTGCTTAAAGTTTTGCAAAATTTTCAGAATGAAATCAGCAAAATACATATGCCAAATTGAGATATTAATCTGATAAACTGAGTGCAACTTATTTACACATCCAGAGACCTAAGAGCTATGCTTAGTCTTTAGCCATACAGATTTTTCCTCACTACCATAAAACTTAGAGAAGTCTCAAATTCTAATTCTGCAAGCCATTTTTTATCTCTGTGAATATCAACATAAGTTGTTCTGTTTTCTTACCATGCATAATATGGGCAATAAACTTTTAACCTTTAATTATCAATGGACAGAGTTCAAACTGTAGTTCTGTTCTCCCAAGTATTTTAGCAAAGGTTATTGTCTTAGTGTGGCATGCTCCCCTGGCTGCATCTCCTCAGTAATCTTTCTTTCTTAAGAAAGAGATATAAGGTTTTAAGTATTTCATGTATTTAAAGACTGTTAAATCATTTTGGCATATTAAGAATAGATCAGGTGGAAAGTGAAACTCTTTCCCCCCTCTGTTACAATCTGAATTATTCTCTGTTTACATTTACCACTGACCAATGATCCTTTTTCTTCCCGTAGGGCATTTTTGGTTTCTCTGTGATCATCTTTTTCCTGATGGCAAAATACAATACCTTTTCAAAGAGCAGGTCGTTTTGAGGGTACACAGATTATGGTTATGTTATATACTTGGGTACATATTTCTTTTGTCGTTGGGATTTACAGCATAGCTAATATTTCTCCATGTTTGGTCCTAAATGACTGCACAAATCTAAGTGACTGCACACTACTTTTCCCTGAAGAACAGAATAAGTGGTTGCTGCTGCGGCTGCCCAGCCCAGGTCCTTCCAGACGGTGTTAATCAGAGCTACACAGCTGGTCCATAGGTAGCTTGGGACATGCTGAGCTACCCCATGGTTTCAGACTGAGAAAGTGCAACAATTTGTGAGCCTAAAAGCTCAGTGAGTTTTTCTGCAGGGAAGCATTAGCTGGCAGAGACATACATAGTGCTGTCTCCCTCCTGCAGGTTGCCAAAAGCAAGTGAGCCCCTGCTGGCAAAGGGCAGCAAGCAACTTATCAGTTACTCGATATGGACCAAGACTTTCCTCATATGAAAACTTCAGAAGTTTCATACAAGCACCTTATTCAAGTGTGATCAGTGTTTCAGTGAGTACTGCCGAAAACACTTCTGTCTGCACCTCAGTCTGACAGACAGTCACAGGGCAACAGGTTAAGAACCTCTTTGTCCCAAGCAAAAATTGCAGTCTTCTTTTATGTCTGAGTAACCCAATCACTTCAAATAATTAATGTGTCTCTGTGAAGGTTATTTGTCACTTAGAGCAATTTATCCTCAGGGGCTTACCATCTACTCCAGTAATTTGCTGTTAATTACTTGTTTACTTATACAATGTTGCTAATAAAGGGAATGTGGGGAGATCCCACTTACTTCCAAAATAAAAGCCATCTGTTTGGCCATATTTACCTGTACTAACTCCCGTTTTCAAGGCTATAGAGTTGTTAAAGACTTTGGCTGTTCCTACCATAACCTTTTTATTAAAATCCACATGTTTAGCAAGCTAACAAAGATGTACTGAGCACTTTTGGCACATTGGTTTCAGCACAAAGAATCATAGAATAGTTTGGGTTGGAAGGGACCTAAAAGATCATCTAGCTCCAGTACTTCTGCCATGGTCAGGGACGCCTTCCACCGGACCAGGTTGCTCAGTCACATCCAACCTGGCCTTGAACACTTCCAGGGATGGGGCATCCACAGCTTCTCTGGGTAACCTGTGCCTGTGCCTCACCACTTAGACAGCGAAAAATTTCCCTCTAATACCTAATCCAAACCTACACTATTCAGATTAGAGCCATTGCCCCTTGTCCTAACAGTACATGTCTTTGCAAAAAATACCTCTCCATCTCCCCTGTAAGCCCCATTTGAAGGTCTCCCTGGAGCCTTTTCTTCTCCAGGTGAACAGCCTCAACTGTCTCAGCCTTTTCTAATAGAAGAGAAATTCTGTTTCTCTGACCATTTTTGTGTCCATCGTCTGGACTTGCTCCGACAACTCCATGTTTTTCTTGTGCTGGGGATCCCAGAGCTGGACACAATACTCCAGGTGGGGTCTCATGAGAGCAGAGTAGAAGGAGAGTATCAGCTCCCTCACCCTGCTGGCTGTTCGCCTGTCCATGCAGCCCAGGAAACGTTTGACTTTTTGGGCTGCGAGAGCACGTTGCTGGCTCATGTTGAGCTTCATATCAACCACTGCCCCCAAGTCTTTCTCCTCAGGGAGAAGCTATTACTTTACACCCATACTTGCATCCATCAGGTTAGATCAGCATTTTCTTCCAGAACTCCTCTCCTATGTGTCAAAAGAGAATAGAGACCTCTGCAGCTGTAAGAAACCAAGAGAAAAGACCAGTGTTTTGAATATCTTCCTTTTCTACAACATTTCCTTATAGTATTTATGTTTCCTTTATAGTATTTATGCTAATTATTTGTTCACTGCATCTTTGTAATTTTGGGTTTATTCCCTGGAAGACCATGCCTTTCTCTTCTCAGGGAGCCACTGCTGTTTGGCTGTCGCTTTTTGATGAGATTTATCCAGGCAGTTGGTGACCTTTCCTAAACCCCCTATTGATTCTCTGGAATGGCACAGCCCGACAAGGGGAATATAGTGTTTTAGGGTGTCTGGTCCTTGTTTGTTTACCTGGTTATGCAATGCACTTATAGACTGGCTGGCTGATCGATTTATTGCTGCTTTGTACTGCTGCTGGCATCCTTCTGGGAACCAGGACTGGAAAAGGCCTTTCAGCAGCCGAGAGTTTATGCCAGTGACCACACAGTAACAAACTGCATGTAAGGCATTTCAGTCAAAACCAGTCCTTGTAACGCATGACTGTTCATTTGCCTGGGGTTTTGGATGGCAAATCTAGGCTTATAAATTCTGTCAGACTGCTTGGTGGCAGTGCAGCGAGTTACTGCTGAGACATGCTTGTGTCAAAATCAGCACAAATGAAAAAGGGAGAAAGTATTGTAAAACACAGTGAAAGAGCCACTCTAACTGCTGTCACCACTATGTAAATCTCTAAAAGAGGAAAATAGATATAGGACAAAACCATGTCTTCCTTCAGCAATACCAATTTTGGGATTGTTCTGTGAAGACCTAGGAAAGAAATCTTGTTGGATAGCTAGTAGAGTGGGGATCTATGGACAAATTGTGGCTGTTAAATGTGAATGAAAGGGGGTGACCTTATGTTGCCCTGGCAAACCAAGAATAAACCGCTTACAGTGGTCCAGAAGCCCCAACATGTTTTTTCACCTCTGCAGCTAGCTTGAGACAGCTGATCCCTGTGTTGAGGAGGATGGGGGTGTTAGGTTAGATATAAGGGAAAGGTTTTTCACTCAGAGAGTGGTTGAGCACTGGAACAGACTCTCCAGAGAAGTGCACACAGCACTAAGCCTGCTAGAGTTCAAGAAGCATTTGGACAATACTCTCAGGCACATGGTGTGGGTGCCTTCCAGCTCAGGATATTCTATGATTCTCTGTGAGGAGCAGGAATCCTTTGACAAAGGAGAGTGAAGGTGGGGTCTGGCTAGTCACAGGGCAATAGGCCAGTAAAATGCTGTTGTACCTCATGGTCTGCCACAGTCCCCGGCCCTTGAAAACAGATAATCCCTGGAAGAGCTGAGACCCATATGAAAAAAAAAGAAAAGAAAGCTGGGGAATAGATTTGGGATCTGGGAAATGGGCAATACCAATCTTAGAGATGCTTATGCTCCTTTCTTAGGTCTCATACTTCAAAGCAACAAGCTACCAACTGATTACTGATGAAAGAGTAAACTTTCTTCTAGTAACTCAGTCAGCACAGTAGTCTGAAACGTACATGCACTGACCCAGATCTCTTACCTGTCTGCAAGGCTCCGGATGGTGTGACGGAGGTACCACGCTGCTCCTCTTGGCTGAAACTCTATATGAGGGTAGTTAATCGCAGTGATAACAGTGTGTCTGGGGTGACTGATCCCCAAAATCATTCTTAAAGAGATAGATAATACCACCCCCTTAATATTTGGTACCAAGAGCCTTGAAACACTGAAGTGAAAATTTCCTCTGCCTTTTAGTACTGATCAGGAAAAGAGAAGAACCTCAGAGGAAGAACTATATACTACTGGAAGTGCCTAGTTCCATCAGAGGAAACTGAAGTCATGCTGTCTGTGAAAGAAGATGGTTTAAGATTTTGGTCTTCAGGGTGTGGTCACAACAGGTGGCAGTGAGGTCCCGGCTGCGGGACACTTGCCAGAGGCACCGGTCGCCTGTGACTTCCCAAGCGCGTGCCTTTGCAGTGCCACTTCCAGTCTTTCAACACTGGGTGGCACCAGGAATATAAAGAATCAGGGCCACGTCTCCAGACTTGTGTAAAGGGAGTTGCCATCCTGGGAGGGTGAGGTGCTATCAGTTTATTTGTTTATATTCTTGACGCAGTGGATGCAAGAAAAACATTCTTCTAGAAGGAAACCTCAGGTAATGGTAGGATTACAAGCAGGTGAGGATATAAGATAGGAAAAACTCTCTGTAAAGTTTGATTACTTCCACCGTGAAACTATTTCAGCTGAAAAAAATCCCACCTGCGATTAAAGGGTTTTTTAAACCTTGTTGTCATAAGTAAACTCTCTCCCCAAGCACAGAAAAAAAAAGAGACAGAAAAGCAGTGGAGCAGTAGAGCCAGTCCCAAGTTCTGTGCCAGTGTTGTCCATGTCTCAGAGATTCCTGGAGACAAGAATGGCCCTTGTGGCTCCTCACCTCTTTGGCCACATTGCCCTGTGCACCAGCCAGTAAGGCAGGACCCGAGGGAGCGGCAGAGCCCGTCCATCAGTAACTTGTTCTTTCTCACACCTTGTCTAACCTGGGGTGCTAATGGCACCCCTTTAGCAGATAAAGCCAAGGTCTTTAGGAAAATAGTTTGCATACTATTTTTTTTTTTTGGTGGGGATGCTTAGAGGCAGAAGTTTCTAGACGTGAACTGGAGGAAACCATGTGCTCATCATTGATTTCTAATTGCTGGCTCTGATAAATTCCAGGAGTGTAGTAATGCAGAGCAGAAAGCCGTGGAGGAGCTGCCACCTTACAGAGTATTTTGTATGCCTTCCATTTGTGACCAATGCCACTGAATGCAGTTATCCAATAAGACGCCAAACTGTCAGCATTTCATTAAAATATGCTGCAGAGAGCAGTTCAGTAAACTACTTAGCATGCCAAATGCATAGTGTGTGCCAACATATTTATCGTATAATGTTCTTAAGAGCTGCAAGCCTCTGTTCATTGGGAGTAATCAATTCTATTTTCATATGCAGTGGACCTTGAACCTTGCACTCACACTGCAACAATTTAATTTTTCCAAGGGACAACCAGGGTAAGTAGATGCAGTACCTCTACCAGGAGCTTTGGCAATAAGCTTTATTGATATTCTGGGCTAAAAGAGCCCCTCAGATCTTTGCACATTGTGGGGAGGATCTAAAAAATACATAATAAAAGCTTGATTAGTACAGCATGCAACAAGGTGAGGAGCACGTGCTGCTGAACAGAAATAAAATCTTGACAATGTAAAAGCAAGAAAGCCAAATAAAGTAATTCAGCAACCAGAGTATTAAGCTCAGCCTCACTGCAATATGAAAAAAGGACAGTCATGTTCACAGTGGAGCTGAAAGAATCTACCTCTGTGATGGGTAATTAAAATTTCAAGGACTGCTTCAGTCTCCTGATCAGCCTTTGGGTTGCCTCATTAGACAGTGTCAGTTTCTGGGACATGCAGATCTCACGTGTAAAAAAGCAGTGGTTCTCATACACTCAGTGACCTTTCCCATCTCTTTTATCCCCTCTTTTCTCTTCTGTCTGACTACCCCAAAGTGCTTACAGAGACAATGTATCCAGGGAAATACTTGGTGTGCAGCTCTGCCACAGATGAATAGAGTCTCCCCGCCGATACTGAGAGGTAGGCAGCCCTTTTTTAAAGCAGGACTTGTGTTGGTGTTCAGCAACCCTACACAGCCTCTCTTGATGGGAAACCCATCTCCTGAATCCTGGAGTTTTCATCTTTCCTCAGTATGAGGCGCTGCCAAATAGTTGTAGTAAAACCCCAAGGCCAGCAAAGAGGCATCAGCATGTTCCTGAGCCTTGTGTCCCTACCCCTTCCCATCCCTGGAAATGGGTTCCAGCATCCTTTTGTCCATATCTCTTTCTAAGGCAGACAAAAAATATCTGTGATATTATATCTGTTGAATATATCTCTTTAAATCCTAAAATCCTACACTGGCTCTATAGCAACACTAATAGATGTCATCTGGGGTTTTTTATAGCTAGGAGGCTCACAGAGGCCCTACTGCAGTATTTGCTGCTACAGTTAAACAATTCAACCTAGAAATGAGACCAAGGTAAAATCTGATCTGTTATACCTCTCCTGAGCATGCTGGCCTGGATCAGCAATAGTGAGGCCAGCAGGACCAGGGCAGTGGCCGTCCCCCTGTACTCGGCACTGCTGAGGCCACACCTCGAATCCTGTGTTCAGTTCTGGGCCCCTCGCTGCAAGAAAGATGTTGAGGGGCTGGAGCGTGTCCAGAGAAGGGCAACGGAGCTGGGGAAGGGTCTGGAGCACAGGTCCTGTGAGGAGCAGCTGAGGGAGCTGGGGGTGTTTAGCCTGGAGAAAAGGAGGCTCAGGGGGGACCTTATCGCTCTCTGCAACTGCCTGAAAGGAGGGTGTAGCCAGGTGGGGGTCAGCCTCTTCTCTCTAGCTACAAGTGACAGGACAAGGGGAAAGAGCCTCAGGTGGCACCAGGGAAGGTTTTGATTGGATATTAGGGGGAGATTTCTGCACAGAAAGGTTTGTCAAGCATTGGAACAAGCTGCCAAAGAAGTGGTAGAGTCACCACCCCAGGAGGTATTTAAAAGGCATTTAGATGTGGCACTGAGTGAGAGGTTTTTTTAGGATTTGGCTGGGTTAATGGTAGGACTAGATGATGCTAAAGGTCTTTTTCATTCTATTCTATTCTATTCTATTCTATTCTATTCTATTCTATTCTATTCTATTCTATTCTATTCTATTCTATTCTATTCTATTCTATTCTATTCTATTCTCCCCGACCGTGCTTCTGGGACTTTATTTCAGATCTCAGTGAAATCTATAAAGAGATATATTTACATGATTTACAAGCTTGGATTTCAGACTCCATATCAGGCTTCCAAAAGAGGATGTGGAAGCCCAGCTCTAAGCATCAAAAAACCAATAAAATAGGACATGGTGAACACACTAATACTTGCAGAGTATACCGTGTATACATTCAAAATATCCTCATAGAATCAGACAAGGGTTTCTCCCTCCGGTGGATGTCTCCTCAGGACAAGCTTACTGAAGGGGAAGATTTGGGGAGGAGTGAAAGGAAAGAAAGGAAGAAGCACAGGAATAAATTCACTTTAAGCATGCACAGAAAGAGTAAGGAAACCTGTAAATATATCCAGGGTTATAAATGATAAGTGAAGGAAAGGGCTTTTAAAGATGTGAAATCCACCTGCTCTGTCAAGCAGAGCTGAAAACAAATAAAGACTTATGATCTGTGTGAGACAGTTTGCTGCACGTTTGTCCTTGCCAGCACTGCTGTCTTTTCCACTGAGGAAAATGGACTTTTTTGCTTCCAGGGAAAAGATAGTGGCCCGGAGTGATACCTGAAAAGCAGCTCCTGTGCTGCTGCATAACCCTGATATATATAAAATGAAAGGTGCTCCTAATTATAAACAAGTCTCAGACCTTGATTATTTGGAGGAGAATATTTGAGCGGTCGGCTCCTATTGCAGTCTTAATCACAGCAGAAATATAATGAATAGATTCTTCTTCTGCATTATGTAAATATTTTTATGGGCTATGTCAGCTCTTCTGTGAGTGAAATCTTGTTTTAATCACTTGAGAGAGGATCTGACAGACATAGATGCAGATCTGCTGAATACAGGAGTGTGTAGTCTGGTGGAGTTGCTTTTCAGAGCAAAGTTTTCAGACTTTTCATTTATTTCCAGATGCTCTTTTGTTTCATACCTTTGATACAGCAGACAAAGAGTCAATGCCTGAAGTAAAGGTTATATCAGACTAATTTGAAGGGATGAGTTTACTTCACACATATTACAGGACCACAGTGATATTTTGGTCATACTCTTCCTGGCAGTTTTTAACAGGGAAATTGATGCAGCCATATTCGACTGGTAAATTTTTTGCTGTTAATCATAGAACCTGTTAGGGCAATAGGTTGATAATAATAATGCTATATACTGGTGAATTTATGACACTGTTTAACACACAGTTCCCATGTCTTTAGTACAGTAGTACCTTCCTTCCTTCCTTCCTCTTCTGCTGGGTAGGAATTGAAAACATACACAAATTCTGGCAAAAAAAGAAGAAAGGGACCATGCTTTGTGCAGTGCAATTTTGTGTCACACCCCCTTCTCCTGCTGCTTTTTTAATTAGTTTTTGTTCTATCCAGCAAGGAGGGTAATGAGAGACACTTTCTTTCTGTTTGTTTTGTTGTTGTTGCTGCTTTAGGTTGTTTTTGTTGGGTTGAGTTTTTTTGGTTGGTTTTTTTGTTTTGTTTTGTTTCTTTTTGGGGGGGCTTTTTGTTTTATTTTTTTTTCCAATTGTGCCTACCATCAGTGCAGGAAAAAGTTTGCTATTTTTTTCATCTTTTTTTTTTAGTTCAGAGGCTCTGACTTTTTTCTCAGTGGGCCAGCTAGACTTTCCATGGCCTGGGAAAGAGAGACATGAGAGAAGAATGCAACTGGCCCTGGTGGGGCTGGTAGGGGCATATGATGGAAGGCGTGAATTTCTGAACCTCTGAGGCTGCTCTGGTCCAGCCAGCCAGCCCTGTGTGTCATTTGTTCACCACCTAGCAAAGCTGCAACAGCTTGCACTGAATTTACTTACTGGCACATGCCCTAGGGACACAGACATGACATTTCTCGGGTGCCAGGTAGCAAACTCTGCTACATTAGCCAGTAGATTGAAGAGTCATTGCTGTATCAGGAAAACAGTATTGTATACAAAGCACCTATTAATAGTCTTATCTCAGTCTACAGTGAATCGGCGTGAAATGCTTGAGCTTCTACCTAAAATGCAAATTCAAAATGTTGTTTGGGTTGAGCAGACCACAGGGCAGAAAAGCAGTTTTGAGCAAGCTCCTAATCCAATATAACTGCAACTACCCACAGTGAAGCTCCAAGTGATAAAGATTGCTCCTGGGTACATCCATCAGTCTCCGTGCAGCCTGACGTGGCTGCCCTTGTCCGAGCATTGACTGTTCTCTTTTCATTGGTTTTCTCCCACGTATCACAGGTTGGAGGCTATGGCTGTTCTCCAGGAGGTGAGTTTTGCCCTCCTACTGACAGATGCTGCCTGTGCCCTTCTCTGACCGAAACCTCCTTCCTACCTGTTCTGTATGCCAGTTCAATCACCAGTGTTCATGGCACTAAATTCTGTCTAGCCATCCATCACAAGACATTCAGGGCACCCATTATGATATGATTCATTTGAGCAATCTATGTTCATTATTAATCTTCCCTTACTGCAGGCTAAAGTAACCCTGGCTTGTAAGCTCTCTCTTCTTTTCAAAGCTGTCTTTACTATAATTGCATTTTCTGCTGTATCTGCTTGCTTGCTTGCTTCTTAATGCTTTACAGGGTGTTGTCCCTCTTCATAACTTCTGAACTGTGCCACTCATCCTGAAAATATTTATTGGGGATTAGTATACAGACAATCACTGGTGTGGTTGCAGCTTCTGAAAGTATGCTTTGAAATATAGCTCATCCTTCACCAGGCTGAAGGGGTTAAACACACAAATCCTGATCTTCTTTCCTGAATTCTTGCTTTCCCGCCACCAAAAAAAGAGGAATTTCGAACCTTAACAGAACAGAGAAAGGTTGCGTTTTTTCAACCTTGTGCTTTTGGTGTTAATCTAAACAAATTCCACCTGGTTTTCCCCCTGACCATCCAGACACTGCTGGGTGCACAACACAGTTGAATACGTGTATCCCCACAGGTTGCCCATTCTTCAGGGTTAGTTCCTTTTTTCCCTCTCAGATGCAGCAGGATTTTTCATGAGATTAATTCGCAGCTGTGCCCAGCCAGTGCAGGAAGACTCAATTGCTCTATTGAAAGCCCAGTTATTGTTCCTAAGGAGAGGACAACATAGATAGGTGAGGGGACTCCTAAAACACAACAAGGAGATGAGCTGACCCTAGGTAGCACATGGGACCCCTTTGAGTCAGGGACACCAAATCCTGGCCATTGACTGGGATCCCCAGTTGCATCCCAGGGATGGCAGGGAGTGAATATGCCACCAAACTGTTATGGATCTGCTACCAAGCCCTGTTTGCTTCCTCCATGTCATGGTTTAGGAGTCCTGGCCAGAACCAGGACATCCACAGCAAGGAAGGCACAATTGCTTAGCACCTCAGATCTGCCAAAGCAAAATGGCTCTGGGAACCTATGCTCAAACCTTGTTACTCCTTCCAGAGCACTACAACTCAAGTTCATGCTCTTAAACAGTTACAGCAAGGGATGGACAAGCCCACACCATCTCTGATTTGTCAGGAAAAGCCTTTGGATTATGTTTTTCTTAAAGCAGGGTAGGATACTGAAAGGCCAGTACGTTCTGTTGTATTCAGGGTTAAATAAATGTAATACTGGTTTGACTTAGCTACTGAGAGATGGCTTAAAAATGTGACCAAGCATCAACAAGAAGTAATCTTTTTCATGGGGAATTTATATTCTGTATGGGGATAATTTTGCAGAAAAATTCTTGGTAACTAGTGATCCCAAAAATTTCAGTAACTGTATTCCCTATTTTGGCTACTGGGAGCTGGATTGTCCCCTCCCTGCCATGCAGAATCAGTGCTGTGGCATTTTTATCCTCCTAGGAGCAGAAGGAACATCAGCTCCCTTTGCCTCCATCACACTGGAAGAGACTACATTTTATGTTTTAGAGAGGAGGTGCAAGTTGCAACACCAGGACTGAAAGCAAAGGAGCTGAGAATAAAAGGTAAGCACCTCTCAGGAGAAAAGGCAGAGGGAATACACAGAAAACTTCTGCTTGGCTGATCTGATGCTCCTCTCCCCAGCAATGCCCTTTCTAATCATAGCACATTGTGCATGCTTGCACTGCTTTTCTCACCGGCAATTTCATTTTGGCTGTCAAATTATCCAGGAGACGCAGGGTGGGTAAAGGAGCAGCAACCAGATTGCTTGGTAAATCTTGATTCTGCCACAAACTCACTGCTCGTCTCCTATTTTCTTCCTTTCCCATCTTTGTCATCTTTGCTTCTGGAGTACTGCCTAGGGTCCAGATGCTTGTTTAGGCATCCATGGTTCACATCCTTAAGACTGCCACTGCAAGCTACAGCATAGCTGTGTCTGGACACTCTGTCTTTCAGATCAACACCGTCCCCAGCCACCACCCGTGCACACCAAATCTTCACAGGGAATTTGAGAGGTCATCTAGTCCATCCTCCCACCCCAGCTAAATTGTTCTTCAGCATCTTGGACTCTGTATGTGCAGAATGTAACTTAGGGGAAAGCTGGTCTGGATTAGACACAATGGATGCTATCCCCTGAATGTGGTTAACAATAGTAATGAGGGTATGGTCCACGTGACAGTGTCAAATAAACAGAAGAGAATGTTTGCTTTCTGCTACTGTTGTAGATCAAGTTATAGACTTAGGCAGTCTTTGAATGTTGTGGTTGTGAAAGCCAAGGATGAGCACAGCAGCTACAGCTTTTCAGCTACAGCAACTTCAATCTCTTAAAAAGGAAAAAAAAAATAATTGTAGCTTGAATATGACTCAGCATTTAGTGGTTTTCTTTCCCTTTTCAGTTGATTAAATATCCTCCAGTATTAAAATCCTCTTGATAAGACAATGAGACCCTCTAGCAGCTCATAAGAATCTGTGTTTGGTGTTGCGACCCATCCCCTGAAGGAGCGGGTAACTCAGATTCTTTCTTGGGGCAGATTAGAGTGAAACAACACTGAATGATTGGTGTTTAGAAATATGTATATGTGTAGGGTTTATTTTAGAACAACTTCCTTGCAATGTAAAGGAGGCATGAAGCCATTTTGGTTATTATCTATAGTAATATAGCAATATAAAAGAATAAAGATGTCGCTTAAGAACATACATAAGGAAAAGAAAGAGGAAGAAGGGATAAGAGTAGAAAGATATCACCACCTGTGGATCCAGTGATGAGACTTGATTGTTGCAATTTCGGTATCCTTTGGCCCAGGTGCTGGTCCCAGTCTTGATCTGTTGAGAGTGGGGGAAGTCAGGGAAACACAAAGTTTGATGGGTTAATATATGTTTAGACGAGGTGGGAATGACAAGGTACTTCCCTTGCAGAGGTGCGTGGGCAGTTTAACACTGTTGCAATGCTGTAGGCCATGCTCAGTTGTCTGGTGGAAGACCCCAGAAATGAGTCTGGGGGCATTTCGGGGATCTTTGATGGTTTATGACACTTTCTAAGGCATGGCAGCTGCCTCTCACATCAGTGTAGCTGAGCCAGTTATGCCCCATCAGAAGGGATGAATACCATCAAGCCTGCATGTGAATGTCCCAATACCTTCTCAGGGGCACAGGAGGAAGTTTTGGAACTGAGGCAGTTGTGTAAGAAGGACACTTGCATGACAAAAGGCACTATCCAGCCTCTGCCGGATCTGTTTCTTACCGGCCTCTTCCTTTATCTGGCTCAAAACCCAGCTTGTAGCCTCTGGTGGTGCATCTTCCCTCCCTCTGTCTTATGCGGACCAGAGGTTTCGCCACCCCACGCAAAAAACTCTCCTCCTTCACTTGTGTTTAGGTTTCAGGGAGGTGCAAACCTGGCCTCAGCAAAGCACCTACTGCCTCCCACATGGCCCATTGTTTGAATCATTAACCATTAACACTTTGGTCTCACACAGATGGTGAATAGAATTACAACTCTGAGCAGAAATACTGCAGATAGCATACAGTGAGTAAGTAGCATGGCACTGCAGGTAAATTAAAACACTGCATTATACTATCAGGTGAATTCCTAGAATACAATCAGGGGAGCTGTCACATCCTGCTTGAGGTCATCACTGAGTGATATATGCAGAAAGACAGAATATATCACATGTACAGCTGTAAAATCTATAAGCAACTTTCTTCCGTTTAACGTGCTCTGACCTGAGCTCTGGCAATGCCCTGTTTACGGTGGGCAGACTGTGTGCACTGCAGACTCAGCTTGGAACGGTTCCCCTTGTCTTCCATGGATGACAACCTTCATTCAAAAGGCACTAAGCTCCCATTAATCTGCCCTTTTTCTAGTGCCTGCTTCCTCGCATATTAAAATCCTCTTCTGGCTGGTTCAGTTGGCAATGAGAGCACATCTTCCAGATGACAATATCTGTAGTATAGACACAGCCCCCTCAGCCTCGAGAATGCTGAAATCAACCCAAGTGCCAGAGCTGCTCTTTAAAATATTAAATACACAAATATTCTACAAATAGTATTCTAGCTGTGAATAATAACCTAGTAGTGCCTGGGAGAGGCAGACAGTTTACATCCTCCCTTTCCATATGAGCTGTTTTGCTGTGGCTTCCAGATGCCAAATAAATTATTAATCAAACCCAAAAAATACTCTGAAGCCTTCCTTCCTGAGAGGAAGGGTGATGCTAGTCACCAGATGAATTTGGCATGCAAGTCACATTGCCAAGAAATAACTCATCAACATTTTCACCATCATTTTGTTGTGTTCAGGGTTTTACTTGCCTAACTCAGAATACGTTGCAGGTGTGCACTAATTCCTCCTTTTTCAGTAGCACCACTGATGATGAACATTTGCCCTGTCACTGGCACAGTGACACAATCTACAGCGCAGATGGCAGAACTGTACAGGGTGCTGGCAAGGCTTTAGAAATCACCGGAGAAAACCCCTGTGGATCTTTGTTTTTTGGGTTGGTGTTTTAAATTTGTTTGTAGTTTTTTTCATTTGAGCTGTGATTAACGGCTGTGTCAGACATCTCAAATGGAAGGATGCGGTTTGTGAACACCACTGTATTGACTTCAGGACAAAGTGGTAGAGAAAAGGAGAAATTTCTGCTATTTTCATGACTTTCTCCCAGCTTACCTTTGCTGTGTCACAGGCATTTGATCACTGTATTTCTTTCTTAGCATATGACAGAGAACACAGAATAGGAGACAACACAGAAGACACACGTCGGTTGGACTGTTGAATTATGCCCTGAGTTAGCTGAGGACTCTTGTTTTCTAAAGAAGTGGGCTCCAAGAGCCTCACCAGTTAAGCAAGTCCACCAGGAAAAGCTGAAGACAGTGGTTGACCACTGTCCCCTGCCAACAGTATTACCAGTGACAATGGTCAACCACTGTCCAAATAAGTGACGCTGTAAATGCTTTTCCTTGAGTCCAAACATTTCTATTCAAAGCCTGATTAAGCCATAGCTGTGCGGTTCAGTGCTTACATCTCCATGGCCCTGGCTCTTTGCAGAATACCTGGGCCTTCAAAGCACATCTGGTGATAAGAACTACTAAACCCAAACTGGCCTTTGGTGGTCTCCAGAAACACGACTCTGGAGTTCCCCTGCTGCTAGCCTGGCATCAAAGGGAGCAAAGGTATAACAGCTGCGCGCACATCACTCTTCTGTCACACAGAGAGGGAGAGAGGAAGAAATCAAATGCTTTCCCTACTGATTCTCTGCTGCTTTCTTTTAAAACACATTTAGAGTAATCTTTTAAGTGTCGAATTCTACCATGAATGTTTTATGTCAATAGAGATACCTCTCTGCAACCAGAATGCACAAAAGCAACCCACAAATACGTTCACACACAACATATCTTGAGAAGCATAATACTATTTCTTCACTCCTCTGCATGTCTCCAGCTCCCAGTATATCAGAATCATCTCTTGGCATCTTGCTTAGTGATAATAAATCAGGCTCAGCTGCTATGATCCAGAGTAAGCATCTTTGGTACATACCTAGATGCTAACCCATCTTCTAGTAATCCAAGGGTTCTCACCTGTGTATGTATTTATAGTGCCTCATTCCCTAATGAAGTGAGTCACTGGGGAGTCAGACAGGTGCAATCCCAGCAAAACAGTACCAATTAATTTTCTTGCCTCTTTCTCCAATAAGAGCATTGTATAGTACCTCTATCTTCAGTGTGACCATCACCTCATTGTGTTAGGTACTGCGTAAAAACAAAAGCCTCTGTCTCAAACAAATAAACCATGTATAAATTAGGAAGCAACACATGGTAGAGTGAAATGGCAAAATCAGGCTGTCAGAAAGGATTTTTGATGCACAGTTGCCTGCTCACTGTCAAGATTTCTGTGACAAAAGATACATTTTCCAATTTGTTCATTACAGCATAATACAAATAGTTGGTGACGATGAAGGAAACCCAGAGACCCTGTAAATTAAATCACACTAAGACCCTGCATAAAGAGCATAAGCTGGAAAAAGCTTGTGACATGGTTCTGATCCCCTTCTTTAATCAGAAAAATGTCTTCCTAGTTAATGACTGGTGGTATCAATATAACAAAAGACTTTTATATCTTCAAACTCAATTCTGCCCAGAAGGCTGTGATGCATAGGAGTATATATCCAGACCAACACAGACACTTACAGTGAGTGGAGACACCAAATCTGTCTCTTGTATAAGCACGTCTGCTGGTTTGATCATTACTCCCAGGAAGTAGCCAAGCAGTTAGAGCCAGTTCCTAGCAATGGAAGAAATATTAGAAACAAGGCAACATAAATCAGCAGAACACAAATGAAAATGGAAGGTTTGGGTTTCTCTTTATCTTTCTCTTATTTTTTTCTTTCACATGCTTTGTTTCAGAAAAGTGTGAAAGAGAAGATTTCATCAGCCAAACAGAAGCTATCTCTGTTGCTTGCAAAGGCATTGTGGGTCACAGCAGCTGGTGGGACATTCCCTTCAGGGGACTTGAACAGAAGGAAGGCTCTTCATCCTGCATTGATGTCTGCTGTACACTGTTTACTATGGGCATATAATCATGTTCTGTTTAATCCCCAAGGACTTTCAAGAGATACTGTCCTTTATCATAGAACACATAAAGGACATCCATTTTTCATGTGATTCAGAGCACAAAAACATCATTCAAAATGGATCATGAGACACGCATTTATGAAATCAATGTAAGCACGCCATTCAAATTTTTACTTGTATAGGTGATTAATTTGTCTATGCTACATGGTGCACAGGTATGATAAACAATGGCTTCTCTCTCTTGCAATATTATTTTCTTTTAGTGATGTGTTCTAAGAGGTCTATAAATTGGCACATACGACACATAAATGTGCTTCCAGAAGTAGACAGAGGGAGAGACTTCCTGAACAGAAACTTCGCGGCATTTCAATTTCATGGAATATGATACTCCAAAAAGTTGATCCTTGAAGCCTGACTGAGAATGATAAAGGAAAAAAAGGAAGGGCCAAATTCAAATTTTTAGGCACCTCAAAGGCCTTGGAGTGAGTCTCAAGACTTGATATGAGCTTGAAGAGGTTCTAGTTACGCATTGACCTTGCTGACAAATGAGCAAGGTAAAAGTTGCAAGGTGCAAGATTGGCAATTTGTTATGATGACTTTTATTTAGTAAATATTGTGTTGAACAGCAGCATAATAGTAAGAAAATACTACTTGTAAATCCTCACTCAAACAAAGAATAGCGGTCATCTAGAAGCTGCAAAGAAAATATGTAGCAGCATTTTTCAGAACAGCTTGGAAGAATTTAACTACAAATGCAGTACACAGGGATGATTTTAGTAGGATGACTTAGGGACTCTTAAACCTCACTTACTACCTTCCCCTCTACACTGGCACTGTATGAGCTTCCTCTGGACAGGGCACATGAGCGCCCTGCTCCCTTTCACCGGCTCTCAGTGCACAAGATAAGCGGGCTTTGGCCCAATGAAGCAAATGGAAAAACTCTCATTTCAAGGTGATTTTTGCAGTGGAATTCTCCTTGAAGAGGCTGACAATGAAATGATATCTGTGATTGCCTCTCTGCTCATCCTTTTGTATCAAATTCCCATAAGACATAGACACGCACCCTTGGAAGTCTCCATTTGCAAGTTCTACAAGGAAATGCAGTTGTGTGCTCCACAGACTTTCCTACTTCCCTACAGGTTTGAAGCAGAATTGATTCAGATCTAAGCTGAAGGCTCTTCCTGTGCCTATTAATCACCTTTCCTCTTGCAGCATTTTTGCAGCTGCCATTGTGTACATTCCTTGGGCACCAATTCACTTTTTCTCACCTCCCAAAGTCATGCCATAATCACTAGCACTGATTTTTCATCTTAGGTGGTAGGACAAATCTTCTAGGGCAGCTAGAAGTGATAACTAACTCACGTAATTATCCTGAAACTTCACTGCACTCTCAGTCAGTTGACTAGTGATTTAAATTACAATGATATCTTAGTAATAATCAGATCAATCAACTTTCTGCCCAAGATATTATTTATATCTTGTCATAGAAAATATAACCAGAAGAAGCCACTGTGATCATCTATTCTGATCCATGCAGAAGACTCAGGATCAGGACCTGAGTCCAAAAAGAAATATACCATATCCTGTAGAAACTCACCCTATGTTTGTAGAGATGGATAACTTAACTTGCAAGCCTTGGGAAGCTGCTCCAATGTTACTCAGGAGAGTGGCTAAGATCAGATCATTTTGTGTGAAAAAATCCTTTTGAATTTGTAATTACTGTGTAATTTGAAATGTCTTTAAAAATAAGATAGAAGGGAAGCATTCACATGCATGAGGAGTAGTGTATAGAGAATGCAGGTTTCCTTTTATGTCCCTATTAGTCTGTTTGATCCTAGTCAGTTTCTATAATTGCCCTCCATGTGATTATCTTCAGCACAATACATTTTCAAGTCAGTGCAGACCAAAATTGTATTGTAATACAGAGGCTGCTTTGTCTTCAGTACCTGTTTAATAAATTCATAGTTAGCAGCAGCATTATTTGGTAAATAATATAAAACCATGACAGGTTTGCTTAAAGCAGGAAAAACCTCAGGGTGACTGAGGTGTAAGAAACAGCTCTGAATGAGCAATTCAAATGGAGGAGGCTTTTAAATAATCAACTTCGTTTTGATAGGATTTTCCTGCTGCAGTGGAAGAAAGGAAAAATGAATAATAACTGAAACCTTCTTTCTTGCCTGAGCTGTCCCTGACTGCATGAAATAATGGGCTTCTGTTCAGGAGAGGAATGGCGCTGAGACTATCCTCATAGCTGAAGCAGACCTTTATAAAGGAAGAGGCGAAGGAGGTAAAGGGGTCTAGGCTCTGGGAACAGGAAGGTGAGGGGTGATTTTTAATACCTGTATTGATGATCCGGACAATGAGATCAAGTGCACACTCAGTAAACTTGTAGATGACACCAAGTTGGATAGGAGTGTTGATCTGCTGGAGGGCACGAAGGCTCTGCAGAGGGTTCTGGGTAAGCTGCATCAAAGGGCCAAGGCCAGTTGTATGGGGTTCAACAAGGCCAAGTGCTGGGTCCTGCACTGGGGTCACAACAACCCCAGGCAGCTCCACAGGCTGGGGGCAGTGGTTGAAAACTGCCCAATGGAAAAGGACCTGGGGGTGCTGGTCACCAGCACCTGAACATGAGCCAGCCTGAACCCAGATGGCCAAGAAGGCCCATGGCATCCTGGCCTGGATCAGCAGTGGTGTGGCCAGCAGGACCAGGGCAGTGACCGTCCCCCTGTACTCGGCACTGCTGAGGCCACACCTCGAATCCTGTGTTCAGTTCTGGGTCCCTCACTGCAAGAAAGACATTGAGGGGCTGGAGCGTGTCCAGAGAAGGGCAGCGGAGCTGGGGAAGAGTCTGGAGCACAGGTCCTGTGAGGAGCAGCTGAGGGAGCTGGGGGTGTTTAGCCTGGAGAAAAGGAGGCTCAGGGGGGACCTTATCGCTCTCTGCAACTGCCTGAAAGGAGGGTGTAGCCAGGTAGGGTTGGCCTCTTCTCTCTAGCTACAAGTGACAGGACAAGGGGAAAGAGCCTCAGGTGGCACCAGGGAAGATTTCGATTGGATACTAGGGAAAAATTCTTCATGGAAAGGGTTGTCAGGCTTTGAAACAGACTGCTCCAAGAAGCAGTGGTCACTATCCCTGGAGGTATTCAAAAAACACGTAGATACGGCACTTGGGGGACTTGGTGTTGTGGTGGACCTGGCAGTGCTGGGTTAATGGCTGGGTTCAATAATTTTGAAGGTCTTTTCCATCCTGAACAATTCTATGACTCTGTGGCACCACAGTACCTTCACCACCTTTGAGCCACCCATGTCAGCTATGCTGCTCAGCATCTGCTATGCTGCTTCCAAACTATCCATAGATAATTGATGTTTTCCAGGAGCAGGACTGGGATAAGGGCTGGAGGTCTTTCAGAAAGCACAGTCAAACAGGTGGAAATAAAAAGGAAGGCAAAGGTAGGTAGATGTCTCAGCTGCAGTGTGAACATGCTCCACAAAACTCACGATAATAAAAGGCAGTAGCAGCCATCTCCAGTGCTGCCTGCCTACCTAGTCAGTGACAATGCACATGGGATTTAGTCACACGTCTGCTGCAGGAGGCCACGTACATCACACAGCGTTCACTTACGCAAATAGGAGATAGCCACCCCCTTTAAATACAAATTGTGTCAAACAGTACGACACCATCCAAAAATAGGATAAGCTCAAAAACTGTCTTTTGAATTGTCTTCTGCTTGACTGGAAACTGGGGGAAGAGCAGTGGGCTGTGAAGCAAACACCTTTTGGTGCAGAGACCTACAGAAAGGCCAATCCATGACCCATTTATACAAATCAAGCCATATGGCAATACTCAGCATTTTCTCCTAACACTGTTAATTGAGAATTGACCATTCACTCGGTACCACTTCAAGAAATAATTCTCATCTCTTATAAATGAAAAACTGAGGACTATTAATACTGTCAGTTTACTGTTGCTACCCAATTCAATTTCATCCTAATCATTTGCATTTGGGAATTTGCTTAAAAAAATAATGAAAGGGAAAAAGTATATTAAGGTACACAGTTGGGAATAAGACTAAGAAAATGTGCTAGAAACTATTGATGAGAAATGCAGACGATGTGTGTTTGCAGTCAGATGCCTAGCAGTATATGACTGAATGGTAATCCTGGTTCTCTAACACTGTATTTCCAGCAGTCACTGCAGGAAAGCAAAACATGCCCACATACACAAACATACACAACCTATATGCACACATGCATGCTAGAAAAACACCCTCTGAAAATCAGCCCGGTCAGAAGGAATGGGAGTTAAAGGCCCTCCCTTTAAGAGTCCAATAGAAGAGAAAACACAGGAACTGACTGAGCTTGCCAAATCTTGATGATGCTTTTCTGGCCGTATGTCTCTGATCTCTGACTGTGACAGAATACTTTTTCAACAGCATTTCCAATTTCTTCTACAACTCCAAAGAGGATGTTCTGGGCAAAAATGGACAAAACTCTACTTTGTTTTCTGTGAAATCTGGAAGACTGTAAATCTGGAAAGGGAAATTATTTTTGGATGACTTCCGAGGGTGTGACATACTTAGCTCAGTCCTGCCCAGGAGACCTTTATATGTTTATGACTGAATCCTTCCCCAAAAAGGAAAAGAAGAAACAGGACCAAGGTATAAAGGCATGGAAAGGATGACACAACACGGCTGTGGACAAAAAGGGCTTGGTCAGGTTTGGTATGAGGAAAAAGCAGAGAGGCAAGGTAGGTCTCCATGCCAGTGAGGAGGGATGGCAGAAAAGAAGGAGACAGAGAAGCCTGGTGGATGAAGGGAAGGCAGTGGATGTAGTTTTCCTGGATTTTAGCACAGCTTTTGATACTGTCTCTCACAGCACCCTTCTGGCCAAGTTGTCCAGCTGTGGGATGAGTGGGTTCACGGTGTGCTGGGTGAAGAACTGGCTGAAGGGCAGAGCTCAAAGTGACCAGGGCTACATCTGTCTGGCCACTGGTCACCAGTGTTGTTCCTCAGGGCTAAATTCTCAACCCAGTTCTGTTCAATATATTTACCAATGATCTGGATGCAGGAGCTGAATACACCATTAGCAAGTTTGCTGATGATACCAAACTGGGAGGTGCTGCTGGCTCTCTTGAGGGACAGGAGACTCTGCAGAGGGATCTAGATAGATTGGAGAATTGGGTTATGATTAATGGGATGAAATTTAACAAGTCCAAATGCCGGTTCCTTCACCTAGGGCAGAGTAGTGCCAGACACAAGTATGAACTGGGAGAGGAGTGGCTGGAGAGCAGCCCTTCAGAGAGGGGTCTGGGGGTGCCGGCCGGCAGCAGCTCAGTTTGGGTCAGCAGTGAGTCCTGGCAGCCAGGAGGGCAAAGCCCATCCCGGGGCAGAGCCCATCCTGGGGTGCATCGGGCACCGTGTGTCCAGCCGGGCAAAAGACGGGATTGTCCCCCTGAGTCAGCACTGGTGCAGCCTCACCTCGAGGACCACGGGCAGTTCCATGCCCCACAGTTTAAGAAGGATGTGAAAGCACTTGAATGTATCCAGAGGAGGGCAGCAAAGCAGGTGAAAGCGCTGGAAGGAACGTCCTGTGAGGAGCGGCTCAGGACTTGGGGTTTGTCTAGTTGGAGAAAAGGGGACTGAGAGGCAACCTCATTGCTCTCCACAGCTTCCTGAGGGGGGGAATTGGAGAGGGAGGTGCTGAGCTCTTCTCCCTGTTATCCAGTGGCAGTGTGTGTGGGAATGGTTCAAAGCTGCACTGGAAGAGCTTCATACCGAACATCAGGAAGTATGTCTTCACCAAGAGGGTGGTCAAACACTGGAGCAGGCTTCCTGGAGAGGTGGTGGGTGCTCCAAACCTGCCAGTGTTTAAGAGGCATTTGGACAATGTCCTTAATAACATGCTTTAACTTTTTGTCAGCCCTGAAGTGGTCACGCAGTTGGACTGGGTGATCACTGCAGGTCCTTTCCAACAGAAACAGCCTATCCTATCCTGTTCTGGTGGGGTGACAGCATGGGATGCTGTGGTGGAGGTATGTAGTGCAGCGGAGATGCACACCTGCAGTGCCTGTGTCTGAGCTCAAGGCGGGTCTTTGTCACTGGTGTGGGCTTGGACAGCACCCACTTTTCACAGGAGGGATGTGAGAGTAGAGGAATCCCCATTTCTAGGACAGGGGTAGAGTGCTGGTGGCCCATGTGACTTATGAGGAGGTGGTGTGCACGAAGCTGTGCACACCATGGGATTAGACCTTTGGGGGGTTAGCTGTAGAGTCTATTTTGAATTTTGTAGGTGGTTATTAATATTTCATAGCCATCTAGTGTCATGGTTTCTCTGTCATATTACTGATATTGATCCTGCATGTGCAGTTCACTGATTGCCAGTTAATTATACGTCATTAAAAAATTCTCAAAATTGCTTTGATCCTGATTTGTTTAAAACCCCTTGAGCTAAGCAGTTATTCCCCTGTGACAGAAGACAAAGTAGCTCTGACAGGGAAAGAAAGAGTACAAGCTTCCATGATGCTGCCTCAGCTCTCTCATGGGACTAGGCAGGAGCAGCAAAGCTGAGCTCCTTGAGCCACAGGCAATCCTCAAGCAGCATGAAGGCAGGTCCCAGGCTGGGGGGATGTTTCATGACTTGGGGTGAGGCTGCAAGAGGGAGAGAGGCATCATGGCTTGCCGAGGCTAGATGGAACCAACACATGCCTGCAGTTCCCTCCCAGGAGCTTCTCTGGGGGACGCCCTGGAGGACTGTGGTCTGGGCCTTGCAGGTCTTGCACACATGCAGAAATTGATGTCTCAAACCTACAGCCTACAACAGTCTTAATTTGTACTAGAGCAGGGTAGAAAGCCATGCTGGGGGAAATGTTTCTTTCACTCTGTGCCTTGTGCTCAGCTCTACAAGACAAGTACTGACCTTTGCAGCTCCACTGGTTCATGCGGGGTCTGTTCCTGTTCCTGTGATGGAAGATGTGATTGAGAAGATGCTTTGCATTCACACCCGTGATCAGATGTGGTCCATTCAGGTCAGCAAGGGGTTTTTAATCTCCTTGTTGGACCCATATGCAGCCCTCTAGTCCACTTTGCAACCATTGTGAGCCTAATTCCCTTCTCACGAAGGAAGAGGCCCCCACAAGGTGCTCAAACTGGCTTCATGCTAGGTTTTAGTCAGAGCGTGAAGTAAACCAGAGCATGCCGAGATATAAAAAGATAGATGCTGTTCCAGGGGTTGTGCTTACAGCCCACTTTGCAGACATCCATCACTAAAGGCATTGCCAGACCAGTTGTCTCGTTTCTTTGGCTGAAATTAGTGAATGTAATGAGCAATTCTGCCTGTGCTGTGCCTGAAAGATGCATTTCACCAAACTCTGCCCTGTGCAGATGGAACACGACTGAAGAGTTCACTGACACTGTTCATCCTGTGCACCTTCTACGAGCAGCTGCAGGGATCACCTGCTCATGAAGTGAGCAGTCATTTAAAAAGGAGGTAAGAAACATGGTTTGCCCTTCTTCCTGCAGGTTCCCGAGTCCTCAGGCTGAGAGCACTATGCAGCTGCCAAACAAGGTGCTGTGTTGGCTGTAGGGTCCTCATGCACTGCTTTGACAGTGAGGGCATGGACAGATGGACAGCAGAGCAGTCACCAAGAGCTCTTTGGAAACTTGCAGCGTCTGGGAGGGAAAACTCAAAGGAGTTTGTGTCTATCGAGTCTCTTCTGCCCCTTTCATTTTAGTCCGTCACAGTTTGAAAGGCAAAGTCTGTGCTTTGGTTTGCAATTCATGGAGGTCTCGTTATACTTTTCCCTTGGGACAAATCCCCTGTCAGGGCAGAACAGGTGGGCTATGCCATGTTACAGAGGACCTAGGGTGCTGCACCATCTCCTAAGCCTCCTAAGTCACAGTTCACCTTGCTTTTGTCCTACAGCTTTATTTCTGCAAAGCACTTACATGTGGATTGCAAGCTGATATTTATAAAACTGGAAGTTAAACGCATGCTTATGTGTTTGCAGATATGCACAGTCCTTCCCCTCACCCTCACCAACCTGAAGCAGTGCTTGGTATTAGAAATGATGGGAGTTTATGAAGCATCCTGTGCAAACCAAGAATTGAGGAAGGGAGAGAGACAGATGGACCAAGCCTAAGAGCAGCCACAGGCAGAAGAGCAAACTTTGAAAAGTAAATTATGAATGATCAGGGTGAGCAATAAGGCCAACACATAACTCCTGGAGGTTGGTGCCCCTGTCCACAAATGTGGCTTAGCTTCTGCAAGCCTGATGCCTGCAGTGTTGAACAGGCACTTGTACCTAGTGATGATTACATGGAGATACAGCAGGCTCCTGGGCAGCTGCCATCTATCACACACTTGGTACAGCTTGCAGGAAACACAGACACTATGAGCTGAGCACTGAGAACTTTTTCTGCTAAGACAGTTCCATCTCAGTGGTAATGACAGCAGCAAACAGCAGTAAAAGACGTTCATTTGCAAGCAGCAAAGTCTTCATGGTAGATCACCAGGAGCCTTGATGAAATGAAATTAGCCCCTCAAGAGAGATGCTATGGGTTCTCCCGTAGCTCTCCAGTCCCCTGCAGTGTGGGCACATTCTCATGAACACACTCTCATGTGTCTCAGAGTGACATTGCGGCCCCTGAGGCCGTACACTCATGGGATTTATGGAATCAACGTTTGATATCCACAGAGCAGGAGTGGGTGTCTGTTTTTGCTCTGGTCTCCATGCAGCCAACAGACAGAAACAGGAGCCACAAGGATGCAATTGCCCTGCCTGTACCTCTCAGAAAGGGTAAAACGAGGCCCCATGCTCTCCAATTTCTCTCATCAAATAAGAATCCCACTGAGCTCCAAAGGGAGCCTGGGTTGCAGGCACCTGCCCTGTAGACATACAGGCTTAGGGAAAATTATTCTTCCCCTACTGTCTTTCCTCCCTTTCGAGCCATGAGAGGGAGCAGAACTTGGTACAACTGTCTGTATGTCACTTTGTACAAGACACTGTGAAGAAGCATCTACCCAAAACTCGCAACACCTAGACTGTCTAGATGAAGAGGAGGAGCAGTGCTGGGACCTGACCACAGAGCTGCCCTGTGGTAGGTTGGTACTGGTAGTTTCAGGTCAGGGCCCTCTTGATCAGACCCCATACTCTACCCCGTAAGGTTCACGTGGCTCTGAGGTCTTTTCCCACCCTTCAGCAGGTACAGAGAGGGCAGGCACTGTTCCAAGTACCTTCCTGGCTGCAAACATGTGAAGGCCATAGATACTTACACATGGGGCTGCAGAGTGCAGCCTTGTCCTCAAGCTTCCTTCATCAGCGGGGATGAAGAATTCAGCTTTAATATCAATACCTGCAAATAGTCTAAATTTTAAGCCTTGAGCTTGTAAAATTATCTCAATGGATACCATTTATAAGAGAGCACAGCTTTCAGTACTGCCACAACAAATTCGGAAAAGCACTGCCCCTCTCCTGCATGACACCTTCAGAGAAGCAACAAGAGCACAGTTTAGCTGCAGTCACCGAGCAGAAGCTGCTGCTGCCACTCCATCCCTGGGAAGTGACAAGAAAGGCCACCTCAGATACTACTGAATCTAGTTCTGAAGAAAATGTATTTGTTTAAATATTATTCAGGATATGATTCAGTTGCCTACGCCTATCTAGTGTCATTTTGGGCTTTTGTACAGAAATATCTTTCTGGGTCCCACACATAAAATTAAGTGAAGGACCCATGCACACTGTGAGTTGGATGTTCACCATTCGTGCACCTGGGTCATACAGGACAGCTGCAGCATCTCCAGCTTGGGCCAACACCTGCATCTGCACCTGCTCTGTCTTATGGGTAGTCATCTGATAATCCCTGGGGAAAGGGAGGAGAAGTGAGTAGGAAGAGAGAGATAATAATAGTTCAGTAATTTATTCAATGAGATTCATGGAATTTGGGGACTAATACATTCTATGAATAATATTTTCATTATTTTCCCAATTCCAGTGCTGAGAGAAGTTATGAATAGTGATTGAGGCAAACACTTGAATTATATGACAATGCTATTGAACTTTGGAAGCATATATTACATGAAATGAGAGGACTCTAGTTCTGCCCGTCATCAGTTTGATGTAGATGTTCTCGAAAAGGGTGAAATGTGTGTTTGACACTTTGGCCTTTCCTCACAGAAAGTTTGTGCTCAGATTACCTGACAGTAAGAATCAATCAATAACTCACATGCTGTTTCTCCCAGAAAATTGTTAGCAGTTACTCTCTTTCAGCACTTCAGAAATTACATCCCTGGAGATGGCAGACCTCTCATCTCTACAGTCGCCTCTCACCACAGGGCAGCATATCCTTGTCTCCAGAGGGGACACTTGTTCCTCAGGGGAACTGCAACCTGCCACTGTTCCTCAGCAGCATGTGCTGACAGCCCCTGATGTTGTGTCAGCTCTCCCTACAGTAGCTGCAGATGGATCATAGGCAGATGCTGTCAAGGCTCTTCCCATAGCCCATCTTTCTTAGTATCTCCTCACCATTGGAGGTGACTACTGAATGTGGTCTCTAGACACAAGGGCAAAAGGAGGATTAACTGGTCCCTGTGAAGTTTGGCCAGGAAATCCAAGCTGCTGTGATATGCAGAAGTCAGAAGCTTTCAGTTCCTACAGTGTTTCTGCTGCTGTTCCCCCATCCTTGGCAGGCAGAGGCACCAATTTCAGCATGCAGTAACTGAGGGTTTCTTTCCAGCCTGTGTGCAGAAGTACTTCCTAGTAAAATCAGAACAATCTAAGACTTCATTTCTTGGGTAGATTTCAGCCCTCATTTATTTATGATGTCCTTTTAGCTTCGTCTTAACAAAGGAGCTGGAGAGCCAATGGACATTTCCTATCCAGCCTGAGAAGCTGTGGTTGAACCATAACAGCTGTTACATTACCAGCTTGAGCAGATTTAATGATTCCAAACAACATGGGTCCTGCTACATCTCCTGCTATACCACGAGAAAGGTTCATTACTGAAGCTAAAAGATAACATGTATTCGTGGTATCAGTTCACTAACACCAGATGTACAACACCCTTTGACATCAGTGATGAAGGATCACAATGGAGAAAAACAGCTGATAATTTCCCCCCTCCAAAATTCATAATTAATTGATAACTGAGCTTGCTGCAAGGGACTGACTGTCATTCATCAGCTAAATGTTGAATTCATCAGTTCCTCGAGGGCCTCTACTCAGTCAGAAATGAACATGGTTCATACACATATTTAATTCTAACTTTGAAAGTAGAGAGGAATTTAACAGAACATTAAAGAGTGATGAATAAATTATAAAGGCATTAATGAGGCTGATGCTTATATCTAAAGGAAAAAGTCCCAGAGGGTTCTGGGAGCTCCAAAGTTACTAATAACTTATTAATTTTGGAGTTGATAGTAGATAAAAAATTAAACATGCTAAATATGAGTATGTACTGTGATTTCTGCTGCAGAAGACAAAGTCTTTCAGCCTGTTATACTATGGGGTATCATTCATAAGGCCAGAGAAGTAATTATTCTTTTTTATATGTCTTTAGGAAAGATTGCAGTTGGATAGTTGTATGCACTCCTAAGCACTTGACTGCATGAGGATATTGATAAAATTTGAGAGATTCCAAGTATGAGCAAAGGAAATGATTAAAAGTCTCTCATAAAAAGAGTACGGGAAAAATCGTCTTCAGAAAGATGGAAAGAACAAGATATGAACAGAAAAGAAAGCTGGTGAGAAATTATATGACGGAAGAAAAAATTGTAGCAAACAAGTCAAAAGCCATAAGAGAAAAGAATTCTTCACCAAATAAATGTGCAAAATGGCCATGATTTCTTACATGAAGTACAAAACACAACTTGCTGCATCACAACAAAGCTACCAAAGAGAGAGGACATTTTCCAAATCTGTATGCCTTCAATTTCCTGAGTTGTGTCCTAAGGCTTCCTGCCTTTTCTTCCTGACCTAGGACCATTATTGGCAAATGATTACATAAGCAAGTATCTTCATGCTTATGAGGTTTTCAATTCAGTTCAACAATTTTTGTGCATATGAATGACCCAGTTGATCCTCTCAGGAGTGACAGAGCCACTCTGCACTTCACTGCCAGCATGCTGGTGAAATTAGCCCTGTTCCAGCATCACTCTGGCACAACCATACCAATGTCAATACGAACACACAGAGCAGCAGTACTGGGATAAATTCACACATATCACACATTTTCTGAGAGGCTGTTGCTGAGGAGAGGCGTTTGTATAGAAAGGAAAGAATGGTGCAGGAAAGGAGCATAAATGGTCACCAATACGCATAACTGAAAGAAAATGTAGAAACTTAAGTTAGAGGGAGCAGAGGCCAGGATAGGCAGCACACTGTGAACTGCCTTGCACGGCACACTCTCACTATATGTGGGGTAAATAAAAATATATAGCTGTAATCTGCCTTTATCCTTCTTAAACCCTGACTGTGCTGTGGGCACTTTGACTTTAGTGAGGGTTTGAGTCCACATAACAAAAAAAAAGCTCCTTGAAAATGGAGTATGTATGTGGCATTTTACATCAAGAATGAAAACATTAAGTCTGGTTGATTTCAGCAGGAACTTTCACAAACACAGATTCACAAATAGTGCGGTTTATTGGAGCAACAGATTATAGATTCTTTTAGATTGCCAGTGATAAATTCACTAGACCTGCAAAATATAAATATATAGCACTATGTACATCTGTTCCCAGGTATACTCCGATGCAGTCAAAGGTGCAAATCTTATCAGAAGAGGTGTTCCTGCTTTGGGGAGAAGAGAGAAACAAGCCTGTTGACTTGCTTGCAAGGCAATCATATTCTCATCCTCTACCATGGAGGATTTCAAATGCCAATTTATACATTTATAAGAGGCAGAGATGAGAATGTAGTCAAATATTCTGTTACTACCATCCTAAATGGGGTCTGTGTGCAGGGCAGCCAATTTATATGCAAATGAAGAATATAGAGAGTAAGAAAGAGAGAGATTACAAAGACTCATGCAGGGATGGAACACAACCCTAGACACCTCAGCCTAACTCCCTCTCCCACCTGGCTGATTGCAGTGATAGGGGTCATCCAGCCTTTGCTCAATAACCTACCACCCTCTCAGCATGTCATCATGCCCATGGAAATGCCTTAGCCATACACGTCATGGCACAGCTCATGGAAATCCCTTGCTGAATATACCATGGCATAGCTCATGACTGTAGGTCTCATTCCTACAGAATTTGCAGGAACATGGGATAGCTCAGACTGGGAGTGACCTCTGGCAGCCACTGGTTTGGCCTTCTGCTCACAGCAGATCAACTCTGTGATCTGTGATCCTTCAGTGGGGTCTTGAGAATCTCCAAAGACTGCATAATCTGCACGTCTGACTGTCCTCATGGGAAAGAAGTTTCTCCTTATAGCCAAGCTGAAACTCTGCCGTTTCGGCTTCTTTTTGTTTCTTACCCTCCCTCCCTGCATGGCTGTAAAAAGCCCACCTTTGTCCCCGCAAGGAGTTCTCCACAGGCACTGGGGGCTGCTGTTTGGTGCCCCCAAAGCTGTTGCTGCTCCAGGCTTAACAAGCCCAGACTTCCCAACACCCTGGGGCCTTCACCCGAACTCATTCATTTATCAGTGTCCTTTTTCTGTAGGGGGGAACACTAAACTGGGTGCAGTAACTAGGTATGGTGTAACAAGTGCTGAATAGTGGGGAATAATGACTGCCCTTGATCTCTCTTTCTGTCCTTGTTTGTATGGCCCAGGCCGCTGTTGGCCATTGTCATTGCCAAGGTTTGCTGCTGGCCCTTGTCCCTCTCACTGCCCACCAGGATCTCCAGGGCCTTTCCCGCGGAGATGCTCCTTGGGCAGTTTCGAATTTGTCTTGCTGCAAAGGATCCTTTCATCCAGGTAAAGGCTTTGCCATTGCTGAATTTTATGATGTGCCTGTCAGCCCATTCCTCCAGGTCCCTTGGAATGGCAGTGGTGCTGCCTCAATCAAACGGGACGGGGGAGCCAGGACAGATGCTCCGTGAGCTTATATTATTTTATTCGCCTCATAAACTGACAGGAGACATCAGAGATAATACAAGGTCGCGTTGGTGGCAAAAATCCAAGACTTCCCGGTTACAGAGCATTCTTAGAAGTTTTTCAGCCAATAGCAGTAGTTCTAGAGGTTACAGACAGCTGTTTCAACCAATCTTCTATATTGCACGTACATTTGTTGAAACAATACTTGCTTGTTTTATACCTTATATAACAAAGCATAATATTCCATTATTAAGCTTAACTTTATCTTTCTTGCTAAGCATATTTTTTGCAACTACTAAAAGTTCTCTCAGCTAGGTCTAGAAACATGGCTCTTTGTTCCTGTGTCCTTGTTCTAATGCATAATTGTATCTTCTTTAATTTTTCTCAGGTGAAGCTATTTCCTAAAATCTTTCTGCTTTATTCTTAAAACCTGCTTTTGTTTCTCACCCTTAAAAATCTCTTTACCTTTTTCTGTGTTTCCTACAAGTGGTGGCTCAGTTTGAAGTCACTGCACACCTGGTGACCGAGCTCTCTGTTGCCTTGTCTCACCCACTGGTAAAGATTCTAAACAGGTCTCTGGGACAGGTCCCAGTGCAGACCACTGTGGTATTCCCCTTGCTGCCAAACTCTAGGTAAAGATGAGTTATTACTCAATCACCCTCTAAACCCAAAAATCTATCCAGACTACAAACCACCTGACTTTTTCCCATTCCTACTTTAGCATCCCATCTTGAATACAAGAATATGATGGGAAAAAACTTTGAATGCCTTGCTAAACTCAAGGAAAATAACATCTGCTGCTCTCCCATCAACCTGCAACACAGTCATAGGTGGAAATCAGGCTGGCCAGGCATGCCTGAGCATTGGTAAATCCGTGCTGACTACTACCAGTCACTTTCTTCTCCTTCCTGCACCGTATTTCCAGGGACCAAAGAGAGTCTGACTGGCTTGTACTTCCCTGGCTGTCCTCTGACCTTTTCTGAAGGTGTTGTTTTGAAGAAGTGTCAGAATAAATGACAAGGACAACCTTATTTAGGCCTCTAAATCTACACCTAGTGTTAAAAAAACATTTCCCAAATCATCTTTATTCATCATCATACCCAGAGATGTCTCATACCAGTTTAATAGTGCTGGAGAGTTTGATCAGTTTTGATCACAATTTTATGGTATCAGAATGAATTCCAGTTTATGTGAAAAAGCGTTTTATCTTCCAACTCCATCAGGTGTTGTGAGAGAAGATGAGGGTGTTTGGTACACCACCATGTAAAGTTCCCCATATAAAATCTGTTAATCTGGGAAATTATAGCAAAAATATATTTGTCTGTTTGATGCAAGCCCACATTTTTAGAGAGATGATAAGGTTGTTCTTAAGAAGCTGTCAGCTTCAGCGTTTTGACATCTTCTTTGTGGGTAGATTTATTATAGTCCTTTAATCACAGACAGAGAACATCAAAAGGTTCACAGAAGTTCATGAGTCTCCATGCCCAAACTTCAAGGCATCTGAGACTAATTTACAGCTTCACACTGAAAAAATAAAATGCAAATGTCAAATGCAGCTCCTCATACACAGCTAGAAAGAAAATAAAACCCCAGTAAAATCGTGCAATTTATTCTAGAACAAATTATCTTGGAATTCCTGGAGAGCATATTGAAATACATGTGACTCCATGCACAAGTCCTCAGAAACCTAAATGAAAGAACTTTCATTGGCATTACGCGACTGGTCAGGGTGTTATCAACACTGTAAACAATGCTATAAACACTGCAATTCCATCCCTTTTACATGTCAAACAGTCATATAAGGCAACACCTATATACATCCTGTGGAAGCCAAAGAGAGAGGAAGGCCTTCCCTATACCTCAGGATTCAGACTTTGAACAGCAGTTGGCAGCTGCAAGTAAATACTTTATTAAACAGCTACTGCTAGATGCAAAATACATGTTGCTCAATTGAGACCCACTGGTGGATGAGGAGAAAAGATTGAAATTAGGGTGATTAAACTGAGAAGAAGTGCTATATTTGTGGCAAAAATTACAGTAGCAGTTAACTTATCTAAGCTACTAATAACTTATTAGCATCCTGAAAAAGAGAATCTAAGGTAGAGGTTGATACTACAGTATATTTCTTGTAATAATTTTTAGTATTCATTAGTTCCAGTCTGCAAACTGCTTGGAAAAAAAATTACTATTAATTTCATCTGTTTGCTCCCATCGAACTGAACATGGATTCAGATAGTTGATTTTACAGTCTATTTAAATTTTTGTAGGTAAGATACTAGTAATAAAATAAGGCTATACCTACATCTTTGCCAAACAGCAACAAGACTTTGTACCCAAGTCTGTGTGATTAATTTAAGAAACAGCTTTTCAGAAAAGATCAAATACTGCTTCTAGTCATTCTGTAAGCTGTTCTATGGCTCCACTATGCTGCTACTTAGTCACATTTATCTCTATCTCATACTTTTATACGTATTACTTTTCAGTGAAAAGCTTAAAAATCAGTTTGTGTAATTTTACTCTTTTTAGGTGAATAAGTAGTTTCGGGTTAAAATTGCAAAAGTATTAAGACCATCCAATCAGTTTTCTCCTGTCCTGAGGGAACCAAAGAAATGCTCATGTAAAATGAAAAAAAAATCTACTGAAGAGTTAGTTTGTCCTATAAAAATGAACGAAGCTCTCTATACTGTTACTATCTTGTTCAGCAGGCTGTTATTTTCTGAAAAAACATTCATTTGTGAGACAGGAGGGAATTTCTTCTGCTTGTTTTCATCTTCAAAATGCTGGCTGCCTAGACTAAGCCATATAGCTATTTTCTAAAGGAGGTTTTGCTCAGAACCTCAGAATGGTTTGTCATTTAGACAGGCATCTCTCTCTGTCTGACAGAAGCCCTGGCCAGCTCAGTTGAACTGGATACTTAGCTTTTAGACACCTTGGATCGCATTTATGAGGATGTAAGAAATTCTACTTATACACAGGAAGCTTAATTCATAAGAAGCATGAAGTGTCATTAATAAAATGTTAACGTGACACACTAGTGAATATAATCTGTGGCTGAGATCTTACAAATGCTTCTGAAGGTGCATAACTTAATCCCTGGGAGCAGTTCTGCTCACACCAGGAGAACTAATCCCATGAGCAGAGGTACGAGTGGAAGCATATGCTGGGTTATTTGAGGTACATGTAGTCAACAGCAGGAAAGTTTTTAGCATTTGCCTTTTCCATCAGAGAGACTTTTGTATGACGAAATTGTTTTAAAGTATAAAACTCAATTTTGTAGTATCAAGACCAGGCAATTCAAGCTGGAAAAGGAAAGATGAACGCAAGTTCGACTTTTATACACGAGATGTTTTCTTCCAGTTAACCAAATGGCAAAGAGTGTGTCACCATGTGATTAATAGCTAAATATAATATGCTGCTGCATAAGCAACCACTGTAAATATAGCTATCTTCACAGCAGGGGAAGCCTTAGCACATATAAAAGGAGGCTAGGTGACAGCCAGAGAGATTACAGTATTTCATTTTCAGGCACGAGTCTCAGTCGGAGTGGCTGTGGTCAGCAAGAAACTGTTTCTAATATGTTTGGCTGGACTTTGAAGTTAATCTATTGACTGCTGCCAGATTTACCAGCCAGGCTTTAACGGTCCATTGATTTTAATGGACTCTTAATCAACATGGCAAATTACAACTCATAAGGCCACCAGAAACAGAGAAACAGAAGAGTATAGGCAGCACTGGTTTGATGTAGGCAGCAGTGATTGGAGAAAAGTATCTCAGTTACATGTAAAATATCACTATTCTCTTTCCATATCCTCTGAGCGTACAGCAAGCATAAAACCAAAATATCTTATAGTTGCCTGCAGTGGCAATGTTCAGCCCCTCTGCCCACATCAGAAATAAAACTTCCTTCATGGATTTAGGTTGGCCAGAAAATTACGTGCTAAAAAATGGAGTTATGTACAACTGTCTTAAAAATATAAAAGTAGATCACAGAAGAGAGCAAGTTCAAGCTTATCTGCTCAGACTGCTCAGTTTTCCATCCCCACAGGAGGAATACAGCTGGCCACCTCCTCCAAGGTTAAGCACATCCTTTACACCAGTGTCCAGGCTTTGTCCTTAGCTAATTCTTTCCTCAGAAGAAATCAGGCTGCCTATCTTCAACACCTCATCTCCAGGTAAATGTACTTTTCCCTGAGGGCTGGTTAGGTAAGACCCCCAGATGCTTGATCCCTTTTGGCTTTTGGATAGAATCATAGAGTCTTTCAGACTGGAAATCACCTTTAAGATCCCTTAAGTCCAACCATTACCCCAGCACTGCCCAGTTCACCACTAAACCATATCCCCAAGTGACACATCTACATGTCTTTTAAACACCTCTGAAGGGGAATTAGAAACCTTGGGCATGTGCACAGTCTCTCCACAGTAAACTCTGACAGCAAGGAAATAAAAGTAAACCCAGGCATATGGCTGTTTCAACTCATCATCACGCTCACAACTGTGTCAGTGTTAACAGATGATACTCCTGTAGAAGAAGACCAACTTTGTAGTGCTAAAACATTGTCCAGAGGGGCAATATAGTATAATTGCAAATGACAGATAGTTGCAGCATTGTAAAAGCCATATGCACTTTGTTTCTTATATGCATATTAATTTTCATGTTCCAGAAAGAAAAATTTAGCCTGGCAGATGTCCAGATTATACACCTAGGAGAAGTGAGGAATGTAGAGATGATCATACAAGACATGATGGGAAAAATTTGGCTTGTTTAAAACAGGAAAGTAAAGATTGAGAGGAGAAACAGTTTTGATTTATATGTGACATCAGGGGGTAGATGTCTACCAAGAAAGGAGCTGCAGGGCAGTTCTAGCAAAAGAATAAATGAGGACAGCTGTGAATAGATTTCAGAAAAACCTAAACTGTTTGCACCAATAAGAATTATGTCCTAGCAACAGTTTTTCAACAGGAACAATGTGAGCAAAAACTGAAGCTACTTTTAAGATGCAATTCAGTATTTTAAGAAAAGGATTATATAACATGTTGGCATGTGACATCAAGGGATAGAGCCTGATAAATCTGAAAGCCCCTTTTCATCCCATATTTCCTGTAGCCAGCACGTTGTGATGCTGGTTTGACAGTGCAAAAAGGTTACAGGTACTTTCCATAATCCTTCTTGGATAGAGCCAAGTTACAGGATGCAAAGAACATGGAGGATGACTCTCCAGAAGCAAGATGTCCATGGGAAAGCTGGAGAAACTGCCAAATTATTTTTTTTAATTATAGACAGGTCTCCCAAGTTTCCATGTTTTTTGAAAGCTGATACATGCTGAGATTAAACCCAGTAGTAATGAATTCCAGTGAATAGTGTTCAGCTGGAGATAGAAGCAAAGATGGTCATTTCGGGAAGGTGATGAACAAAACACAATGCAGACTTAGACCAAGGAAGCCATTTTTTAAGATGCCAATGGACAAAACAAAAAGGTTGAACATGTGGGTTTATAAAACTACTCAGTATCCTTAGTGCAGTTTGCAAAACCCCAGGCTTCACAACATTTGAAAGCTTGTGTGAACAAGCTGCCCTCTAGATCCTAGCTCCTGCGGATTGCACCTCTTGGATGGGTAGAAAGAGTATGCAAAAATGGTAATGTTAAAGTTTTTTGGCCCTTCATTTTGTAATGGTGACCACGACTCAAAAACCTGTACAAAGCTGGAAAAGATTTTGAAAACAGGGAAAATGTTCTCAAAACTGAGAGGAGTCCTGTTTCCTCTGAAAGGCTTTACACTTTCCTAATGCAATACTCTTTTTCTGTAGGAATTCCAAAGAAGTCTGCAAGTGCAGAACCAGTGAATGAAATGGATGAGTGACAGAGTAGTCAGGATAAAATGCTGAGAATGGATGGTAGCTCCTCAGACAGACAGACAGACAGATTTAGTAAGGTCAGTGTTTCCTGTGGCCAGGGCATGGCAGGCTCCCAAGGCACCTGCTGTCACCTGGGAGCAGGGTTTGACACAACACCTCCAACAGCAGCTCCGATAAACAGCCCTTGGGGCTTTTACAGCTGAACCAAACTCTGACACATTTGAAGCTCTCAGTTTAAAAAACAAACTTGTGTAAGTATTTAATTCCTCAAAAAACACAGGGGGTTACGGCAGCTGCTTTACAATCCTAAAAGACCCTAGAGCAGACCTTTCAGCAGCTCTGCATGCTGGCACTCCCTATCCAACAGTCCATCTTCTGCGGCATCTAAGTGGAAGTGACAGTCTGTCATGACCTAGAGGACAGCCAGCCACCCTCCCAGTCACAGAGGAAATGAAGAACATCCTTCTTGAATATGAGGGCTTCAGAAATGCAAAAGCCTTTGAGATTCAGGGTGTTATTTATAAGACTCCAGTGAATCAGAGGCCCAGAGGCTTCAGCTGGGAATTGGACATGAGATGGGAACTCTGTTTCTCTACAAATAGCAGCTGCTAGCCACAGAGAGGCCCAAGGGCTAGGCTCAGCACAGGGCTGAGCACGTTCTAAGCTATTTCAGACTGGGGTTAGAGTGACCAGCTGGTACAGCCATGGGAAATCCCTATGCTTTCTGCAGGCCAGATGTAAGACACTGGGTTGGATCCTGCACTTAATACTTTGCCTAATTCCTTCCAGGTGTTCCAGTCCCCTTGCAACTGCTCCATGGGGCCAGTCTGGGCTGATGAGGCAGCCTGGGGGCCTTACAAGAGAGTCTCAGGATTATAAAAGTCAAGGACAAAGAGGATTTTCACAGCGCCACAGGTTTGGCGCATACCAAATTCCAGGGTACTCCAATGCAGAAAGCAGAGTGTAAACATGGTGTGTTTGTACATACAGAGACCCTACTGTCTGAGGGATGTGTTCAGAAGCCCCGTGTTTGCTGCCCAATGGCACTGTCCTGGTTGTGTTCTGAAGGTCAGGAGCAGTTGGGTGCTTTTTCTGACCAGCAAGGGGACAGACTGAACGGACAGACAGATCCTGATATCGCTATGTCAGTGCTCATTTCAGGCCTGATGACATTGGCAACTTCCCAGAGCTTCATAATAAAAACTACTATGTGGGTAAAATAAATATCTTTTATTAGGCAGATCAATATAGTTTTTCCAAGCATAAGTAGCTCATTTAATAAAAGGATGCAACCTTTAGCCTCAAGTCTTAAGCCCCACTTTCAGTGGTCTTTATAAACATCTAATGCAGTATACAAGTCGAATCTGTGGGGTCTTTAACCTTGGACAGCCTGGAGTATGGACTTACCCACAGCTATTCTCCACTCCAGAGTGGTCATAAAATGTCCTAGAAAATCGAATAAAGCTTCAAAAAAGTTTATTTGGTCTTCACAAGGTAGTAAAGTATGTAGAGGATATTATAACAACACAAATAATGAAAACTGTGACCAGGTGTAAAGGATGACAGACACAAATAACAGACAGCATATTGTAGAGCATTAGTCAAATTATGTATGAGTTGTATGCGATGGGTGCATCCCTAAAATGAGAAACAACAGTGGTTCAAATATCACCAGTAGCATCACTCCCTAGAATCATAATGTAATCTTTGGAAGGTTTGATTTTCACTTTAAATTCAACACAAGGTATCTGCTTCAGCAATCCCTGAATTTATCCAGGGTCTATTCCCCACTGATAAGAAGCTCAGATAATTTTTTCTGTAAAGTGCAAGATCTCTTAAGAAATATGAGAGACAGAGCTGAAGCTCTGATTCTTGTCTGCAATTCTGCATGACATTTATCAGAAGGAACAGCTCTGATCAGGTACTGTATTCATTTGGGGTCTTTAGATTTTGAGTCCTGGAAGAGACCATAAATAAAGCCATTTTCCAGGTTTTTTACTTCTAATCTTTGGTCTCATCGTCTTTGATGACTGTCACTGCTACATAGTAGTTTGTTTTCCTTTTGCAACTTTTGTACACAAGGAAGAAAAAAACATTTTGTAAATAGCAGCAAAGTAAACTGCAAAGCCATAATTGGCAGAAGGGGAAGAGCAGGGCTTTTTAATTTTTTTTTAAAGGTTTGAATTTCAAGTTGATAGCATCACTTCAATCTAATGAGACAAAGTAAGAGGTAGAAAACATGCAAATGCACTAGGAGAAAGTTAGGTTGGCACTGTTGACAATTAACTAATGATTATTAATTCCCCTGATACTCATTGTAATAATGATAATTATGATTTACTCATTTTGTTTCATTATGGGGGCTGTTAACATTTGATTTCCTGGGCTCTTCATTGCAATTTCCATTAATTACTGTCCACCTCCTTTCTAGTTTTTCTACTGAAACTTAAAAAATTAACAGCCTTTAGTCTGCTCCAGAAGTCTTTTTCAACTGACTTTCAAACTAATTGGAAATGATGTATGTCCGCTGCCTGTCTGCCCCATCATCACACATCTCAAAATATGAGTTTTGTTGAAAGAAACTTATTCTTCCTATTTCTACCTTGACTTGGAGACATGCTTTTTCCATTTGCTGATTCCAGTAACTGACTTATTTTCCAGCCCAGATCCTTAGCATTGTACATGGCTCCACTCAGTCTCATATTTTATTGAGCCCAGCATCTAAGCTACCGACTCGTTTCCTGGCCCTTTCTGCTGAGGGTCATTTGCTGCAACTTCATCCACCTCCATCTGCTCGATGCCCCAGGTCCTTGCACAAGTACCCTTCCTCATTAAGTCTTCCTGATAAAGTCAGTGAAGACCACTCAGTTGGAGATCTAGACCATCATCAAAAATCACGGATAATCTGTATAATGCAGATGTAGGAAGAATAATCTTGACATTATTAATTTGATACAGTAGGTAAAACAGTTTTCTTTGTAAAATCTAGCAATGGCTACCTCTTATGAAGGTCATCCCCATCCCAACCTACACTTATTCTGAACAATTAATATCATGCGTGAATTTCCAGATTTTTTCTGTTACCAGAAAAATCCCGTCAGAGTCCTCATATTGCTAATACTGATGCAGCCTGGGAAAGCTTCAGTGATCCCTGTTATAGCGACTCCAGACTTCTGAAGTGTGTTAAGTCCGTTTTAGGGAATTTTTAAACTGTAGTTTAAAACAAAAATCCACATCTTCCAGAAGCTGAAGGAAATCTATGATTCACCCTGATATCTCACTAGATCTGTAATTTTTGCTTCCTCCTCCTCCAGCTCCCCATGACCCTTGGCAATTACAATGAAGCACCCAGTGCCACCCTGACCAATGGGAGACAAAGGCAAATTATTCCGTGAAATTCCTTTTTGGAAGGCTGACCTGACCTGGTTGCCTTCCCACCAATGCAGCCATGGTTCACGAGCCTGTGCCGAGTGGTGAGGTAGTAGAGCAGACAGTGGCTGAGCTCTAAACTGCATCAGGGCTGCCAGTTTTGTGAGACACAAGGCCTCGAGTTTGCAGAGCAGAAGAGACCAGAGCTGTGGGCCAAGTACCACGTTCCCTTTTGGGTCCCACTGCCGGACAGTCAAAGCGAGTCAGCCTGGGAGGTGCCAGAGGGCTCTGTTGGGCCAATGTGCCAACAGAGCTCCTTTGCAGACCTCCTATGCATTGATTTTAGTCACTTAATCAGATTTTCCTTGTTCTTTACTGACAGATCAGCTGTCCATGTCCTCAATGTCCTCTTACAAAGAGGCCCCAGGGCTAAACCTGTCGTAGTACAAGCACATAAATACATTTGCATACCACATGGCTACTTTAGCAGAAAATGAGCTTTTCCAGGTCTTGTGTAGATGAAAAGAGCTATTATTGAGGCAACAGTACTGCGGCAGTGTTTGCAGAAGCTTTCACATCCAACTGCTACTTCACCATTGGAAACAAATCCACAAACCACAGTTTGTACCTACTTGCAATCAGAGTCCCTTTCATCTGTTCATACCTAAAGCAAAAAATGAAGAATTAAAGAAAAAAGCTTTTTGCCAGTATCATATCTCTGATATGATACTTCACGTTTCCTTCTTTGCCATGTCCCTGAAGTGCTTGGGGATGCAGGAGCATTCTGCAAATACTGGAAAATTCTGAAGCGCATTGCCTTCCCCTGTCTAGCAGCAGATAGACAGTGACAGGTAGGTATGCAGCAGAGGGAGGCAGGAATATGAAACACATTCCTGGATGTCCATTTGGCTGTTCTAGCCACTCAAACCACATTCCCAAAATGTAGGTGCAGAGCTGGGATGTTGGGAAGGGACTCAGGAGATGGAATAGCTGAGAATAAGGTGGAGCCCAACAAATTGTAGGGACTATCATGGGAATGCAAATCTAATACAAACAAGGACATTTCTTCCTTCAGTGCCTTTTAGATTTTCCATGACATAGGTCCAGGAAATTTGTACTTGTAGAAGAAACTCATCATAACTGATGGTAAATTCTCACCCCTAAAAAGGGTGATTTAATCAGAACAAACATCGCATTTTTTGAGGAAAAACATCAACTTGCAGCCCACTGAGAAAACAAAGGTGCTGAATTTGCCTTCAAAGCTCAGGAAAACAACACGTATGTCAGATACCCATACTCCAGAGCCCCTGGTTCACTATGCAGAGAAGCATTTGGATGCTGAGATGTTGCTGAAGGAGTTGGTGTTGGGAGGCAGCCTGACCTTTTGCAAAATAATGAAAAGAGACTCAGAGATGTTCCTGTTAGATATGGGGATAATAACTGCCCCATGGCATGCCCAGAAGGAACTGAAAGTATAGGCCAGGTGGATTGTTGTTAGAGAGCACTCATGGCAAGGAGGGGATTCTCAGGTAAGTCAGAAGGTGAGAAATAACAATTATTCACCAAACATCAAGAACTTTGGGGGACAGGAGAGGAACGGCTATGTTGTGTTATCTGGAGAAATTCAGAAAAGAAGGGGGGAAAGGGAGGTGAAATATTAATGTAAGATGGATGTGCAGAAAGGGCTTTCTCTTGTGGGAATGGGAGTGAAGAATTTGCTAATACCCTCCAGTGCAGTTAATCTGTTTTTCCCCCTGACAATAAAAATGTACCAGATGGATATGGTTAACCAAATCCCTTGAGGAGAAAGGTTTTAATTTCCTTCTTTTTCTTCTCTTCACCTTTATCAACACTGAGGAAGGGATGAGACCAAAACAAATTCACAGAACCATTCATCAACAGCCCAGGCGAAGTCAAATCCCTGTGCAAAGGTTTCACTGGCAGAAGGACAAATATATGCAACATGCCAATGGCAGCCCATTGTCTGGACTTCCTGCATGTTAATTCCCCTGCCTGGTATTTTATGTTGCAAATATGGCAACAGCAGAGTGGCATCCTCATGGTGCAATATGATATCAATGTGCCATAAATAGTGGCAAGAAAATGTCTGAAAGCAATTAAGGGCTACTGGATATGACCCAGTCAGCGCATTTAAGATGATTTGAAATAGTCTAACTTGGCTTCCACAGATATGAATAAGGGTTTGTCTATTTAAATTCCCAGGAAAGCTCATCTGAATCTACTTCTGAATGGAGTAGCATAACCCCCTGCAGGCAGGATTGTAGCTGACTTTGATGATGCAATTTAGTTCATTCCCAAAGGAGCAGTGGATCAAAAACTCTCATTAAGAACAGGTTGTCCATTTAAGATTAACACGGATCTTCATTTTCTGCTCCTGTGGAACTGTGGCCCCCAGAGGTGACTGGGCAGCAGGCGGCATGTCTCATCCCTTGGTTTTTGTTTCTTGTGTTCTCTGGGTCCAAGGATGGATCTTGGGTTTGGATGATTTTGCTGGCATTCTGTGCTTCTTGTAGGGTGGCTTGAGTTGCACAAATAGGTTTTGGGGAAATTCGAATGTGTTCTCTGCTGGTCACATGTCCAGGGCTTCCTTTGATATGGGCAAGGAGAGGATGTCCCCACAACTCGGGCATCTGGAAGCAGAAGTGGGTCCCTTGGTTAGACATTTAGTGCTGAACATCTGCTGTGGTGCTGTTCTACCTGTCCCTGTACAGACTGAGAAGTCCCAAGCACAGGACGAATGTGGAAGGAGGGAGATCACTGTGAAAGGTGAAGATTTCTCAGATTTTTGCAGTTATTCTTCTAAACATAAATGTAACTGTTTAGCTGCCTATACAACTGAGGAAATGATACTTGTTGAAGTATTAATTAATTCATGCTGTATTAAATTTAGGACTTATTTATTTATTTATTTATTTAAAGTAGGTGTTTTATCTGCAGGAAATTATGACAGGCACCCGACTGATCTGACCTTTACCAGTGGGAATATGTTCCTGCAGCTGTTCACACCGGGAGGAGCTCCAGCAATGTCATTGATTTTTTTTGCTCTCTCTTGTAACAACACCCCACTTGCTCTCTTAGACCAAACAGCTGCCCCACTAATGTGGAATTGCTCAAGTGTCAGCTGCTTCATTAATCACACTGATGTTTGGGTATTTTGCATTTCTAATCAAATCCCTACCTGCCATATCAATACCCAATTGATTGATTGTGTTTACAGACCTAGTGAATGCTTTGCAAGAATAGTGATAAACTTTTCACTTGAAAATTAAGACTACATCACCTGTATTTAATGAAAAGATAAAATCCAGAGTCTCGGTATTAGAAATAAACAGAACATCAACCACTTAATTTCACTGAGTTATCTCTGTGCTGAGTCTCATCATTTCTGTTTGACTTAGGCAAACTTCAGAGAGGCATTTGGACACACGGGGAGACGCAGAACAAACCATTTTCTTCTGTATTTTGCTTCAATAGTTTATAACCTCCCTAAAAAATATTTGCACCTAATTTCTCATGTAAATTTGTCTAGCCTTGCTTTGAATCATTATTTCTTGTTATGCCATTGCCCATAATTATAAAGTGAATTAAAGAACACTTCTATTCCCAGTTAATATTCCTCTTGAGTCCACCTTAAACTTTTCTTTCCTGAGCTAAAGTGATGGTGCTCTTTCCATCTCCTGTGGAATTGTATTTCCTCTACTCTCCACAATTTTTACGGTATTTTTGCACTCTCAGCAGCATTTCATTGTTCTTTTAATATAAATATGCCAGAACGTAACATTATCCTAGACCTATTCTAGCCAATTTTGTACATAAAGGTAAAAGTCATCTTTCCACCCTTAATCATTATTTCCCTCTTTACAACATCAGGAATGTTTTTAACCTTTTCTATCACAAAATGCTGCAGCAGTTTATGCATTCTGACTTCCCTGAATGCTTTCTAGAATTACTTTCCAGAACTTTCCACCCCCATCTGGGTGCTAAAACCAATTCTCTTTTGGCCAAAGCAAATACTGCAGGCTATACTGAGACACACAAGACACAAATGCCACCTGCACGCTTGTTCGGTCTTCCACGTAAATATAAATTTAGTCATGTCGGTTCATAGCCAGCACAGGAATGGACAGGTATGAGCATTGCACTGACTATCTTGTTCATATGGAGATAACTCTTCTTGGTTTCAAAAGAGCCTACAAACTTGTATGGACTCTACCATCTAGAAACCTGAGTCTCTTGCAAGGTTTTCTGTATTTATGCAGAAAACACACCTGGATACATTCAGGTGTTCATACTGGTGTCTGAAGAAGAAAAAGAAGTCACTGATGCATAAACAAAAGCTCTTATGTGAAAGACTCTGCAACTTTCCCCATCCTTGGCGTGGAGAGCACCCAAGTCCCTGTGTTACTGGCTAGCCAGTGGGACGCAACCCTCCAGTCCTTCAGCTAAACTTATTCTGTGCTTCGCAAAGGAATGAGGCATTTGCTAATCCAATATCTAATGTTTTATCTGAGGATTTGGCACTTGCTTGTACAGCGAGACACCTGAGGTGTAGTCCCTGCTCTGAGGGGATTACACGCATTAGACTGGGAGGGATTTGTTAAAGAGCTAGACTGCTTATTAGTTCAAGAACAGAAATCCTAACATGCAAAGAGTTTACCCCAAACTGATCCCTGGACTGTGCTTAGATTAATTTATGACAACAAAGTTTTTTTCTCTGTGCAGTATTCACTCAATTTAAATGAGTAACAATAAAAATGTTTTGAAATGTGGCTTTATCTAGGGTGGAATTATTTATCTTAAACTTTGATTAAGTTTTCACGAGGTCTTATTGATTTTAGCACGTACATTTTATTGTCTGTCTACAGGATTGTGTCAAGTAAGCTATTATATGAGCTATAGAACAATTTTTCTGGTAATATTTTGGTTACACACCATGTCACTTTTCTCCACTGTAGTCCTACTTTTCCCGAACGTTTTACCTCCAGCAGCAGCCTCAAAGACTTTTTTGTCTGTGCACTGGGTGGTAGTTAATTATGACCTCTAACGAGCCTGCTGAATTACACCAATCAAGAAATATACTTACTGGGGCTTTCCACGGATGCAGCTATATTGGTGTACTGAATATATACTCTCAAAAAACCCCACAGGCTTCCTAGCTGCTCTGTGCTAGTGATTAGACAAGATTAACATTTCATGGGAACTGTGTCAGCACGAATGTGAATGTGGTAAAATTGAGCACAGTGATAATACTTTGTGGTGAACAAGTTTTCAATCAATGATTCAAAATTATAGCATGTTATCTTCCCTCAGCTAAAATTGCAGAGGCTGCAGATAAAATGTTGACTTTATTTTCCATAACTGATTGGAGATTATGTATTTTCCTGTACTGACAGCTCAGAATTATCATTAAAGATTAGTCTTATTCACAACACTTTCATAGCAAACACTGAGAAAAGTATAAAAAAAGTATATTCCAAGTCAATTTTTGTATCTCCAGCCATGGGCAAAGGACATAGCTTGCCACTTTGCCCATTGCTACTGTTTTAGGGTGGTGATAGGAATGAGCAGTGGAGAGGAGTGGTCGTGGTTATCAGCGGACAACACGCCTGCCTGTGCCTGGTTGTGAAAAGGATGGTAGAATCATGTCCCCAGCCTTTCCCTCCATAAACCAGTCATGTCCATACCTCTTCCCTCAAATCCTGGTCTCAATGCCATCATGTTCCTAAGCTTTCCTGACTTCTTGTGATCTTCTCTCCAATGAACAATGCCCTTAGGCACTGTGAAGCACAGGACACCATATGGATGAGTCTGCCTCATTCACAGGGAAGATGACGTGGGGGAAGTGATGAGGCCTCTACAATCCTGCCCTGTGCCCAGGGGATGCCTGCCAGGCAGCAGGGGGAAGACATGGACTGTGGAAAACAGGGGTCCTGACAGCAACAACGGCCCATGGTTGAATGAACAGGAACAGAAATAGAGATCAGGGGGAGTTTTCAGTTCCCTACGTGGCACTCATTAGACCATATCTAGACACTGCAGTTTTGTCCCCTCCCACTAGAAAAAGTACACTGATAAACTGGAGTCAGCTCAGGGTAGATGATGGGGCTGGAACATGTGTCCTGTGAGGAGATATTGGAGAACTCCGACAAGGGAAGTGGACTTGTTTAACCTGGAATAAAGATGGCTTTAGGTGGCCTAGCAGCAGCCCAACGTGCCTGTGGGAAAGCCATTGAGGATACCTTCAAAGTGGGGCTGGGCAGGGAGAAAGACACAAAAATCATAAACGTTGAGATGTAAGAGTTTCAACCCGAGCATAAGGAGACACACTTTGTCCACAAGAACAACTGGTCAGAGGACAGAGAAGTTTTGCAGTCTCTGGCTTTTGAGGCTTTCAAGACTGAACCATATGAAGCCCTCAACGGCCTGGTCTGAACTTGGAGCTGACCTGCTGTGAACAGCAGATTGGACCAGAGACACGTGAGGTCCCTCCCAGCCTGAGTTATTCTGTGATTTTATTAGCAAACTATCCTCTGCCCATCACTGCATAACACTGCCCTACTCTTACTAGATATGGCCACCAGTGATGGCAATTTAAATAATCAGTAAAAAGTAGTCCCAAATAAATACAAAGGAATTAGAAGAGAGGTGAAGCAAATGAGACTTCTGCGTAAAGACAGCCTTTCATCCCTACATTGAACCTGTAGATATGAAAGGTGAGGTGCATGATACATGTATTGATTTATGGTAGAGTAACACCAATAACACTGCATATTAATGGTAACAATTCTCAAGCAGGCTGGTCAAACACTGGAGCACACTTCTCAGAGAAATTCTGGTCTTCACTCTTGAAGATACAACTGGGCTGTATATGCGCTGATCTAACTTTGAAGGTGCATCTCATTTCAAAGCTGGCCTTTTTTTGAACGGGGTGTTAGAGCAAATGGCCTCCTGAAACCCTGTACAGCATAAAACACAAGAACAGAAACCTCTCAAGAGAGCTGAGATCTAGGCAGGAGAGGTGGTGCCAGGAGAGCAGTGATGATAAACATGGAAAGTTTTTATGAGACTCCTGACTGTCTCTTACCCCTTCTGTATTGGTTCTTCTCCCCTCAGGAGAGCAGTGCTTACCTTGCTAAGAGAAGAGATGGAGTTGGGGGCTGAGAACATTAACAACGTTTTCAGTTACAAGTCCAGAATGTGAAGATCTTAGTATGAGAAAATGAGGCCTTTGATCATAACGCATGGGGTGCAAACATGCAGTTTCTTTCTTAAGAACCACCCTTTCTGGAGACATTTGGTATCATTTGATACTATTTGTTTTGTCTCTGGTGGCAAGGCATCAGCTGAAGACATGATTTCTATGACACATATCAGACAGGAGAACCTCATCTAAATCAGATGTGGCTCAGCTTTTCCAGCTGATGTGGCTGTACGCAACCCACAGGAGTTCAGCAGTACATCCATCTTTCATCTGCCTGCAAAAAGGCCTGATAACCTGGGATCTCCCTCCTTGCTTTTGCTGGAAACACCTTGCTCAAATGATTTTAGAGCACTGCCAGAGAGTGCAGCTGAAAGATGCTTGATGCTCATTTTGTGTGAATAGAGATGACTGAAATATTATCAAGAGTAGCAGAGGCTGCTGTTTCTGAAGTGAACACTGAGGATAGTTCAGGTCACCCAAGGGAAGTGATGGTGCTGGAGGATATGAGGCTGGAAACGTCACATGTCCCCAGCTCCCGTTTTGCAAGCAGTGATTACTGCCACTCACAGCTGCAGCATCTGCTGCTGGAAAGGCTGGAGCACCTACAAAATCTTAAGGCCCTTTCACGATGGAACTTTATGGGAAATACCCTCTGGTGCTCATCTCAGCCAGCTCCAGCTGACACCAAGCAAAGCGAGGCACTGCTCTGCAGCTCTGTGTGCAGGTAAGGGAAACTGCTGTCCTCAGCCTCCCCGCCACCCACAGGTATGTTTTTAACCAGGCAGCCTCAGGAAGCGGGTCATGACCACAGTCTGGAGCCCTGCTGTGCCTTCACTAATGTCACAAACGTTTCTGATGCAGCTATAAAGCATAAATAAAACTCATAAATAAACGATCTGTGACAGAAATGAAGCATTTTAACTGATGTGTGGGGATCTAATTTTTGTTTCTTATGATTATCTGCCTTTGAATACTGGCTACAGTTCTGCTTTTCGTCCCACTTGGGCAGGAATATTTACAAAAATTGAAAAATACCTCTCTTTCATTTTTAGAATCTAGCCATAAGTTCAGATAAAACATCCCTGCTACAGGATGCAGTGCCCTGTGTCCTTGCAGAGGATTGCTATGGAAGAGTGAAGTGAAGCAACACTTCTGATAATGCAATGCATCGGACTCAGGAGTTGACAGGATTGCTACTAGGAATAAATTAAGCTTTTGGCACATGAGAAGGGGTGGGTTCTTGTCTCTGAGGCTCAGGATGTTTCCTCCTTACTGGGACAGACTCCATTTCTGTGTGATGCTTGTTCTGCAGTGTGCTGATTACAGTGACCTTCTTCAGGATTTATTACAGCTCTAGATGGCACAAGGAAAGCTAAATAATAATGACAGATTCATGCCCCCAGGGAGCATCCAGTGTAAGAAAGGCACACTAAAAGAGATGGTAAGGCACAAAAGATGTAGGAAGAAGAACAAGATATCCAGAGAAGAATATGCTTCCATCCAGCTTTATATGTGCTGTCTCTGCCCCTTGTTGCTGTCAGAATCAGGGACAGCATCTCTGATGATGAGTTGGTAGAAGCCAAAGTGATGTAGCCCTCAGCCAGAGGTCTGAGCTCCTGCTCCCAGGGCACATGGCAACATGCAGAAGTGTCAGTGTTCCTGGTGGAGAAGCAGGCAGAGTATTGTCACAGATGGACGAGAGTCTGTTGCTGGTGTGACAGATGAGCAATGGATCTAATTATATAACTGGAAGAGAAGAGCCATCTTGCATTCTCCTGTGATCTAGGGAAGTCATTGCAAAGCTACTGTGTAGTACAAGCAGCAGTGGAACATTAGCTGCTCTACAGCACTGCAATACATCACACATGTACCCATTTCATAGCCACCCTAATATATGTCACTGCCTTTGCTTGCCAGTCCATCACTTGAAAAGGGACAGGAGGTGTAAAAAGCCTCAGTCACATAACTGCCCTGAGAGTGTAAGTTTCACACAACTCATGCAGAGAGCAATGAACTGTAGCAAGGGCTTATATTCACTTTCTGTTGACTGCTCAGCTGCTCTTCATAAAAGAGCATGGAAAAACAATTCCAGCTGACTGCATGTCCTAATGCATTTACGGTCCTGTAATCATTCTGTTTTATCTGGATTATAACCAGAAAACGTAGAGCAATGAGAGAGGGAGAAAGGCAGCAGAAAATAAGATGTATAGCTATACAATAGTTACCTATATCATGGATACCGAGGCGCACAGAAAATGACATGATTGGTGACAGTCAACGTGATTTCACTGAAGGCAGGTTGTGCCTGACAAATTTGGTGGCCTTCTACAATGGGATTACAGCATTGGTGGATGAGGGAAAAGCAACAGACATAATCTAGTGCAAGGTATTTGACAAAGTCTTGCACAATATTCTTGTCTCTAGTCTGCAGAGACGTGGATTGGACAAATGGACCAGCTGGTGGATAGGAATTGACTGGACACTGAAGTAGCTGCAGTCAACAGCTCAATGTCCAAGTGTCCAGCAGCACGAATGGCACTCCTCAGGGGTTGGTATTGTGACTGGTGCTGTTTAACAACTTTGTCAGTGATGTGGACAGTGGCACTGAGTGCACCCTCAGCAAGTTTGCCAGTGACACCAAACTGTGTAGTGCGATTGACATGCTGGAGGGAAGGGATGTCATCCAGAGTGACCTTGACAGGCTTGAGAGGTGGCAATTCACAAAACACAAAACACAGTGGAGTCACGGGCATGCAGATGTATGCACTCTCCTAGTTTTCACTGTGGATGAAAAAGCTGCTAATGAAATTGAATTATCCAATACAGTCAGCTAACTACATTACCCTTGGGCTGCAGAGGCATTCGAGGTTTTGCAAACCCACAGTTTTTTCTTTTATAAAAAATGACTATATGGAACAGGCAAAAAACCAAATTACATTGGTAATCCTCATAAAAAGTGTTTTAAAGAAACTATCTAAAGAAATTAAAAGAGAGACTTTTTACTGATGCCTTCTCTAGCTTAGCTAACAGACTTCCTGCAGCTTCAGTAGTGGATCTACACACTCTATGGCACTGCATGGTTAGTCAATGTTTAATGACCTTCTGACCTGAATGATTTGTATATTTCCATCTGAATTCCCCAAGAATAACTCTGCCATTTGGTGCTGGGTGTACACAGATCATACCAGAGGCAGCTGAAGGAGAAGTCATGTAAAGATAGGGATGCGGCTGCACAGATCAAAAGCAGCCTCCAGTATGGAGAGTGCTTGGGGTGCTGGGAATGTGTCTGGAATCCCTAGCTGTGGTAGGCATCACAGGGGTACACAGCGTGTACACCAAGTCAGTGTAGTCAGCCATTATCCCATTGCTGAGTCCAAGAAAGCAAGCAACTCATTGCTGCAGACTTCTTGAGGCTCTTGCTGACAGTTCTGTTGTTCGAAGTGTCTGTACAGGGGTATTTTCATACGTCAGATGTTTCAGCAGGGCAAAACAGAGACAAAAACACAGCCTGCTTGTGGAGTGTATAAGACATCTGTCATGGGTCACATTTTCTTTTTTTGCCAGATCTCACACTTTCTTCTTCTTCATCTGCTGATAACAGTTTTTAGAAGGTTGAAGACCTTGGACTGCTGGTGTGATCAGGAAGGAATCATGTCTCACTAGTGATTTTTATTTGAGTTGTTGATAATTACTACCTGCAGCATCTCCTCAAGTCTGCTGGCCTTTTGTGTCCTGCAGAATTTTAGAGGAAAAGGCTTGGTAAAAGTTTTGGAAACAGTACTCTAGGCAAAATTGAATGTGCAAATAGGCTTCTAAAATCTTCATCTATATTTTATGCATTGTGACAACTCTCAAATTCTTAATCTTGGGCTAGTACAGTTCCTGATGTGCTAGGTACCTCACAAATGCAGAAAAAAACCCCAGGTGTTCTTTCTTGATATATTTGCCACCCAGGCACATAGATTTTGCTTCTTCATTTTTGTATCACTTTAATAAAGAATTTTAAGGAACAAGTAAATGATACACCTTTGAAATTGATGCGCAGACTGGAATCATGCTCAAGCAACCGGTGCAAATCTGGTGGTACTGACACACCTCGGTGGACAACTGCCTTGGTTTAAAGCTATCCATTTCTAATAGACTTTCTCTGACTTATACTTGCTGCAAATCTTGTCCTTGAAATGAATCTAGTTTGTGCATGATGGCTAGGATTTAAAAGGAGCCTACGCATATTATTTTCCAAAATCCCATTACATTTTAATAACATTTCTATTTCTAACTGACTGTGGTCTCTTGAAAAACTCAGCTTGAATTCCCAGTTTCCACAATGCTATCACTAAATCAACTCTACGGTGATTCCTTCCAGAAAGCTCAGTGTTAATTTTCATTTTTGTTAGCAGCTCCTGTCCTGCACTTCAGTGGTTTAGGATTTTCTTCTTGCTTGACTTGTTTTTGCTTTTCATGTTTAGTTTATCATCCTTGCTAAGGATATCTCTGAATATAGAGTAACACTCATACCTGACACCATGAACAGAAAAACTGATGAGTCACAGCAGCTCCAATTTCCCACCTGCATCAGCAATGGAGAAATATCCAGCTAGGAATAACTATGTACTTTATAGTCAGCTTTTCCCATTCCTATCACCCCAAGTTACAGATATTTTCTAAACTGCATGTTTACAAATGTGCAAAAAAAAAAAAAAGCTTCAAGTTTTAAATTATAAAGGGATAGTTAAGACACACTGTCCATCAGCCATCACCAGAACTCTCCCTCTACCTGGCCTCTTTCAATCAGTCTGAATCCTATTTCCTTTTGATCACCACCCCTAGGATGGGATGGAGGAGGATGCTGCAAAGTCCAATAACATTTTTACATCTTATAAGTGCTACATGGAGTAACACTACCACGGTAAAAAACCTTTTGCCTCCTTTACATTCCCCTTATACGCTTGACTGACTTCCAGGAAAGCTGTTTACAAATGTTTCGAGCCAACAGACCATGTATGGTCAGCGTGTTATGTATGTCTCACGGGCTCTCCAGCACTACATAGCCAGACTTACAGTGAAAGCTCAGTGTGGGAGTGGGGGGAGCTGGAGCAGCTGCTGTGCTTGGGGAACACCAAGGCTTCTGGTGGCCTCTTGCCATTAAATTCACTGGCACTTTCCAGGATTTAATACCTGAGAGATAGAGGATGGGATTAAGTGGCTCCTACTGCAGAAGGGGTGTGAGGCTGGACTTCATAGCACATAGGACGATAGATCTGTCCATCTCTTTGGAAGCAAATTGTACCTGTGAGAATTTAACTGGTGTAAAAATCCTCCGTAATTGTATAGTCATCATCAACCTCTTCCGAGGAATCCCTTTTCTCTCTAGCATTTAGTTGTCTTTAGCAGTTATTCCTACCTAACTCTTAGAGAGAGTTTGCACACATTCCCGCTTTTAAATAATATGATAAAATATACGAGCAGCTGAGGTTCTGTAGAACTTGCAGCATCTCTGATGAATACACATACAGATATATGCTTCCTGAATTAATTCTGAAATACTTGAGAGACCTTGTCACAGTGTGAGACACTGGTTTCCTCAGAAACACTCTGCTGAGCACTTCTCACTGGAATGTTCAAGTTATGATCCTGGGCTCAGGGCTCTGCTCAGCATTGTATGGTCTCTCACTGACAACAGCTCCATTCATATTTCACCATCTCTTTTGTACTAAGTGCCTTGCAAGATGAGAGGGACAATTCAGAGCCCTTGCCCTCTCAAGGACTGTAAGGGACAGCTTTGGAAGGATGTGCAACCTGGTCCCAGGGGCTACCCATTTGGCCATTAGCTTTCACAGGCTGTGCTAGGGCAGGACACTGTTACACCTCTGTGAGGGTGAGCCTTACTGCCAGAGGGACATGGTTTGTGTCATTTCACAAGCAATGTATTAATGATTTTGAACCCACAGTGTAACAGAGAGTGTCTGGTCCCTGTGTCCAGAACACTTTCCAGGCTCAAGGACTGCCTCTGACCCCTGCTAAAGCCTGAGGACTGGCATGGCAATGGTGTCCTTCTGCTTTTGCTGCTTGAGCCCACATGTCAGGGCATGAAGGCGCTTGTCCAGGCTGCTGCTATCCCATGGGACTGACTGGTGGGGTGGCCTTCTGCACATCCAGGCAAATGGGGGGTTGGAGCCAGCCACACTCCAATGGGCAGTTGTCCAGAAACCCTCCTCCTATGCCGACTCAATCCACCAAACTGCAGACACTGGCTCCATGCCACGCTCCATCCCACCACTGAAGAAATTATTACAACAGCTCTATGCTATCAAATTAAATTAGTATTTTTCCCATCTAAGACATCACACTTCTTGGAGGTGGGGAGGTCAGTAAGTGACTCACTCACAAGGACTCATCCATCGTGTCCCACCTTCCCACCTCCCACCTTCTCCCTGTGGGACTGAGGGAAAGCCCATACTGCTAGACTGAGAGGCTGGAGCCAATCACCTCCAGGGGAGCCAACAACCATCTCATAATGGGATGATGGACCAGGCACTCTATCTGCCAATTAAGGACATAAGTAGGGCCCTACACTTCCAGCCTACTGCTTCCAAACATTTTGCAGACTGACTGACTCTCACGGCTGAGAGGAGACTCAGGATGGCAAATTCTGCTTGGAGCAATCTTCAGTGTGTACTAAAGAGAGTCAAAATGGTGAAGGGTGACCAGAGTCATGTTTGTAGCAAGTAGAGCTGGAAATGTCACTTCAGTGCAGAGTTGTTAGAAACCACAATAGTTTCTGCCTTGTGGTGAGCTGTGTGGTGTGCTCTCAGCGTACAGTGAGCTACATCGACTTGTCAGTGGTCTTCCTGCTCTTTTCCCTCACTGTGATGTCTTCCTGTAGTCAGGAAGCAAGGGAAGACTCTCTAGGTACATGTTTCAAAGGGTTCTTAGCATTTCTGCACGTGTTCAGTTCTGCAGTGGGGATAATAAAATGTGAATAGAAAATTAACATTATTGTATATGTTTCGTTAAAAACAAAGAGCAAGATGTAAAAGCCAGCTCTCACACAGATTTAACTTGGGTCCTATGGAGTTGAAAGAAGTTGAAAGACTAACCCAAAACTAGAAAGTAAAATACACCACATTTTATTTGATTTTTCTTCCTAACTCGATAAGCTTATAAAAATTAATTCTTTAAAAATATCAAAAACCTAACATGCTGCTTCTTTTTGGATAATGATCTCTGCATTTACTGGGCTGATCATGCCAGAATTATTTACAAATTATCCAAACATACCTGAGACTATGCATAAAACTTGCTGGAAAATATGAATTATGTTTTTAATACGAAATTTAAGAAGGGAGAAGAGAAACAAGAATTTAAATAGGAAAAAAATACATGCTGTCTTCTAAGAAAATGTTGAAGTATAATATTTAGGAGAAATTGTGGGTGTTTTTTCCCCTGAAGATAACATCTCTGAGGCAGAAGCTGTTGATCAGCTCCTGCAAACTTTCATGGCTGTGGTGATGAGAGAATGATACAACAGCCAGGCTCTTTTGAGTCTGATCTGTAACACTGTGATCATCTCTAGCTCTCTGCTTTCCTCTTTGTGGTTTTCCTGCCACCTTGCTTTGAAACACAAGCTCTAGACTGGAGCTGTTTGGTTACTGTCAGACATTGTGCCCAAAGAAAAATGTTTTACTTTTTTAGGTTTTATTTCAAGCAGCTCTATTCTTTTAAAGTTTATCCTTTTTACCATCAGCTGTGGTTGCAGACAGCTGATTGTTAACAGTTTCCTATGGCACTGATTCATCTCTCAGTGTCTTTTCATTTTTCTATCAAAAAGTATTTGTAAGTAAAAAATGTTGACCAGTTCTATTGTGCTCCCTGAAACTTTAAAAGAACAGTAGTTATGAAGTTTTATAATGAGCTGTCATGTCTTCCTTTCTTCAGCTTTTGACCATAGCTGAGCTCACTGATTAGAATGCAGGATTTGTACTGTTAGATGAATATAAAAAAAAAACCAGAATGCCTGATGCCACAAGCAATTACAGTGAGAAAAAGAGTGAGAGAAAGAGTGAAGAAAAACATTCCGAGTATTAAATGTAGCTGTCTTTGGAAGAAGCCCCTCAAAATCGTAACAATACTTACTTTCAGTTGCAAGGGAATTGTGATGCTATTTCACTGGCAGTGGCTTTTCAGACCAAATCAACTATTTAAACCTGAGTCAGTAGTTCCCTTTCACTGTGTTTGGGTCACCTTATGGAAAGGCTTTCAAGTGTACAAACAAGCCCCCTTCTGGGTGAAACAGAACCAGGAGATACTTCTCATGAATTCACCAACATCTCTGATGGGCGTTCATCCCTGGGGCCAGACTGGATCTAGTCTGAGGGAAACTGCCTTGAAATGGGAGAAACATGGGTTCCCATGGCTCAGCACCAATGCTTCTGCACAGACCCATTCCAAGGCATTGCAGACATAGCCTGTGACTAAAGAAAGGTGCCAGAGTACTCCTTGAAATCAGCCAACACTGCAATGTTTGGAAATCAGATACATACAGTGAGCCATTCTATTCTATTCTATTCTATTCTATTCTATTCTATTCTATTCTATTCTATTCTATTCTATTCTATTCTATTCTATTCTATTCTATTCTATTCTGCAGTGGCCCATCACCATCCGTGTAAAATCTCACTGTCTTCCAGGAGCACATTAGTCAATATGAGTAAAGTTTGTCAACATTTACACAGAGGATAATCAAGAGCTCATTGTTCCCCGGCTCTCCAGAATTGAAAAAGAAGCTGCAATAATGAAATTCTCTTATTGATTCAACTGATCAAAATGTACTTGCATCAGTAGCTCAGGATAATTGGAGCACATTATAACAAAACCACTGATTGGTAGTGTAATGCTGTTCGGAATATAAATATGTTATCCTTTCATGCATTTAATATTTCCATTAATCACTAGCTTGGCGCCATCTTCAATTCTGCCGAACAGCTTTCAAGCTGGGAAGCTTGAGGCTCTTTAAATCTGTTCTTATATGTACAGAGCCTCTTAGACTGCCTGACAATGTAAACTTTTAACTTTGAATCAGACTGAAAATCAGTGTGAGATAAGGCTTACACGGGTATTCTTTTTCCCTGTCCTCTGTTATGACATTGCTTCTTATTTGTTTCCTTAGCAGAGAAACAGAAGGACTTGACAAATGTAGAACTGCAGCCTTTTCCCTCCACAAGGTACTAGTATGTCCTCATTTCCAGACTTAGCTCAGTCGCATCATGAAAATTTCTAGTGCAGAGAGCCCCATACTTCTCCAGGCAGCAAACACAGAAGACAAGGTGGAAAAAGCTGCTTCTCTGCCTCAGATTTCTAAGACCTCAGCTGCTATTAAATGCTAAAAGGAAACCATCTATTTTCTTTCTGCAGTACCTGATCTCCAAGAAGACATACTTTTAAGAAACAAGACAAAAATAAAATGGGGCAATAAGGTACTCCTAGTTTGATATTTTGTAGTTAGGCACACTTGTACTATTGGAAGAACAGAGGCTAACATCAGGTCAGATAGACATACGCAGCGTATAAAATATGGTGTGCAACCAACAGATATCAGCAAGGCTAATAGGATTGAAAATGCAAATATGCAGTCTTTCAAGGACCAGCAGAGTTCTCCTGAGTGTTACAAGTGCTTAAGTCTTGCTGAAAGTAATTAGAGTTGAAGGTCCTCTGAATTTTTCAGAAGATCTAAAACATTTATCTTTGGACCAGATTCTTTTTTGCTAAAAGAAACTGTTCCTCTTTTCTGTTCTTGGTAACTTCTCTGGTTTTGTCACAGATTTCCTCCCTTCTCACCTTAATCTCTTGAAGACAGGTTTGCACATTTTGCCAAATCAGTGAGCAAGATCAGAAGAATGACAGATCAGACCATATGTCAAAAATCTGTCCAATAGTCACTACTATAAAAATACACCTATAACTTTTTAGATGATGCTTCATAATCTTTCCTTCAAGGTTGCAATTTAGTTTTTGACAGAGGCAATCACATATTATATCTTAAAATCCCACTCGTGTTCACAGATACAGTGAGATTCCAAATTATATCAGTCCATTGAATTAATAACTAACATAAGTGTCTGTTGACATTGTTGGAATGCATCGTAAATTCCTTCAATATCAGAAACATCATGAATAAACACAGCTCTAACCCTAGGAAAGTGCTGAAAATTCTGTGAAAGCAAATTGATTTTGTCTCTGCTCTGGAATGGGTCCCCAGTGCACCCATTAGAGCAGAAGCAAGCCTTGCCAAATAAGCACTAAATGCCTCAAAGAGCCATCCATGATGTCCAGTCCAGCTTCCTCTGGTACTTGTTGGCACAGCAATTATGATCAAACTAGCCAATTTAATTCAGATTATACACAGCATGTAATAAGATCCTATATTTATACAGATTTACTTGTTTGTGGAAGTGTTCCTGAGGTGAATAGACAAATTTCCATATGGAAGTTGGAGAGCACTGTGTTAAGAAATTCTGTTTCTCTGATTTGAGGAGTTTTATTTTTGCTTTCTGCCCAGATCACTGAGCTCTTGACAGTCTTCTTGCATCCATACTCAAAATTCTTACCTGTTCTTGCTACCCTCATGCAGACTTTGCTACCAATTGTAAAATCACAAAGTGTATATGGATGTCAAAGGACCCCCCCACATTATCTCTTCTTTTTGTGGGAAGCACCACAGTTTTTACCCACAAGAAAGTCAACATACGTCTCTGTTCTGCTCAGTATGTGACAATAATGCAAATAGAGACACTGCTCGTAAACAGAGAAGAAAACTTTTGATGTTGTACAGCGTTAATTTATGTTACCTACAAACGGGCAAAAATGTGTCATCTGTGCTCCCTCATGTTGTCCAGATGAGACATAGAGTCTCTTTTTTTCTTCTGTGCTTGTTTTTACCTTAGTAATATGAAAAAATTGTCAAGCTGAGGCTGGCCTTGATTGTTTGAAATTGTTTAAGTTCTCAGGGGTGAACCAGCACTGCTTGCCTGTCTTGCAACTCCCGTGGTTTGTCTTTTTCATGTTTAGTCAGACTGTGGTCCCAGTCCCACAGTGAGCTGCCTGTGAGAAGATGACTGCTCCTGTGTGCAATTCAGGTGGGGAAAGAGCCTGAGGATTGTCTGCTTTCCATCACGTCCCCGAAGATTTGGTGTGTTCCTGTTCTCTTGTCTAGAAAAAAGCAATGACAGGGTGACTGCCAACGTGTTTGCTGTATCTTATCTACAAATATTCACCAGTTCTGTAACAGAAAGCATTCAAACAAGCACTTTTTCCAGGAATCAAACAAAGAGCAGCAAAACTGCTTCAAGGACTAGCTCTGGTAAGAGCAAGCGAAAGCTTCACGGCTAAATCCCCGGTAAAGAAAAGGCCTCCAAATGTGTAATATCAGCATCTGATGATGTTAGCCCAGATAATATATCATTTTGCATTTCCTGTTAGAAAATGCATTGAAGGTGCAAGTCTGAATGCATCTGAAAATGAAACAATCTATTATATGATGCCAACCATAAGCACCTGGCATCTCAAACTCAAGTGAAACAGAGGAAATGCAAGTTGTTAACAAAGACTTCTCCCTCAATAGAGTTAATGATTACAGTTAAATGGGTGCCAATAAAGGTAAAACAAAAGAGTGTCTTAAATTAACTAATAAAGACTTAATTCTGTCTGAATCAGGTTTTATTTCATGGAGTATTATTTGTTATAAATTCTGTTTTGGTTTTGTTTTTTTTCCACCCATCAGAGTCATTCACAAAGCATAGGGCAAACAAATTTTGGCCTGAGCAGAAAACAAAACAAAACAAACAACAACAACAAAAAGTAAACAGAGAAAAAATCTCTGTAGTTTTTCACACATCACAGATAAAACAAAGTGTAGTATCCACTTTGCCTTTTAACACCTCTTCGGCTCTGTCAACACTTATGGACAAAAGGTTCCATATCCTGAATTCCCTCAAGCTTCAGGTTAGCCAAATGCAGACCTGCAGCTTCAGTCAGGTGGGCAGGCAGCCGGACCAACAGGGTCCCAATCTGAGCCAACTCTGTTCTGTTGCTGGGTCCAGATAAGCAGTTACAAAGCTGTGTTACACAACTGGTAATAATGAGTTTTCACTCTGCGTCAGGTGCTTACCATCTGGCCTCTTGCCTTTGTGAGGTCTGTAACTCAGAAGAGAAAAGCAAAAGCAACAGCTTTGTGGAGGAGGGGACTGTGGCCAAAATTTAGTGAAACATTTCTGAGCACACCTAAATTGAAGAGCACAACTTATCCCAGTCAGTTCAGGGAAGCATGAGCTTACTCCTTTCACTGAATTGCACTTTGTGTTCAGCAGAAAAAATTTAAGTTTGTTGTGCTCCACAATCTTATGGTATAGAAGGATGATGATGTATCTTAAAGAAACAAAATTCTGCTTACAAGGAAGAGAAATGGCAAGACAATCTCTTGCTCCAATGTGTGTACTTCAATCTGTTAAAATTTCGGAAAAAATGGACCACCTGTTTCCAGAGTGAAGTTTTAGTGAAATTCTTTTCTAGTATTTTGACACCTTGTTATTTGCATTTCTCTTGTCTTTAAAAAAACCCCACAATTCTGTGTACTGAAGAAAACTAGCAGCAAACTTCTCACTGCTTTTGGCAGCTTGTATTCCAGATGGCCTGGACAAAACCATAAGATATTATATAAAGGACCCAATTCTAGGAGTCAGTGCATGGAAGATATTTCAGGTGATGACATTAAGTTTTTTACCAGGGCATGTGTAGTGTCTCCCTGGGCTGATATCATCAGCTGCTAAACTCTTGGTGGGTTTAAGCTGCATTCATCAACTTTAATGTTATACTTAAAGCAGCTGTCTTGCTCTCTTAATACATGTTGCTAACCAGATGGCCTCAGAAAACACAAACATATGAAGTCTAATCCCACTTAATTCTTACACTCTTCACGCCTTGGACTTTTTTGGGTTCGTATCAAAACAAGGCATAACCAAGTAGCAGGAGAGTAGAAGTTGATTCAGTCCACAATTCTGCCCTTGATATATGTGACTGAGAAAAGACAATGGTGTGTCTAACACATAGCTTTAAAAACCTGTTTGAATGGGAGTTCAGCTGTGCCAAATAATATTTGCAAATATTACAAGGTTTTATGTGTTATTACAGCACGAGAATCCATGATGGAGGCTTCTGAGGATCAGAGGACATAAAAGTATTGTTAAGCTTTTCATATAAATGACTGTAATATGATCCTTTTAAAGGGACTTTAATGTGTGGTTAAAGCCATCTAGTCATTGTCACTCCCTTTGTAGAAGAAAATTATTCTTTTTCTTATCTTCCTTTTGTGAGGGATCTTCTGTATCTGGGTAAGGAGGGGTTATGAAAATAAGTGTATGGCTTTTCTCCCTTCGATTCCCATGCACTTCTTTATACTAAGACACTATTAAAAAAGACACAATTCTGTTCAATACTTAGAGCACAAACGCAGTGTCAAGCCAAGGTATATCTTGGTCTCAGGACTGAGAGTAACCCTTCACTGGGATGAATCATGGTATTTGCTATTCTGCAATTGACTGGACAGGCCACATGCTTGCCTGAAATTTGTCAAAAAGCCTTGACAGATGAATGTATAGTTAGAGGTGATGGCAATCAGTAATTAGAAATTCTGCCTTACCTCAGTCCATCATTGCACAGCCTCTAATTCCAGGAGGCAGCTTCTAGCAGTTTGCAGGTGGATGTCACCTACAGACGTGAAACTAATCAGGCTTAGGAAATACTTCTAGGGTTTGCTTTTTTTCCCTCACCTTGGAGAACCTGAGAAATGTTTAAAAATGAAAATGGGACTTGACACCTTGCAGAGGGAAGTAGGCCCTGTTTGGGTTTTTTCTCCTGCTGATCTGTGAGGTGTGCAGTGATTCATGCACAGGCTTAGAAGTGTCAAGAGCTCTTCCACAGACGTCTGCTCCTGCAGGAAACAAACTTGCAATGCAATTGGCACCCAGCACAGCATCTTCTTATACTACTTTAAAAAAATGCAATCAGGGGCAACGCTGGTCATGTCCCTACAAGATTTGTTGTGGAGTAACCTCATTTGCACCAATGACTCCTGATTTATGCCAGCAAATGTGATTATAGAATGAGGTCCTTTTGCATTAATTTAGCATCCTTCCTGCTGTGATGGTTTACCCATCCTGGGTTAGATGTGCAGTCATCAAGTGTCCCACCGGTGCTGTAGCAAGCAGTTTGGGTGGAGATTCAATCTCTCCCACACGAGCTTTGCTGAAGACTGCCAAAATGAGCCTGAACTCTTGGAATTCAAGTCACCAGCTGTTTCTGAGAGGATGCTGTGCTGCAGGATCATATAATGCAGCCACTGGAAAGGGCTGTCCTCAAGGTATCAGAACATGGCATTTAGGGGGAGCCGCTCACGTATACTTCCTTCAGTCTCATGTGCGTATTCAGTCATTCTTTAGGACTTCTTGGTGATAAGAGCTGCGTCTGTCCTGTGAAACCAGGTTCACTTTTAGACATGCTGTAATTGTGGAGCATCTGCACCTCACAGCCATTTTGTTGAACATCTTTCTGCTTTTATAGCACAAGCATCAGAAAGCCTCAGCTGCCTGCTTCCCCACTGGGGAAAGTGAGGACACGTATGAGCATTTGACATTTCAGTCTAATCCAATCTACATAAGAATACTTCATCCCCTGCCACAGGGCAGTGAATTCACTAGAGGTGCTCCTGCAGGAGTACAGGCCTATGGTTTGTGCACTGAGAACAGTGAGCGGGCAGCCTCAGGGGAGAAACATCCACCACAATTCTCAAGTGCAGAGCTGAGGTTTGGTCCTCTCTCAGACCCGTGTGGGTTGCACCAGAGTAACTCTCTAAGAAATTATGGAAGATAACTGCAAAGTGGATCCATCCTTTTTACCTTGTTGCTACCCACTAAAATCACTGAGCCATATGTACAGAGGCCAGTGAAAGGACAGACACAGCCCTTAACAATTTTACCCTGCACTCTCCCTTTCTTACCAGGGTCTGACCCTGCCCTTGACATTACAAAACATGTCCAACTTTGGGCAGCTCTATCTCTCCCAACAACCTAGATGTCCAGGAATCAAGCTGTGTCCCAGGGGCCAGCTGGTGCAGCATGGCTCACCTCCATGCAGCTGACCTCTAATACCACCACCTGTGATGGCCAGACTCTGTACCCAGAGCCCTCCCCGGTCCATGTTAACCCTAGGCTGTGCCTATGGTCAAACCACCACAGGGAATATGGGACATGGGCTGGGGCTGAGGTCCATCTCCTATCCCTGTTAGCCTGCGAGGAGCACAGGAGGAGGAAAGAAATGGAGCCCCAGAGATGGGGATCTCCCACTCCTGCCTCACTGTGTCCTGTTCCAGCTGCTTGGGACAAGTTTGGGGGGAGCACTGAGGATGTGGGAGAATGGGAACTGTAGGGAGTTCCTCACTCCTTCCTCAACCAGCCAGCGGGGTGGTGGCAGAGCACTGGCTGAGGGTAGTCTGAGCCTGTACATGAATGGACACGTGTTCTACCTCTGCCCTGAGCCAGGCTGGCTGGTGCCAGGGGTACAAGAGCAGGGTGCACACACCATAGGGGAAGAAAGGGAGCTGGAAGTGGTGAGGGAGACCAGAGAGCATCACGCTCTGCCCACACTCAGGCAGGGAGAGGGCAGGTGTAGAAGGGACTTGCTACATGTGCCTTCCTTACACCTGTGCTGCTAACCCTCTCAGTCTGACCGTGTTCCTGGGGTGTCCTTATTAACGACTTGAAGGAAGTAGAAAGAGGACCATCTTTGTGGCCTCACAGCACAGGACCACAAACCAGCCAGGCCATTACACACAAAACACCCTCTGTCCCATAGCCCAGTGTCAGCTCTTACCTAACAGCCAGCAAGGAACTGGATGAAGACAGCCAAGATACACAGTGATTCTCACCCACGTCATCACTTCCGATATGCTTTTTGTGATGGGACCATTTGATCCACCACTAGTCTGCTCTTTATTACTTGCTCATGTACGTGGAAGTCTGAACAACTGCAGTTGTCTTTGGAAATAGTGGCATCATTATCTGGTCGGTTTTTTCAACAGATCAAGAAAAATGTAGGTCACAAAGGCACTGGGTACCTGAGAGGTGTCCGTCATTGACCACAGCTGGCAGAGAGCTGCAGGGTAACATCCATTGCCTAGATGGATCACATGCAAAAACACAGCCTACAGAGAAGTGCTCTGGGTTCCAGTTGTTTTTCATTCTCTGTGTGTTTGTAAAGATAAATGATGTTCAATACTGAATCGAAGTAGGTTTTTGGGGGGTTTAGACAAAATGGAAATTCTCTGTTAGCGCTGCCAACCTACATTTATTCAGCTAACAAACACTGTTCCTGAAAAAACTGTCAGATAGGGCTGTCATCTGAATCGAAGTAAATAAAGAGGCTGCCAAATTTACCTTAAAAATCCCAGTAATTGAGTATGTATTCTTTATTTGTGTCAGGTGATGGGGAAAGCAGGGAAAATGAGAAACAGGGTATTAAAAGACAGCAACAGAGAGATACTAAGATAGTTAAGAAAAACTATAATTAATGTCAGTGCTGAAAAATGAGTGATTTGAAGGAAAATACGCATTTTAATTTACAGGATGATTTGATCTCGGTACGATTACAAAGAAGCTCTCACCTGCTACTAATATTCTTCTACATTTTAAAGATTATTAATGATATGAAAATGTAAAACAAAATGTATTAATCAGATGACTTAATGTCGTGGTTTAAACCCAGCTGTTAACTAAGAACCACACAGCCCCTTGCTCACTGTCCACCCAGTGGGATGGCAGGAAGAGAACTGGAAGGGTAAAAGTGAGAAAACTCATGGGTTGAGATAACAACAGTTTAATAATTGAAATAAAAGTAACAGCAGTAAAAATAATAAAAGAGAAATAAATCCAAAAAAAGACAACTGATGCAAATGAAAACAGTTTCACCGCCAACTGACCAACGCCCTGCCAGTCCCCAAGAAGCAGCTGCCCCTGGCCAACCTTCCCCCCTGACTTTATTGCTAAGCATGAGACCATATGGTTTGGGACACCCCTTTGGTCAGCTGGAGTCAGTTGTCCTGGCTGTGTCCCCTCCCAACCCCTTGTGCACCCCCATCCCACTCACTGGTAGGGTGGGGCAAGAGGCCTTGGCTCTCTGTAAGCCCTGCTCAGCAATAACAAAAAACCATCCCCGTTATCAACACTGTTTCCAGCATAAATCCAAACCACAGACCCATACCAGGTACTGTGAAGAAATTTAACTCTACCCTAGCTGTAACCAGCCACTTAAAATACATGTTGCACAGAAAATAGAAGATACATAGAGATTTTAACAATCAAATGAGCTTTGATCTGTGTGTGGTGGTGATTTCTGGAACACAGCAGCACGTCTGCCAACAGCAGATGCAGGGCTGCCAAAAGCAAATGCCAGACACCCTTGGTCTTCAGCTCTACTTTTAGGGAACTTACTTCTCCCAGAATATGTATTTCTTACACATCCTTGCCCAGGTCACATTCTCAAAGCCAAGCCCAGACTATTTCTCATAGGACAGCACAAGCACAGAGATGGATCACAGGATAACAACGAAATATGAATGGGACTTCTGAGATCTCTGCACCTTTTAGTGACAACTGCAACACTCTCGGGGCCAGGGAGAGCATGGATTGTAAGGCAACTTTTTGCTTCTACACTGAGACTGTCTTTGGGGCACCGGCTGCAGGGAGATGGAGGTCCTGAAGAGTGGGGATGAGCATGTGAGGCTGGTAACCTGCTCAGCTAATACTATCAATGCCAGAAAAAGAATACATAGAGAAAGTAAACACAGGATAAATCAGAAAATCACTTCCACTGGTGGACTCTAGAAAAAGAGTATTTTTTGGCAGGTGCCACACAGCTGTTTCTAGTACTAATGGCATCTGTTGCGATGTCTCAAGAGACATAGGGTAGCCTCAAGTGCTGGCTTTCAGGCCCAGCTTACTTACTGCTGACTCTGCTTACTGCAGACAGAGTACAGAAAAAGACAGATCGTTTCTGCCTACCCTCATCTGTTTGATCCTTTTATTGTTAATCAAATATCCGCCTGATAATCCTGCCCTGGTGTCTTGGCCTAAAAAACTAAACATTTGGTCTGCAGTAGATGTGGGAAATGAGGACTGCTGGCAAACAGATCTGAGTAGGCTCTGGGAGCACTACTCCAGCTCTCTGTCCCTACAGCACTCACTGCTGGGCAGGGTCTGCTCTCAGGGTCACTTAGGTGACTCAGGCCTAGACTTCCTAAGGCTTCTCTAATAATGAGAAATACAATATTTTCCACTTACAAATTTTAATTTAAAAAATATTTTTTAAGCCCATTGCTCTAAAAGGAGTGAAATTCTAGTTCTTCAGTCACCATCAACAAGGGGACAAGTCACTGCACGATTTACTCTGCTTTTCTTACCATGACTTACTGTCAGCTCCTCAAAATTTATATTTAGATTAATTTCTTAGCATTCTCCTTTCTTTCCAGACTCCAAGTTTCTCTTTGTGGAGAGAAATAATAACACTGAAGTGGAAATATTTCTTGTGAAGCACTGAGATGCCTAAATCGACAGAAGATTGGAGAAAGGTACCTGAGGGGCTACAGGAAGGAGTCACTGTAGCACATGATTGATTACCCAGAGGCTGAGGAGCCAACAGCTCTGAAGAACCAAGCAGTGTCTGGATCTGCACAAATCGAGTTCAGGAAGATTTTCTTCTCTGAAGTCCAAGCACCTCATGCCATTCATGTGTGTTCATCTTAGCTGCTTCCTGCCTGCTGTAATGTTTTGGAGATGCTGTTCCTTATAGGAATGCCCTCACTGGCAGAGGAGCAAGGTATCTGCTGTTCTTTTTGCAGTAGGGCTTGCTCCTGTTACTGTTTAGAGAAGCATCTTCAACACAAGATCAAAATCACTGCTGGGTCAGCGTGCCTGGCCACCAGCTGCCACCAGAGCTGTCAGTGGGGACTATCTCAGCTAACAGTTCTGTAGATACTTCCTAGGAGGAAAAGCAATCATCCAAGCTGCTCCTCTGGTAGCATGAACCATTCACAACAGCAATCCATAAACCAAAACAGATTGCTTATATTACACAGTGTTTTGAATTTAGTCTGTGCTAGTAAATTCCTTAATATGCAGAACTTACCCTCTAGGGGTGCCCACCTTTCTCCACTGACTGCAGAGGAGGTCAGCAAGGCTAGTTTTGACCTAGCATTTAGATAGCTGAAGTTCAGCAAAATTAATTTTCACCCTCAATGATTGCTGGGTAATTCCAGTCAAAACGTTCCCATCATATTTCCCCAAAGTTTTTCCTTCAGAAGACATTTATCAGACAGAAATCTGCCATTACTCATTTGCATTGTGCTGGTGGACAATAAAGTCTATTGCTTTTCTGCAATAGTTCAGTCACTGTCTTCCCACTTTAAGTTTTCCTGCATCATCACATAAATTTCAAAGGTGGATATCACAGGGGCTGTCCAGATGATGATAAGGCAAAAGTCTGTGATAAGGTATCAATATGCCGCTGCAAACAGTGTCATTTTCTCTACTGTACCAGTACGAAATACTCCATTCTTAAACATTTATGAGGTATGGTCTCAGATATTCGACTGTTTTGTTACTTGTTTCTTTTGGTGTTTAGTGGTGCCTGTTTCATGCTGTAGCCACTTTCTGTAAAATGCAACAATCCAGACATTCATTCAGACTCTCACAGTTTTTGGTAGGCTATTCTCACACTGCACCTAGCACAACATCTTTCCGTTGGGCTGTAAGCACCGTGTATCATCCCTTCCTGTAGCATCTGTCTGACTCAGTCTCATACTAATAGACTGCCATGTGTATTACCTTCTGTATTCTTGTAACGCAGATTTCCACTGTGCCTGGGAAGGGAATTAATCTTATCCTAAATTCTGAAGTGACAGAAAAGGCCTTTAGAGCTTACCAACCCATTTCGTTCATATCTTCTGAATAACTCCCGGTTATTCCTTCACCTTTCCCTACACAGACTCATTCCTGTGTCCTCTTGAATGCTTTGTGAAACTGAAGTAATTTCAGTAAGCTCAGAGGTTTAACAAATACAAGCCATGACTGTCCCCAGCTTTGCCAGGAAGCTGGCCAACACTCGGTAATTAGGAGCTGTGCTAGCAGAAATATCTTGTCTTGTTTTAGCATGCAAGGAAATACCAAAAGGTGAGAGATCAGCTAATGGACATTAGATACAATAGAAGCTTGTTTGGGGCCATATATTCTCCTCTGGGCACTTGACATTTGCTGATACTACTTTGTTCACTAAATTGACCTGGAGTAGGTATTTGTAGCACCTTGTCGCTCAAATCTGCTTAATACTGTTTTTGAGGAAAAAGAATAAAAAAATTTGCTTAGCCAGTCTCAGTCCTTAATAGTTATTTTCTTGTGTTAAGCCTTCCTCAGATCACCTTAGCCTACAAAACTGGCAAGAATGGGTTGATGAGTAAATTCAGGATGTGCAGCACAGAGGCAGAGGGAAGTCCCTGGAGATTTGAGAGGAGCTTGCCATCCAGCTTGCCACTCAGACAGTTTAGGCAGTTTCTTTCTACCTGCAATAGTTCTGCTTCTTGTCCACCTAAAATAAATTATAAATAGTTCAAAAGAGCAATTCCACTGATAGCGGAATAGAACAGACTGCTCTGAATAAATAACAGATATTACAGAAATGTCCTGGTCTGAGAAAAATTCTTTTCCTGCCTAGCAAAGATTTCTTAACAACCACCCTCTTCAAAATATAAAGCCAAGCACTGAACTGTTCTATCCATACACTTCCAAATTCCCCACGGAAAAAAAGCCGAGTTCAGCTCTGCTGGAGTAATTGGAGCTACTGATTTACATCTGCTGAGCACCATTGGCAGTATACACCTGGGGAAGAGACCTGAACACATTTGCCGTCATTCACGATACAGTCCTTCCTTCCCTGGCTCCCCACGGGTACAAGACTGCATTCTTGTTTAAAGGAGAGAACAGTAAACAGATCTTGTGTATGGAAAAATAAGCAACATGGGAACCAACCTGAGTCAACACCTAGTTTAACTGTTTGGAGAGGTTAGGTGTTATTGGAGAGGGGTCTAATCAGAGAAGTCTACAGTTTAAGTGAATTTTAAATTAATATTTGCTTCAGATTCATAGAATAGAATAGAATAGTTTAGGCTGGCAAAGACCTTTAAGATCATTGGGTCCAACCATTAACCCAGCACTGCCAGGTCCATCACTAAACCACGTCCCCAAATGCTACATCTCCATGTCTTTTCAGCATCTCCAGGGATGGTGCCTCCACCAGTTCCCTGGGCAGCCTGTTCCAATGCTTGAAAAACCTTTCCATGAAGAATTTTTTCCTAATATCCAATCTAAACATCTCATGGCGCAACTTGAGGCCATTTCTTCTTGTCCTTACTACTTGTTACTGAGAGAAGAGACTGACCCCCCACCTTTCAAGTGGTTGTAAAGAATGGTAAGGTCCCCCCCGAGCCTCCTTTTCTCCAGGCTAAACACCCCCAGCTCCCTCAGCTGCTCCTCACAGGACTTGTGCTCCAGACCCTTCCCCAGCTCCGTTGCCCTTCTCTGGACATGCTCCAGCCCCTCAATGTCTGTTTTTATTGAGGGGCCCAGAACTGAGCACAGGATTGGAGGTGTGGCCTCAGCAGTGCCGAGTACAGGGGGACGGTCACTGCCCTGGTCCTGCTGGCCACACCATTGCTGATCCAGGCCAGGTGTCCTCGGCTTTCTTGGCCACCTGTGCACAGCTTGATCATGTTCAGCTGCTGTTGACCAGCATCCTCAGATGCTTTTCCAACAGGCAACTTCCCAGCCACTCTGCCCCCAGCCTGTAGCTCTGCCTGGGGTTGTTGTGACCCAAGTGCAGAACCCTGCATCTGGCCTTGTTGAACCTCATACAACTGGCCTTGGCCCATCAATCTACCCTGCCCAGTAGAGCATTTCTGCCCTCCAGCAGATCAGTTTGGTGTTGTCTGCAAACTGACTGAGGATGCACTCTATGCTCTCATCCAGATCATTGATAAAGATATTAACCAGGTCTGGCCAAAATACCTCAGAACCATGGGGAACACCACTAGTGACTGGCCCCCAACTGGATGTAACTACATTCTCCACCACTCTCTGGGCCCATCCATCCATCCATCCATCCATCCATCCATCCATCCATCCATCCATCCATCCATCCATCCATCCTTCCATCCATCCAGTTTTATACCCATTGGAGAGTACATCCATCCAAGCCACAAGCAGCCAGTTTCTCCAGGAAAATGCTGCGGGAAATGGTGGCAAAGGCTTTACTAAAGTCCAGGTAGACAACATCCATGTATACTCCTCATTCCAGGGCTAGTGATCCTAAGAGTTCTCCCAGCTGCTTATAGAATACTTGGTCTGCTTCTTCATCCTGGTTGGGTGGCCTGTAACAGACTCCCATCCAGATATCTGCCCTACTGGCCTTCCCCGTGATTCTTACCCATAAACGATTGCTTCGTTTTTCAAGAACGCTAGTGTCAGCCTCTTCTAGAATGTATTTAAAAATCAAGGTTGTAAAGTATGCATTCAACCTATCAAAGCACTTACAGATCAACAGATGAATGCTAAATACGCATCACAGTCAACCCATGTTACTGTCAGAATTAGAACCCAAAACTTCAAGTACCTGTGCCTACCTCAGTGACTAGAACAGCACAGGACCATGGATTCATGGGAGGGTGCAGCAGTGGTTTAAGAAGATACTAACCTCCAGATGTCTGTTATTGCCTCCCTCCTTGCCTTCTCTCACCGCCACAGCTGGACACAACTGCCTTCACACATCAAGTGTGTGCCCTTCTAGTCTGCTTTAGTAGAGCTAGTTCTTGAAGCTTAAATTACCAGAGCATCATCTCAAGACTTGTAAACTGGGTCACAGATGGGAGGAGGGAAGAGATGAGAGAAATTTTTATATGACTACACCTACAAAAGCCTGTCAGACTGAAGTCTTGCATGTTAGCATCACAGACTACGGTACCACTGAATTTTTAGACAGCAAGATGAATTTGTACCTCCTGTGACCACCAAGCAAGCTCATTTAAGTACTTCTCACTATCCTTACCCAAAAGCATTTCCTTGTAATGGAAATAATTGACCAAAGACACTTCATTCCGTCTATTCAGATTATCCTTGTGCACAGAATACAAGTTTCCACTGATTGAGAATTGACACTTTGACTAATATAAGACCTTTCCCTGATTCCCACAAATTAAGTGTGTGCTTTGAAACTGCTGTAATTTTCTCACTCTCCTGAAAAGTGCCCACCTTGGAAATGAGGTGTTTGAGGAATAATGTGATGCACATCAGAGCAAATTCTTCCACTTTTTGATGATTTCAGTATGTCTGGAAATTTAAGATAATCAGGGTAGATGGAGATAACACTTCTACCTAACAAGTGTTACTTTGGCGGGAGTCTGAGCTGGAAACTTACACAAGTTTCACAAACCCCAGATTTGTCTGGATCTAAGCAGATTCCTAATGACACACAGCCATCCGTGTGAGTTTTTATGTCTCTCTCTCTCTCTCTACTTACATGTCTGCAGCTAAACACAAAGTCAGGGCCCAACCCTGGACCTGGAAGCCAAGTGACAGGGAGCATCTTGTACCCACCTGGTGGCCTGTCTATGGCAGATTTCTGTGAGGGAGAGCAGGCGGGAGCATGGAGGACACAGCCAGGGAATGTATCATCAACTAAGCAGTGCGGTTGGTGCTGAGGGCTCCGCTTGAGCTTCTGGAGCCCCTTTCCTTGTCAGTTCAGCCTTGGCAGGACCAATCTGAAGTCAGGATGGGCTGTGAAGGGTTGGGTCCCCCAGTCCATCTGCACAAGACTGGTGGCCTCATGGGGAAGCTGGTCCTCACATTCTCCCTCTCAAGCTTGCAGTGCTTTTTCCCTCTGACAAGAGTGTCAGTAATGCTTTTGAGAACCAGCATGGGAAGCACAGCCATGACAGCCAACACAAGTGGCAGTCTGACATGGGGCTGGCATAGAGCCACGAGAGGTAGGAGGCACCTCTCTGGAGAGAAAGACAGAAAACTGCTGTTGTTACCATAATAGTCTTGGAATTAGTTACTGTGACTTATTTATTGGTCTAATTAATTCCTTGTCTTTAAAAAAAAAGTTGCTTATTAGCCATTTAATTAATGTTTGTGGGTGGAAAGAGTAACTCCTTCAGTGCACTATAAGGCTTAGCATCACTTTCCCAGGTTTCTGGCTTGGCTTTTGAGAGCAGTTTTTGTAATAATCTGCTTATATTTAAATCTGATCTTTGTCTCTGCCTCTTGAAATCAGAGAGGAGCCAGGACTTCTCAGTGAGGAGTTAACCTTTCTCCATCCATCCTTACCCAATGAGCAAAATCTGCTTACAGCCAAGAGCCACAGGGCTCACCCTAGGGTGAGAAAAAGTCCCACCTGCTCCCATCTTACCTATCAGCCTCTTCCTCAGGGAACTAAGGAGCAGCAGGGAGCTGGCAGGTGGCAGCAGTCTGACGGCATCCCGCTGCTCTGTGTCACAGCAAGGATGTGAGGGAGGATGATGGCAAGATCATTCCAAAGAAGTGAAGTTCCATCTTCTCTGCCCTGACAGAGAACTGCTCTGCTCAGAGAAATTTCTCATGGCTCTGTCACCCAGGGCTCTTCTTACCTCCTTAGCTGCTTCACTTCTTCACAGGCAGTGCACCAGCCCTGCATTTTCACTCAATCTCTCCAATTCTTCCCATGTGCCCTGCCATACTGGTTCCTGCCACAGTCAGGAACTTACTGGTTCAGCTTTGGCTCATCAAGGGGATATCAACTGGTCCTTCACTTTCAGTCAGAGCAAGCAGGAAGTTTAGCCCACCAGCTCTTCAGCAAGACCTTCAAATAGCTGGTTTTAGTGTCTGGCAATACAGTTTCATGAGAAATCCGGAAGTGTGCCAGTGCTCCAAGTCCAATTAAAATCTCTCAGGTACATGACCAGAGTGTCCTGCTCATATAATCAAAGACATACTGATGTCTGGGTGTGAGATTGAAGAGAGAGATACCTCCACGGACCTGAAAGTTTAGTGGTGAATTCAGCCTCTTCCTCTCTATTGTAACACACTGGAGCAGGTCCTGTGCCCAGAGCTCACAGACTGGATGGCTACCCCCGCACTGCAGTTCTGTGTCCTGACCCAGTGCATCACCAAGTCCTTGATGGGGCTTCCTGCCCTTCTCGGGTCTCCCAGCCCTCCTGCATGTGCAGTCACTCCATGCTTATATTTTTTCCCCCAAGTATTCAGATTAGGGAAAAGCTAGAGTGGCGTATTCTACGGTTAGTCACCTATGAGAAGTTATTTTGTCAAAATCTCTCAGATTGCCACCGATTTTCTTCCAGTGGGGTTCATTTTGAATATGGAAGAGAATAAAACCTTGCATGCCCTCCTGCAAAAGTTACCAGCCCCTCTCTGCTCTGCACGGCCTAGCTAAGGACTGCAAAGGGGTTCATCAGCCACTGAGGATCTGCCCCTGTTGCAGTAGGTCTCTGACCATGGTTCTGCATCAGCACACCTCCACACTGCTTCACTCCTGTGCTGTTCAGCAGTCCATATCTTGATTTTTTTCTCACTCTATAGATGCTTTGCAGCACGGCATGCTGCCTTGCTAAGGATAAATTGTGTTTTCAGGTCACTGTTTTTTCAGGCACCAAAAGGTTTTTGCGCACATAACACATAAATTAAACATTATTGATGCTATTACTATGATTGCATGTTCCAGTTCCCAGGCTTATTTTAACGATGTACATTATGAAAAAGACATGTTGGCATAACAATGAAAAATATGCTGCTCTCCATGGCATTTCATTTTATAGAGCGACACAAGAAGTCTGTGATGATGACTAATTTTACGATAAGATCATGTCACTTGTTGCCTGTCATAAATGAAATGTCATATGCAGTCATCTATTCTACATTCTTGAATTCATTCTAATTACTGTCTTTACACAACCGACTGTGACTGAGATACCCTGTAGTCAACAAGACTGTCTTTATCTTTGCCCTTTAATACATATCAAATCTACGGAGCAAGGGCCAAGACTTGATCTTAAATGAATATACATTCTGGTTTGGCTGTCAGTTACCACCATTCTTTTAATGTATGAAACTTTATGTATCAGGGAGCTTTGTGCATGCAGCCTAATCTCTCCTATCTGGTTCATTTTATAATGGCTCATAATGGCAGAGCTTTCAATTTAGTCCAGACATTTTTTTCCGGTTGATTTACTATGGTTTCAGTTCTACACAGAGATTATTGAATAAAGTAACATAAATCTCCAAATGATTAGAAAATGTGATCATTTATTACACGGACAATCAGTTTATTTAAAAACATAATTAGTTTTTACCTCAGGAAACCTTTCCCTGGTTGTGATAAACTATAAATAATTACTGGCTCTCCTTCAGTGAAGTTAAAAGCCACACAATTTTGCTACTAGGAATGTGTGATTTGTTGGAGAAAAGGGTTTCTGTTTTCCCCTCTGTATTTTCAGCAGATTGATTTTTCTCATCTCTTAAAAGGGAGAGAAATAGAACAGATAGATAAGATAGCATAATATAAGTAGAATTGGTGGGAATCTATTTCACAGTTGTCCTGCTAATCAAATAGAAGACAAAATCTTCAGTGATGATAGCAGGTGTTAATGCTCTGCCAGAAGCAGACTGACCACCCTTCCTGATCCTACAAGCTGCATCCTAAAAGCTTCCCTGGCTGAGAGCCACAAGACATATTAAACACTTTGAAGATCTAGGATAGGAGGAACAGTTCACATGTGAGAGCTGACAATGTGTACTTTAGAAGGAGAAGAGGTTTTTCTGTGTTGATGAATGTATGCTGATGGGTTGCAGGGGGACTAAGTGTCATTGGACTCAGGATTCTCTGAAAACTTACACCTCCTGGCATATTCAAAAAGCCAGGGATCTGCATAGAATTGTATAATAGTTGTGTTGGAAGGCACCTTTAAAGGTCATCTAGTCCAAACCCCCTGCAATGAGCAGGAACATCTTCAGCTAGATCAAGTTGTTCAGAGCCCTGTCCAGCCTGACCTTGAATGTGTCAAGGGATGGGGCATCTACAACCTCTCTGGGCATCCCATTGTTTTTAGAGATGCATGGCAGCATCTTGTAGACAAACACCTCTGCTTATCAACTGTGTGATGTGAGGGTTACACTTGAATGCTATAATGCCCAAATACAGCTCAAGAGCACACATGGGTAACTGAGTCCCTGTTCTCACAGGTCTGCGTGGCTAATAGAGATGTATGGATGAATTTGTGGAGTCTGACCTCAGATGGGATAAATTCAATACCATTTAGCTGGAACAGCAGTTCCACACGCTGGTTCTGTCACCTGCCTTGTCCGCATCCTTCCCTGTGTGAGAACTTGCTTCTCTGGAAGGCTGTTCTCAGCCCTGTCACAAAGATGCCACCTCCTTGGCTTTTCACCGTGGTTCACTCATTTGTGAAATGAGTCTAACAATTACTTACTTGACAAGGAAGTCAGAGGCATTCATGCATTCATGCCTCTAAAGCCTTTCAGGATCCTCGCCAAAGAGCAATGTCAGACATCATTATTCACACAAACTGTTGTGAGCCGGATATCCAGTTCTGGGGAATTTCATGCTTTGTCTTGCTGCAGTGGCAATGAGAATGAAATCCACTTTCCAGTCACATAATAACATGGAGGTTCTGAATTTGCCAACCAATTTATCTATATGCAAATAATAAGCTTCTCTTGATGGTCACACATTTGCTGGAAGATACTGTCAGAGCTAGACTATATGTTGCAGATGGACAGCACAGGTAATATATTTACACTGATGAAGACATGATTAATTTGTATTTGTTTCTGGCATCTCCATTCAGCTCTTAAATACTGTGGATTCTGCTACCAGCAGAACCATTTCCTTATCAAAAATAATCAGTCATTCACTGCAATCTGCTCTCACCCTTACCATTTATTTTATTCTTAATTACCATGCTGTCAGCTTCATCCCTGTAGGGTAAATTGCTTTGTCCCTCAATACACTTATAAAACACTGAAATATTAAACTCCTGATAAACAAAGTCATGTGTACAAGAAGAAGAAGAAAGTGAGGAGTAAGAGAGGGAAGGCAAGAGCTCAGCCTAGGGAGCTCTCCAGCCTTTCAGCCATCTCTGGGAGCTGATGTTCAATGCTTGCCCGATAGGCAGTGAGGAGGAGGGCAGAAAAGCAAGATGAGCCACAGCAAAGAAGACTTGTTCAGCTGACGTGAAGTATTTAAGACCTGAGCCCAGGTCCACTGAATCAACTAAAAGGCTTCTCTGGAAACCCATAAGTTTTGATTAAGCTCTTGGTTTCCTAGAAAAGCAGCTTTTTATCAGCTCTTACAGCTGGTCTGATTCAGGAACAAGAAGGTCAAGTGACTTTCCAGAGATGACATGGTGATGGAGTGTCTCATTTCAGGTTAAACGTAAAACTATTCTCGTTGTCATATCTATCTACCTACCTAGGCATTTATAAAACATCCATCATTGTGGTATCTCAAAATTTACACAGTCACTTAAGCAGTCCGAAAAGGTATTCTCCACCACAGACTCATACTTGCTGACTGGAGAGGGAGCTATTCTTTTTCATTCCCCTCCTGTCTCCAAGGTACTGAAAGCAAAGCAAACTTTTTTTTTTGCCATTGCTATGGAGAAGAGAATCACAATATCCAGGCTTGTTAACTACTAGCTGTGCAAGACAAACATTGCTAATAAAAACATGTCTTATTTAAAAATAAATTGCTTTCCTAAATAGAAATGCTAAATAGCAGCAAAGCACCTCCCTCTTTTTGCTAACAGATTGGATCTCTTACGTCTTGTTTGCTATTTGTCCCTGGCTGAAGTTAGTAAAATAAAGGAACACATTGTTCACCTGTCCAAATATGTTCTTTATTTGCAGCCACCTCAAATAACATTTTATATGTCTCCTACTCCCAGATGTTATGTCTCAAACCTGTATCATCAGCTTTGGCAAGGAAAACATATCTTGTCTAGTCTGGCAATATCTAGCTTTATAACCTGACATAACCTTGCAGATGTTTATTTTGTGGAAGGGCAATACATATCTCAAAAAACTTATTAGAAATCAGCATGCAAAAAGGTTAGGGAAAACACATAATAAATAAAATAAAGAAGATTTCACGTGAAACTCAAATAGCTCAGTGCAGAACCAGCCTGAGAAGAAAATTGTATGGTGGAGGTGGAAATTAAGAGGAATTTTTCTTCTAAAATATGACAATCCACCTACAATCATTCACCACCTTATTATTAAAAAGATAATAGAGATAAAGCACAGAATACACGCTCTGTAGTCATTTGATTGCAGTCAGATTAAGAACCAAAAATAGATTACCGCCCTTTAGGTCTGTTGTATGTTTTAGTAAGCTACATGCTCTGAATGTGACTAAGTGGGTTGTCTTTTAATTAATTCCAACTTTTTCTGTATTTTTTCACATCTCTTCTTCTGCTTGAATATCCTGGCTTGGTCCTGGATATACCTAAGGGATCTAATTTATGTAAACTACCCAATTATCCTTCAACTGCTGTCTATCCCATCAGCAATTTATAAATGAATATGAGTCCAGGGTGTTTAATTATATGAATAATCACAAAATGAAATTGAAGAAAACCCACAATATTTCTTTAATTATCATATCATAGAATCATATCCTAGAATGATTTAGGTTTGAAGCGACCTCAAAAACTACCTTGTTCCAACTCCCCCACCATGGGCAGGGACACCTTTCACTGGACCAGGTCGCTCAAAGCCCCATCCAACCTGGCCTTAGACACTGCCAGGGATGGGACATCCACAGCTTCTCCGGGCAACCTGTTCTGGTGTCTCGTCACTCTCACAGGTTAACTTTGCTACAAGCAAAACCATACAAAACTAGAACGTATCCTTGCTCCTCCTGCCTCAGTCACACATTGATTTCAAAGGCACCCTCAATGGATTTAAGGGCACCAGTAACCTTTTCAAGCTTATGCCTGATGATGTTCTTAAGTAGACTCTTTCAACAAGTGAGGCATCACCCTATAGAGCTTTAGAGTGAAGAGAAGTGAAAAGGAATGTCTCATAATTGGAATGTCAAGATATCTATATTCTTCATGTCAGAAAAAGGGATATTGGAGAGCAAGGAAATTTTTGGACCACCAAAGGCTTAAAACTTTAGATTGGGCTGTCGTGGGACATTTTTAGATGACCCAGTCACCATCATAGCTGATGAGAAACAAAACAAGCCCCTCATGTACGTTCAGAAAAAGACACAATTCTGACTCCAGTGCTGCTAGACAGTCCTAATCCTCTCATGTTCTCAATATGCAGTACAAATAATACTTGACTATTCAGTGTCTCGGAAGGCTGTGGCCAGGCAACTGCTGTGCAAAACAGACAGTGTCTTGTAAGGTTGAACCTGAGGTCTGTGGGTTGTACTCTATCTCTGACAGAAAAGAAGTTTTACAGTAAGACATTAAGATACTGCAGCAAGTCATGTATCAGGTCATCTGTTTCTCCTCCCTATGCTCTTCTCATTTGAGGTGCAAAAGGGTTGGTTATCAGATCTGAAACATATGGTTTAATGTACCCTCCAGAATGGGCGTAATTAATTATGGTAATTCTGACATCCACAAAAACATCCTGGTTAGCTCTTAGTCTCAAAAACATCCTTTGATGACAAGTTCCACAGCTGACCTACTGGTTCTATGAAGTATTTCCTTTAAGTGATCTCAAGATTTCCACTTTCTGATCTTATTGAAAGTTCCATTTTTTCAACCTATTCTTTCTATAGCAATAATTATCCCATTATGGTTTTTTTTTTTCTTTTTGACCTTTTGTTCACCTCCTTATAAGGACTTTAGTGATGTCCATACAAGTTGTTCAGATTACTTATTTTCAGGCTATCGACTGTCTGTGAAATGTTCACCTCTACTCAGAGGTTCTTGCCTTTCTTTGTCTTTAAGGTTTGCTGGAAAATGCTTAGTTTGCACTTGTTCTCAAACGTCATTAATGTCGCGTCTCTCTAAAGCGTCCCCTATTCTAGTGGCCTTCTATGATGGAGAAACTGCATCAGTGAACAAGAGAAGAGCTACAGGTGCCATCAGCCTGGTCTTCCATAAGGCTTTTGATACAGCTCACCACAATATTCTTACCTTTAAAGTTGTGGGTTTGATGAAAGAACTGTTAGGTGGATAAGGAATTGGCTGGATGGCCATACCCAGAGAGTTATAGTCCATGGATCAGTGTCCAAGAGGACACCAGTAACAAGTGGTGTCCCTCAGTGATCCATTCTGGCACCAGTGCTACTAAATATCTTCATCTATGAGGTAGACAGTGAGATTGATTGCACTCTAAGGAAGTCTGCAGATGATGCAGTACACCTGGACATGGAGCTCCTTCAACTGAGCTTTGTGAGGAGGCAGCAGAGGCAGCACTTAGAGGCAGACAATTATGATTCTGGCAGCAGCACATAGCACTGTTTGGATCTACAAAGAATGTCCTGATTCTTATGCTCAACTTGTCTGTAGTTGGCTTTTTTTTCTAGGTTTCTGTGTATTTCATAAAAATATATATTAATGGATATGCTTATGACTCATATATATAAACATTCAATGCTACACCACACTGTAGAGTTGAATGACTGGAAGATATGACACCCAACACAGCATTTATGTGTTCTGCTGCTTGTTTTCCTGTTCACAGAGGTTTATTTATTTTCTCTCTCTCTCTCAAGTTCAAAGTATGCTACTCGAATAGCCCAGAAAAGAAGAGACATATCACTGAGTATGTGCTTNGTTTGGTCCATTTGCATATCAGGATCAATTCTCCAGTTACAACCCCACTTAATGATGTAACTATGCCAAGTTTGCCCTCCTCTTCAGGGGCCTTAGTTTACATATTTTGGGGCCTGGGACAATCCAGGTGTCCTTGGAGAGCAAACCTAGAATGGCTTGTTATGTCTAACTAGCATGAGAGAACAGCAGCTAACAGGCCCCAAGAAACTTCATAGTTACACACTAGGCAGTACAGGATTTGAAAAATATGAGAGTTAAAACATAAGGCGTCAGAGACAGTTCAGAGGAGGGCCACAAAAATGATCAGAGAGATGGAACATCTCTCCTATGAAGAAGGGCTGAGACAGTTGGGATTGTTCTCTTAAATCCCCATACTGGTTCTGCGCTGTCTCTCCCCTGTGCTCCCTCAGAGATTTCTGGGATAGGCAGCTAAAAAAGCTGTAGGTTTTTTATTTCAGTTTAGCAGATGTCATCTCACTGTGTGACGGCCAACCTGGGTACAACACCTCAGAAGAGACTGGCTGCAGCACAGGCCAAATCCTGTCACCTGCAGGACTGATGTCCAAAAGGGTTCATAGGGGACCATGCTGTAAACCTGTTGTAGAGGCGTAAAAAAGCTTCAGCTAGACAGATCAAAGGAGCCCAGCAGCTTCGATCTGGTACTACACAAACCACCATCACTGCAAATCGGTAGCTAGGAAAAGATGACACAGATGGGCTGCTGAACATTGCATGGATTGTTTTCGTGACCTTCACTCATGTGATAAATGATTGGACGGTTGCAACTTCTGATGGCTAAAAGCCACTGTGGTTGGTGGCTTCCCAAAACATTTTTAGGTTGTCAAAAATGATGTGTCAAAATCCATGAAACTATGCAAACTCACAAAAACTTTTCCAAGTATATGATGGAAAGACAGGGTGGATAAAAAAAAAAAAAGAGGAACACATGCCAGACTAAACCGAAATTTTTTCATGAGGATATCCAAGGACTGAGGAGAGTTGCATCCCATTTTTCAGAGATACCACACTGGAGCTGAGTACACCTGGACATGGAGCTCCTTCAACTGAGCTTTGTGAGGAGGCAGCAGAGGCAGCACTTAGAGGCAGACAATTATGATTCTGGCAGCAGCACATAGAACTGTTTGGATCTACAAAGAATGTCCTGATTCTTATGCTCAACTTGTCTGTAGTTGGCTTTTTTTTCTAGGTTTCTGTGTATTTCATAAAAATATATATTAATGGATATGCTTATGACTCATATATATAAACATTCAATGCTACACCACACTGTAGAGATGAATGACTGGAAGATATGACACCCAACACAGCATTTATGTGTTCTGCTGCTTGTTTTCCTGTTCACAGAGGTTTATTTATTTTCTCTCTCTCTCTCAAGTTCAAAGTATGCTACTCGAATAGCCCAGAAAAGAAGAGACATATCACTGAGTATGTGCTTTGTTCAGCTTTGTGAGTATCTGATTTCTCTCTGCCACAATTCATGTTAGTTAAGTCAAAAAAACACCTACTGTACCTTGACAGTGGGACCATCTGGAGTTCATTCCTGTAATTATTTTCTAACACAGACAGTCCTCTTCTGGCAAATAAGTATTTAAAAGCATCACAGGGCATGTTTATCAGTTTACGGGCAAGCAAATGTAGAGTTTCATATAATTCTGAAAAAGATATTTTCAACATCATAACTAATAATCCTGATATCGAGAAAGTGGGAATGTGTGTGTGTGTGTATGTGTGTGTGTGCGTGTAGAGTACGGATATATAATCACATAGTGGCCCACCTGCAAGCTGGGAATTAGAGATGACAGTCAGGAACAATTGATTTCCCCCCCTAATCAATTGGACAGTGTGTTTTTTGCTGCAACTCTTTTGTCAGTTCTTTGTAGGAATTGCATCTGGTATGGGATATTAAAGACATTCAGACTTGAAAGGAATTGCAGTGCAAATGCATTAGCATCAAGACTTATTTGCATCTAGATACATATTCTGATTGCATCTTTTACAGGTGAGTAGAGAATACAGTGTTTGTGGGTTTTATGGGGATGCACCATGGCCTGATATTGCCCAGGCAGAATTTGGAAACTAATGTACCAAGTATAAACCCATGCTTTTCTGTCTGACACTCAAGAAATGTAGGCTTGTTGGGTCTGATTTCCAAAAGTAACCAAGCAACTTAAAAGTCCATCATCAAAAGAGCATTAAAAAACAGATTTGCAAAGGAACTGAAATAGCTAGGGAGGTTTACAAAGCCTGGAGACAAGTTAGGAACCCAGGTCATGACTGCTTTTCAATACTTCGTCCAATTGTCCTTTTAGCTGATCTGCAGTAGGTGAATACCTGTCTATTTAGATGCTTGGGTATCTTTGAAAATCTGTCCCTACACACAGAAAACATCATCAAGACTTCAGTACACTGAAATGACAAAATATTTATGTTCTCCCTAGGAGCTTTAGATAATTACCTGTCCTCTGTCATCTTTATTTACTAGTTAATGAAGCACTGCTCCTCAGGACTGAAGAGGCGGGATTCATTTTTCTCAGTGTTAGACATTTCCACTGTATGTTTCATCAGCACAGTTATTCCCCATTCTGATGGAAAGTAAAAAGCACTACCAGCACATGATTTATTTGACCTTAGACAGCTACATAAATATGAGGTGAATCATGCTTAGAGATGCTTCTTTTCCTTCCAGTTTTATATCAACAAAATCAAGAGAAGCAGTTCAGGTGTATATGCCTAGATTAAAGGTACAACATCAGAAGTACAGTCAGCAGATCCAGGGAAATTACTGTTATTATTTCCAACTACTTGGCAATGGAACACTGAGTCCTGTTCAAGAGGGATGGGGAGGTGAAAAGGGTCCAGAAAGGTGTTACCAAAATGGTCAGTGCTCAAGGACTTAAAGTGGATGAACCCAAGGAGATGTTGTGGGAGATGACTGTATTTAGTGTGCAGAAGGCTAAGGAAAGATACCATGACACCTGACAACTACTCAAAGCGCAGTTGTAAAGATGGCAGTGCTAATCTCGACTCTCTAGTGGCTGACGAGGTAACAAGGGTGAACAGCCACAAACTGCAGTGGGGAAGGTTCAGACTGGATTTCAGCAAAACAATTCTCAGTGGAAGGATTGTTTAGCACAGGAACAAGGTGTCCAGAGGTGTGATAAACTTCTCCATTTTGAGAGGTGTTCAAGACTTGGCTAGATAGAGCCCTGTCTGATCTGGCCTGGTGACAAGTTAATCCCACTTTGGTGGAAGGCTGGCTTAGACACCTCCAGGTCATGTCACCAACATGTCTTCAGCAGACTAAGGGAAAAAAATCCCACCCTTTGCCAGTCTGAGAAACTATCTGAATTTGGTGGTGTTCGCAATTTTTCTGAAATGCTTACACCACCCATCTCCAGGTCTTTTCTCATTCTTGATAAGCACACATGATCATTTGCATTTTCAAATCCCCTGGCACCCAGGGGAATATTCTTCTTTCAGCCTACCCATGATGTAAGACTGATGTGAAGAAATTAAACAGATATTCAACAAGAAATTAATATTCAGGACTTTTTCTTGCAATGACCAGAAATTCAGGGGTGGTTCTTACCATAGGGACACTTTGACCCACCCCCACCAGAACTTTATAATCCTGACTGGCATTTTTGTTTATTCTTCTATTCTAGTACGCACGGGCAGCATAATGCATTGGGAATCCTTTTTTGGTCAGCTGGAGCTGTCCAATGGAAAGTGGTTAAAACATGTAACTATTTTCCTTTTTTTTTTTTTTTTTTTTTAAACTAACACTAAGAGGTGAGAAGTAGCTCTTATTTATTCACTCACTCGTGTTGTAGATCTCTAGGGATTCTGCCATCAGTCACCAAGCTTACAGAGATAGGCATGTGTCATCTTGGGCTGAGAGTGATAAGCAACGCGTAGGAGAAAGCTTAAAAGCTCATTTACAAGGTAATGGAAATTTCTCAGCTTCCTGAAATATAATAACTAAATATTTTATTCTTGTTACTATTGACTTAGTAATGAATAACCTGCACCCCTCTTGTTATGTATAACCTGCTCCATTCTAGTAATGTATTAGTGTTTACTTAAAACCCCCTTGTGTTATACACATGCATGCACACATAAAAGCCTACTACAAAAATTTATGTGGAGATACCCACTAGTCAAAATGCATTAGAGATACCACCAGAGAATTGTGAGAAACAGATTCCTTTTTCCACTGATCAAGATTCAGAAATAAAATGTCTTCAAACACTGGGAATATATTTGCAAGGATTGTAGGCTTTGTTACAGATGCTTAGATAAATATAAAACTCTGAAACCTTTCACTTGGCTATTATGAGCAGTTATGCAAAGTCTGACTTCTTCTAAGTCAGTAATTGAAATGAGGAATGTGTGTTGAAGCTGGGTAGAAATGTCACACTGAAAAGAAGATGAACAGCTAAAATGGAAGCTTCCTCAGATGCTAAATATTTCATTTCTACTCATGAGGGTAGCTTTAGTGTACATCATTTAAAATTATTCTTTCTCTGAGGTCATGGTAATTTTGGAAGTGCAGGAGCTCAGAAGATTTCTGCTTGTGTCTTTATGAAAGAGAAAAATCAAGCCAAAACAAGCCAAAATAAGCCCAAACAAGCCAAAACAGCAAAGGCAGGGTTGAGAACAGAGAGTGGGGTGAAATCACACTAGAGGGGAAAGACTAAGCACAAGAGTTTACACCACTGTTTCACGTTTCTTCCTCTCCTTGGCTCTATTTTCCACAATCTTACTAATTCACTCAGGCTAAACAAATAGGATGCTCAGAAATTGATTCAGTGGGAATCTCTAGGGTCTACAGCCCCATTCCAGTGAATGCTGCTTTGTGCAGCAGCCTGGCAGACACACGTTGAAGCAGAAGGCGAGCAGCCTTCCCTTCCACAACTCCCCCACAACCTGACTTGTGCCATGCTTTTGGGAAATACGAGTGGTTACCTACAGGTCCGCATACTTTATGGTCGTATGAAAGGCTACAATGTCTCAATAAGCAGTAAAAAATAAGGACCTTTGAATACAGGGCACAAACTACTGCAGAATATTGTAGCTTGAGAGTTGAATTCATAACGCAAATACCTTGAGACTCTAACTACAAGTGGAAATAGAAACAAGTTTCCAAAAGGCCATTTGCAGCTTGTTTCTACTAAAATAAGGAGAGTGGAGTAATCTTTCTAATGCTGCCATTCTGTCCCTCTGGTGAAAAGAGGTACTGAGTCTCAGGGCAGTTAATTTGTCATCCAACATCCCTGTCTACTTTAATTTTGTATGGGCTGAATTGCGACCAGCAGAGCCACAGTTTTGGAACACCACACTCGCAAGGAAAAGTGCTGTTTTCCATGCTCAAGAGTTCAACAACAGTTTATGTAGGACACCAGAACCACACAACTTCATGGCTGGAAATGTTTTCTGGGTTTGTTTTGCTGCTGTGTTATGACAACACAGCACCATGAATGAGACGGACATTCCAATATGGCTGGGAAAACACCTTGTAAGACTCAGCACTTACAAGCTGGTAGATGGGTACATATCCAGGTGTATGTGGCACAATGAAAAACTGGATGCAGGTTTTACCTATGGCACATGAAGTAGTCTTGCTTCTCTAGTGCTGGAGCAGACTGTCCCTGATGGAAGCAGAGGTCTGTTCTCTGGAGGAAAAGGCCACAGTCCCCAGTCGAGCTGCTTCCCGACCTCAGCATGGTGCTGCAGAGCCAGTGTGAATGACTTACTCTCACCATGCGGCCGGGAAGCGAGGCAGGCATAAATCCTGGTTCCGCTGAAATCACTGGCAGGATGAAGGGGGCGATTTATAATTGACCCGGCTATGTCCAGAATGCCACACCATCTAATTTTCAAACACCTGTGATTTACACAGGTAGAACTCAGCCCTGCTCTAAACAGAAGCAAGACACAGGCAAAATAGAAATCGGAGAAGTTGTGCTCATCTGCACCAATTCTGAATTTTGCTTTTGGATTTTCTTAGTTCCAAAAACATATTGACAAGAGAGTTTATGCATTTTAACTTCTATGAGGCAGATACTAATATGTAGCATGGATGAATGCATTAAACAGTTACACCTTTACTTCTGTAAAACACCATATGCAAGCATGTGTATGTGAGAGAGTATATGAGCATGTGCCTCCACCAGCTAGATACTGATACTAAGCAGCCTGGCAGCTGTAAAAATCAATTTGTATGCAATGATGACCTTATATCTTCTAATTTCATGAAAATTCTGGGACTGTGGATTCATATTGATTTCTTTATACTATTTTAGGCTTTATTCTTAGGAATTGATTTCAGCAGTCATTTAGAAATATTTATCAGTAAAACTGAGCAAAATCTACACGAGCAGTTCTTCTTTAACACAAATTAGCCCTGATATTTCTCACTGATTAAGTATGACAGATATGCAGTTTTACTGTTTGTCATCATGCAAGGGAGAAATGTATTACGGCTTTTATGAATTACAAGAAACGAGAAAATACCATAAAGTCTTGGACTACTGGATGATTAATACATTAAGTTTTGCACAGAATCAAATGAAATGATGAAAAGTTTCATTTAGTATAATTCTGATAATGGTGTTATGGTTGAAAAATGCACACTGCAGCATGCTGTGGTACATATGGCCAGCACAACAACCAGCCATGAACAAATTTTCCCTGGATCAAGGACACCTCCTGAATCTGTACTCTGATGTTTACATGGGACTCTAAAAATGAAGAAATGGCAGGCATTCAGAATGAACCAGAAAAGGAACTTAAGAAAATGTGAACAATACCCTTTTCGATAAAAAGTATTGCAACACAGTGCCAGTGTTTACCCAAGTTCATCAAGATGATCCCTCTGAATTTCCAAAGGGATTTATAATTCAGTGTTAGAATCTGAAGCCTAATGATTGCAGCTTTGATCTAAAACAAAAATGGAGAGGTTGGGTTTTTTTAATGCCTGTGAGAATACCAAAGGGTCTCCTTAGCAGATGCTTCTGAGTTTCTTAAAATGAGGTGGTTTTAGGGTGTTTCAAGCTATACTAGTCAAAAGTAAACAACACTGGTTTAAGTCTGTAGGACAATATGAACACCTAGGCAGAGTCTAACTGCATTTCTTTATGTAAAATAATAAAAAGAAAGATTAAATCCCTTTAGCTGATGCGGCATTCTGAGGGTAAAAAGGACGAGATCAATCTAGTCTTACATAGATAGTTGTAGTGTTGAAATCTACACTCCAGGCAGTCATACTGAACTCTCTCTGTAGTCTCTGAAGGACCAATTCTTCATGGAGAAAGATATCTAAGCATGAATTGCTCCAGACAGTCCTACATCTCTCCATGGACTATGAAGCGGACATCAGGTGGATAGTTCAGATGGAGTCACTTGAAGTCTAGCGAGGCGGATCATTCCTGTTAAACCTGAAGGTGCCTTATTTAGTATCACTGAATTTCTCCAAACCTCTGAAAGTCTCTTAACCCAGGAATTCTTCAGTTCTGTTAGTGTTAGGCATTGAGTACTCCTAATCCTGGGCTGCATTCATGTAAGGAATGCAGTTCAACAGAGAAACAGTCAAATTAGACAACTGCATGTGCATAGCAGATGTCTTAGTAGCAGAGTCTAGAGAATGATTCAGTCATGCCCTAGAAGGAAGAGGTATAAATGTTGCCCTCACGTAGGTATTGAGCAACTTCTTCAACTGGGGAGTACCCATCTGACATCCAGCTGCTGCTGCTGCTGCTGAAAAGCAAAGCCCCCCTGATGTCCTGTGTCTTACCTGCCAGCCCTATGCTGATATCTTGGAGATCCTAAGGCATTACAGGAGGCATTAACCACTACTGTTTAAGTAAATGAATCCCACACTCATGTTTAGAATGAACTGAATTATGTGGGGTACAGGATGATAAATGATCTGTAAGAATGATGTCAGACATTTAACTTTCTCTTGATCTTTTGAAGTCTTCAGTTTAAATACTGTCACAAAAGTGGGGCACTGTCCACTGTATAGGCCTCATTCATCCATTCTGCCTCACACATAATCCTTCCCAGGAATAACATTTAGCAGCTTCAGTAAGGATGGACCAAATTGTTGGTAACTGGCTGACCACCTTTGAGTAACTACAGTAGGAAGCGGCTGCTCCCTTTCTACTTAAGACTGGTACCTTTGTTTAGCAGATCTCACTAAATATCTGAATAGCCTCCTAAAAGATGCAGGGTCCCACTGTCGTTTCTGACACTTTTGAGTACAGGCTGAAGTGGCCTTTTTGCTTAAAATTGTGTCTAGTTCAACAAGACATGAAGAACTCGATGCAGGAATGATTAAGTGACATTCCATGTGTCATGAAGGAGGCCAGAGTAGATAATCATAAAGGCTTCATCTGACCTTAATAGTGTCCAAAGTCTATGAGCAGCTCATGGGTAAGAAGCAGGTTAAGATAGGCAGATGGCTGCGAGTGGAAGTTACTCTCTGACCTTCAGCTCCGTGTGAGCCATTCATCAGGGTTATGGCAAAATTCATCATAGTACAAGACTAAAAGATTTGTGTGGCACAAGATTAAACCAGTAGAAAAGCTGTAAATTGCCTGCTTCCCTCTAGAACAGAAACTGGTTGTTTGTGGGGTTTTTTTGTTTATTTGTTTGTTTGTGCCAGGTCTGTTAGTAAATATATTGCAGCAGATGGAAGAACTGTTTCTTTCTTTCTTAGTCCCTGTTTCATTACTGGGAGCACTGGAAACCAATACCATCTGCCCAGAAGCAACACTTTCTTCAGCTACTGAGTGAAATGTCACCTCACATCAGCTCACACATCAACCTCAGCTGAAAGAAAACTCCCTCACCGATAAGATGTTCCTACATTTCCCCAAGTGTTCATGTTTTATCTTTCCTGAGAAAGTTATTAGTGGTGCAAAAAGCATTGTATTCCAAAGAGTCAGTCTATGTAACGACGTCAATATGCCAAACTAGTTTCCACATAACTCAATCCTCCTCCTCATGGTTATTCCTGTTAATCTTGTTATATTCCTTAAGAACCTTGCAATGCATCAAGAGCTCCTAGCGCCAGGTACTGTACAAACATAGAATGTAAAGGTGCCTCTAAGGCGCTCAGAACCGGCAACAACAGCCAACAGAGGATGCGAAAAAGTACTGATAAATAGGAAGAAGGATTGGTTGTGTCTCTGGCCAGGAGGTTTGAGCACACCAGTAGTCCATGAGAAGTTATTGTGGGTCTAATTGGAAAGAAGAGGTTATTAAGGCCTAAGAGAGGGATGCTGGAGGCACATTAATGCACCACGACTGTCCCAAGTGCAGAGGACAGCAGGTACAAATGTATGAAAACACGCACTTGAAAGATATCCATGTTAGGAAAGAATGCTTGCAACAGGTGAGGGCCTGGTAGTCACTGAGATGGGTCTCAGAATTGATCTTTCAACACAAGGATGAAAGCAGTTCATTAAAGAAGTCAGAAAAAATAAGTAGGTTGGGTTGCTGTAGTATCAGAAAGGCACCTGTCAAAGATTTAAAAGAGAGAATTATGTAGTCAGTAACAGGAATACCACCTCCTTTTTAACTCCATGGTGACTGGGTGCTGACAGGACAGGACAGTATTTAGCAGAATACAGATAAAGGAAGGTTGATTGTGGAGAAAAGATGGGAATTGAAAGGAGTTTCAGTTACCTGGAAACCTTCAAGCAACTCACAAAATATTCCTGCATCCAAAAATAGATTATTTTCTATTGATCTGTTCATAAATCCCAGCATTTCTGTTTCTTCTATTTATAGCTACGCTGGCAGCACAAAACAGGCACATAATTTATCTTGAACAGCCTTGTATCACAGACACAGTCTGAACCCTCACCCGTTACCCTAACTGGTAAAGTTTTTGAGAGGGAGAAACTCCGGCTGCTTGTTCGGGATCCCTCTCCTGACAAGAAGTACCCTGTCCCTTCTCAGAGAGGTGAATCACAGCAAACAGTATATTTGTGAGAAAAAGTGCTGGGTTAATTCTTGCCATGGATGACGGGTTTCCGAAGACAGAGCTTGTCTCTGCCTCCCAAGGCTGGCCCAGAGCAGCTGAAAATCTGAATTGTTCTCTTTTATGATTTCATACAATTCTCTCGGGATTAAATCTTTTTCATTCAGCATAGCTTCTTAGTGTTTCCTCCATTGCTCCCTGGTTTGCTCCTCACTTTATTTTAGATTCAGTTTACTGATGGATCTTGACTTTTTGAAACTTATTTTGTCATAGCAAAATGTCTTCTTCCTTCTGGGCTGCCTTCCAAACATCTCTTGTTGAAATTGGCTCCTAAATTTTAACTAAAGGAACCTCTCGTTTGGCCCATAAATTAAAATGTTCTGAATTCTTTTTTTTTTTTTAATGTCCATTTCAAGGCATCAAGCCAAACAAGAAACACTGAAAACTGTCCAGACATATCCTTTTCTCTTTTGCCTTTCTTCTCTGCTTGAGTTCCTCCTCCAAGAGACAGAGCTACAGCTAGCAGTGTTCTTGCCACGGTCCTGTGACATCCCACTGGAAGTACTCTCTCCAGAATGAGTGACCTCATGGCAGGGCAGAGACATCAATGAGGGCACATCAGCACATTAACTGAGTGGCAACCTGGACTTTGCTGCCCTGCTCCTGAACTCCTGGACAAAGACAGGAGTGGGCACGGAATGTCATACGCTTTTGTCAGCTGAGTTGAAGTTGTGTTAACCATTTGATCCCGTTCATAGGAGATTAGCCATTAGGGTAAATAATTTTCCTGATCCTTAAAATACTTGTAACAACCTAGATTTGGAAGAAAAATGACAAATAGCAACAATACCACCTCTCATCCTCTTTCCATCCCTCTTTTTACGGCACCTTTAGCTGTGTGAAAGAGATTCTGCAAGAAGTATACAAACAGCTAAAAGGTGAAAGCACATCCATACACAGGATAAGTGGGGCTAAACCCAGTACAGCTACCAGCCTCCATACAGCACCCAGCCCCCTTGCTGCTGCACAGGCACCACCTCAGGGGAGAAGAGCTGGTCTCTGAAGCCTGAAGTCACATTCTTAGTGATGCTGAGTCTGCCTATTTCTCCTTCCTTTTTTCTTCTTCTACCTTCCCACAAAATCGGGGGTTTTTGTTATGAACCTTTGAGCTGGTAGTGGTGCCATCCCAACTGCTCTGCCTCTGGGTGTCACCTCTGTGTCCTTTCTCACTTCTGTTCCGTAGCTGTCCCATGGCTCCTCCTGATGGTTGTGCAACACCCACAGCAGCCTGAACTGTGGCTACACTGCCAGGAGCTGGGCTCTGAGGCCTTGGATGCAGGAGGTTGACCCTGGGGTGGTGTGAGGGGGTGGCAGCCAGGGTTGTAGACAGAGGTTTCCATCTGCAGTTTGTGGGAGTAAACCTCCATCTGCAGTGTGTGGCTGAGTCAAAGCCGGGATCTTCCATATGGAAGAGCAATACTCTGTATTCATTTCAGCAAATAACAAGTTTACATCCTGACATAAGGAGGCCAATGGGATCTGCTAAGGAAATAAGTTTCAAACATCCTCCATCCAAGTTTGCATCACACCCAAACCATTATCCTTCTCCTTGCTCTCTTTCTTCTCTGTTTCTAAAGTTTTGTTGTTTAACACAATGTCAGATTCTGTACTACTACTCTACCATTAGAGTAGAATTCTCTACTGTAAACTTCACTGATGCCGCAATGAAAACCAGTCTGGCCAAGTTGTAGAGTGTGAAGGTGGCTTAGCAGTCAGTCAGCAAATATTAATACTTTTGGGGATGAGCCACAACACAGACCAGGGAAGAACCTGAAGAGGAGGAGAAGAATGGTTACATTGAACAGCTGGTGCCATAGTGACTGACTGTGTTGGGCCCCACCAGAGTCACCTGTGTGCTTCGGTGACAGGTATGGCTGAGGCAAGATTGCCTCTGGACCTTGATCTCCAAACCATGAAGGCTGGTGTGCCACCAGAGACACTGCCAGAATTGCATCTTCTGCCAACCCCACAAAAGCAGGCCTGGATTGGATAGGGTTTAAAACCTTCGGGAAACTTCAATGTGTTTGGTCCTACTAAGCCTTTTGGAGTGACAATGATGCAGGCAAGAAAATGTGGCACAATGTGATTTTAATTTTTGAGGAGCTTGAGAAAACAGAACGTAATAAATTACATACATAATTTGTATCTACTGAACGAGGCCAGGTCCCTGCAGCATCACAATGCCTGCACAGAACAGGAGTGAAATAAAGCTGCATACTTTAAGTCTGGGAATTTCCATGCTTTCCTACTACCTACTTTTTCCATACCTTCATAATATCCCTCCTGGGGTTGTGCAGCACTGGGGAGCCCGCTGTCTGCCCTACCATTCATGCTGGCTCCTGCCCAGCACAAATGTTTGTGTGACACGAGCAGTCTCCTCAGATTCTTTTATTGTACAACTTGTCTCCCCACCCAGCTGTAGCTGCTCAAGACCTGAGGAGGAGGCAGCCCTTTGTCCTCTCTTGAGAAGCAAGTGTGCCAGGATGTGTCAATGGGAGCTCTACGGCCATTCGAAAGCTGTCCAACAAGATTCATTGAGGTCCATAAGCAGGGATGAGTCACACCTAACCACCTAACCGCAACATCAGACCTTGCAATTAATTCACTCCTTACCAACCTTAGCGTGGCATTATAACTCAGCAAACTGGAAATGCAACCTTGAGGAAAAGTTTCGAGCCTATCAGTCACTGCTCTGCCTGAAGGTCAGCAGATGTTAAATGAATTGTGCTCAGCATTCCTCTTCTCCATGCAGTATCCATCCTAGGCCACAACCCTCAATGCCTACAGTAAATAGGGTATTTACTAGAGTGTTTAGAAGAATTGCACAGCTATTTCTACATTCCTTTATGAGGAACGCTTTTTTCCTCCAGGAGACCTTCCTTACTGGGTTCTGTCTAAGACTTGATGGAACTGAAGAAAGAACTGACAGCAAAAGTACAGTGTTTATACCAACACAATAATGTGAATTGACAGGAATAAATTGAATTGCTGTAAAATAAAACGGGAGTAAAAAAATGCTGTGGATCTGTACCTACACATACACATCCGGACGCATATATAGACACATATATAAAATAACAGAATCGTGGAGGTTGGAAGGGACATTTGGAGTTCATCTGGTCCAACCCCACCGCTCACAATAAGGTTACCTACAGAAGGTTGCTCAGGACATTGTCCATCCAGGTTTTGAATATCTCCAAAGATGGAGCCTCCACCATCTCTCTGGGAAACTTGTTGAGGAGTTCAACTACCCTCACAATAAAAAACCCCAAAGCTTAAATGAATTTTCTTGTGCCCAATGCCTTTTCACCTGTCTCTGGTCACTGAGAAATCTGGCTCTCTCATCTTTACTGCCTCCTATCAGAGATTTTACGCATAAAGATAAGATATTCTTGAGCTTTCTCTTTTCCAGAATGAACACCCCCAGCTCTCTCAGACCCTACTTGCACCAATCCCTTGCTCATTTTTGTGGTGCTTTCCTGAACTTACCCCAATATGTCCAGATCTCTCTTGCAGTGGAAAGCTCAGCACAGAGCCCAGCACTGCAGATGTGCCTCACCAGAGCTGAGTAGAGAAGAAGGATTGCCTTCTTTGACATGGTGGTGATGTTCCTCCTGGTGCAGTCCAACCATATGGTTTATCAACCAGTTCTCCCAGTTTTGTGTTATCTGCAAATTTGCTGAAGTTGTGCTCTGTCCCATTGTGCAGACCATTAATGAAGATATTTGACCATGTTGGCCACAGTATCAGTCCACGGGGTACAGAGCTGGTCTCCAGCTGGACTTCATGCTGCTGATTGCAAATCTCTGAGCCCAGCAATTCAGCCAGTTTTCAGTGCCCTTCACTGCTCATTTATCTAGCCCATGTTTCATCAGCTTGTCAATGAGGATGTTACCGGAGAGCATGTCAAAAGTCTCAGTAAAGCAAAAATAAACAACATCCAGTGCTCTCGCCTCATCCACTGAGCAAGTCATCTCCCTGTAGAAGGCTATCAGGTCAGTCATGCCTGATTTCCCTTTTGTAAATCCATGCTATCTACTCCTAATCACCTTATTGTCCTATATATATATAAAAAAATATACAAACACACACATCCACACACATATACACACATATACATTCTCACATATATATTAAACATAGCAATTCAAATTATTCCACACATACATATGGTTCAAATAATCCAATATTGCCTAGGCCTTAGCCATCATTACAGAAAAATTTGCTTACCCTATTTTTGTATAAAAAATCCCAAAACCCAACAAGAAATCAAACCAGTTAACAAGGAATTAGCATGAGTAAAAAAAATGGGCCAGCCAATGAATCTAGATAAATCTAAAGTATGCCAGCATCCAGAACAGCATATTCTAGCTGTCCCATCCAAAGGAGACACCACATGTGAACTGTGAGCTGCATTCAAAGGTCAGTGCCAGTAGAAGGATCCAGCCCAGGAGATGTGAGCTCTGAGGGATGGGCTTTACTCTGACATCACTGGCAACAGCTTTGCACAAGCAGCAGGCTTCCAGTCTAAGCTGCTATTTGAAATGTTATTAGTCTTTTCTTGGAATGCACTGGCCTTGGTTACAAGATGAATTCCCTAGATGGTACCAGAAGATGATGGCAGCATGCCTTTGCTCTGGTACAAACGTGCGCACTGATTAATATTTGTGCATCTCTTTCAAAATTGGAAGGGTTATACAACTGCAAATTAGACTCAGATTTTAGTGCTCTGAAATTCAATCAGAAGATACTGTCATTCTTATTGTTGCAGATCCCCAAAATGCCTGAAAGGTTCCTTGACCTTTTAGGTTTCACGGACTTAGTGATATCTCCAGGATTTTCCATTGGCATCAGTCTCCAAATGCTCAGATGAGCACAGATGCGAGCACCTGAGCTGGTCACTCTGCTCAGCTGCACGTCTGCTGACACCCTGGAACCCCTCTGTTTCCTCTCTTCCAAACTGCATACAAAATGCCATCCACTTTAGTTATACTTATGCCTTTCTTTACAGACCAAACAAGGATACGTAAGCTCAGAAGTTTCATGCCTGTCATCTGTCATTACTGCTACCAGAGCAGGTGCTGCAATCTAGGAGTGTTCTGCTCACTATTCTGATCTGATCCTAAACCAGAAAACTGCTCTAAATCAGGTTGCTGGTTTGTGATAATCAGAGACAGCCAAGATTGAGCTGGGAAGTCAATCTGCAGGTCACCATCAGGTCCAGGGATCACTGTGCACCTCCTTGGGGACAGTGATGGGTTGAGGCCAGACCAGGACATGGGCATGTGGATGGGAAAGACTCGGTGGAACCCATGGCCAGGCAGGGCAGGACTGTGTGATCTGCAGACTGGCCCTGCTGCAGGATCACTGGGGCAGGGATTGGGTGCTGGGGAGCTGCCATGGGGTCCTGAGCCCTGGGCAGGGTGGAGGGAACCCTAGAGAGGGGATCAGGGCACCAAAACCTACTAGAGTAGGCAGGGCACTGACATACACTTCTTCAGACAATCCTTCTGTGGTCTGATTTTGCTTTTGCTTTCCAAAATACTGTGATAATCATTGTATGGTAATAATGCAAATTAACTCAATTAGGCTAAAATTAAAGGAGTACCTTAAATGACAAGAGAAAATTATTTACCTTACTCTACCGCCTGAGGACTCTTAAATGCAAAAGTAAGTAAATACATTTAAATGCAGCTGACAGTACTTGCAACAAGTGTAGACATGAAGAATGCTGATGAGTGCATAAATAATTTCATTTCCATTCAGTCATTGCAAGCAAAGGAAATGCTGCAAGTGAACAATTTCTACTTTGCAGACTTAGACTTTACTCTCATCAAAAACCAGCAGAGAAATGAATTGCTTTTTACCAGCCCCCCATTCTGCCTGTGAGGGTGCAGGAGTGGAGCAGAGCTCTGCTCAACACTGGCCCTGTGGGGCTCTACAAATCTGTTTGCACATGGGAAAACTACTCAGGGGACAGGCTTTGCATCCATTTATTGTGGTGTGTGGTTTCCTGTAGTGGCACCGCATGCCACAGCTTTCCCGGAGAGTACAGCAAGGGTCTCCTGGGGAGAGCAGCTATGCCACATCCTGTAGCCTCTTCCAGGCTGCCTCTCACTTGCTCTGGTTAGCTGTAGGCCTCACAACACGATGATGATAAAGGAGGCGAGAAGGGTCCCCGCTCCTGGGGACTGCAGGACAGGCTGATCCAGCACATGGCTAGGTCCCCCAGGGCAGAGAAAGGACTTGCATCTTCTCTTGTTAGACATGGGTTTTTCTTGCTGAGGTTTTTCATGAGGCACGACCTCCTTCACTTAGACAAGAACTTACCCCCAACACTCCACCCACCCCCAGGCAAAAGGATTAAACTAAAAAGAAAAAGCGACCCCCGTACCAGACCATACCAGGCCATCCACAGGCTCTCCTCGCAGGGGCTTTCCAGCAGACATCCCTCAGGGGCTTACCAGCACAGAGAGTCAAAGTAAAACACTCAGGGTGGTCCATCACCGTCCAGCTGACTTTCTTTGAAAGCTCTACTTTCCTCAGGAAGCTACCAGCTGTGGCTTCCCAAAGGCGACTTCTCTCCTGCAGCAGCGGCTGCAGGGGACACTCTCCAGGGCAGCTCTTTGCAGATGCCACACGTTCGGTGGCCACTTGTTGCGGTGTGCGGCATGCCACAGCTTTCCCGGAGAGCGCAGCGGAGGTCTCTTGGGGATAGCAGCTATGCCACATCCCGTAGCCTCTTCCAGGCTGCCTCTTCCTTGCTCTGGTTAGCTGTAGGCCTCACAACACGATGACGATAATGGAGGCGAGAAGGCTCCCCGCATGGGGACTGCAGAGGATCTTTATTCCATGGTGATGGGCTGATCCCCAGAGGCAGAGAGCCAGCACACAGCTGGGTCCCCCAAGAGAGGTGCCCCAGAGAGAGGCTGGTGCCCCAAGGCAGAGAGACCCACATGGCACATAGTCTGGGGTTTTATATGGGGATGAGGGGCGAGGAGAGAGCACATGGACCAATGGTCTCAGGGCATAGGGGTGGTACATGGGCGCAGTTGGGGTAACGGGACAAATAGGAAAAACCCAAGGAAGTGGCCAGGACTAGGGGTGGGGAAGAGAGAGCCGTGTGGAAAGCGCAGGCAATTTAGTAAGAACAGGAGTGGAGAAATAAAACACCACATCCATTAGCCTGGCTGGTTTGCTGGGGCTTTGCTTCTGAATTAAATCTCAGTGCCAAGGTGAAGTTTTGACAGTAACAACTCAACTGCCTATGTCCTTTGGAAAGCTTTATTAATGGCAAAAATGTGAAAATGGGAGCTAGAACTCCCATCTTCAGAGAACTCAGCATGAAAAAGGTACGTTACCAAACTAGCCCATCTTGGCAAATGCGAAAACTGTTGTTTTTGTCAGTAAACACTTTAGGACTGAGCCCAGGATGTTTGCAGCATTATAATTAAGAAATTTGGAAATAATTCAGGTGGTCAAGAGGAAAAGGTGATTTCTGCTTCTGTCCTGTCACTCCGCACATAAATTAGAAGGGATGGTTATGGATCCTCCTTTCCAGAGCATCCCATGGCAGAACTGTGTTTTAAATGGAAGATGTTTCTTCCTTTCATCTTCCCACCTACACCTGCATCTCACCTGTTAAATTAAGTGTCAGTGGGAAGTAGAATCATGGAATCATAGCATAATTTTAAGTTGGAAAAGACCTCTAAGATCATTGAGTCCCACCATTAACCTGGCATCATCATGTTCATCACTAAACAATGTCCCTAAATGCAGCATCTACACGCCCTTTAAGTACGTCCAGGGACAGCAACTCAATCACTTCTCTGGCAGCCTGTTTCAATGCTTCACAATATTTTCAGGTATGAAATTTTCCCTCATATCCAACCTAAACTTCCCCTGGCATAACCTGAGGCCATTTCCTCTTATCCTGTTGCTTGAGAAGAGGCTGACACCCACCTGGCTACAACCTCTTTTCAGGCAGCTGTAGAGAGCAATAACATTCCCCCTGAGCCCCCTTTTCTGCTGGCTAAACAACTCCAATTCCCTCACTCACTCATCATTCCCTAGACCCTTTACCATCTTTGTTTCTCTGCTTTGGACACACTCCAGCAATGCTCAGAAACAGTCTGAAAGGTACTGTTTCCTCCAAGTGGACACAGCTCATTCTGGTAACAACTGAGTTTGAAAGGAGTGCCATTTCCAGAAGTATTTGTTTAGCACTGGGGAGGCTATACTTGTGTCCCATTCCAGGCTCCCCACTTAAAAATGATTAGGGAGAAGCAGGACATTCCTAGATTTCAGAGCGTGCTCTGATACTGATAATGACAAATGACAAGCATGAAGCTTTTAAGCCTACATATCCTTGTGTAAAGAAAGGCATAAATATAACCAAAATGGATGACATTTTGCCATCCTCATTACCACGGAGACAACTGACAATGGAGGAAAAATGTGTCTATAAACATAAAAATATAGACATTTGTGTGCCATATAATGCTAGCAAAGCAAGTAAACAAAATTTGCTATTGCAGTATATAAAAAGTGAAAGTTTGAGTCACTGTTATTAGAGTTGATGCACATTCCTTTTAGTCATTTTTGTTTTAAGAAGGTACCAATCATGACTGTGTGCTCTAGTTACTGAATGTTAAGGTGAAAAATAAAGAAATTCCCTGCAATCTCTGAAACACATAGTGACAAACACACAAAATGTGTATTTAGCTAGGGCAATGCTTTTCAGGATGGGGATAGATGGATCTCATCTAATCTGTAACACAGCATTTAGGATCTGGATATCCCAATCTAGTTTTATAGGACTCAAGGAACCCCAAAAAACCTTGGTGATAATCCAAGAATAGTTTGAGATATACGTACGTAAGACAAGAGCTGAAGGGACACTGTTTTGAACAGGACACAGACAGTACTTCATAGCCCATATCCTCAAAGATCTTTTTATGTGCTCAGAGCCTCCTTTGCACATCACGACTCCTCTAAACCCATAGACAGCAAAGATTTGTAGAAGGGTCGCACAAACAGGCCTGAACCCTGACAATGCTCCAGAGCTCTCTGTCCTTGGAACTCTTCAAGACCCAGCTGTATGAAGTCCTGGGCAGCTTAGTCCAACCTCAAACTGACCCTGCTGTGAGCAGGAGGTTGGACCAGAGACTTCCTGCAATACCTCGCAACCTGAATTACTCTGTGATTCTGTGGCTACAGGGGGTATGGGAGGCCTGAGCGTCAAACTGGGTATCTGACTGCCCTGCAGCATGTTCAGTAAATACAGACTAAATACCACTACCTCTCCTTGGGGTTGTTACCCTCTAGGTTCTTCACTATCCTGCTAGCCCCTTTATGGACCCTCTCAAATTTCTCCCCAAGCATCTTGAAGTGGAATCACTCAAGTCTGGACACTGAGGATGAGGTTTGTCTTTGTCACAGTACATGACAACCAACAAAGAAATCCAAAACAAAAGACAGGAGTAAACTGTAAGGGATCAGAGGGCCCCGAGTGCCCCAAGAGCAGTGGGTGTTCTGTTTAGTTGATTTTAACATCTTTGACTATCTGGCAGTATAGGTAGGAAATACCCTAATCACATATGTGAAGGAGTCCAAACTGGGAAGTTAGATGGGCAAAATAATAAATATATAAGAGCAGCATTATTAAGTATTCTAGCAGGATTTCAGGAGGTTAGGAATGCAAAGAGGAATTAAGGTGAGATTAGGTCTGGAATAAAAAAGCTAAATAAAAAACCCTGAAAACCTGAGCTAAATAAAAGCACAGCAGTTGTTGGGGGGGCTCACTGTCTAATGAAAGTAACAGATGAACTAAGAGTATTCAAGTGAGATCAGGACAACAGGACCGTCTGAACTCTCTCCAACCTGTATATTGCTGTTATCCTTTTTTCCCCTTCACATTATTTCTTCTTCCTGCCTTCTCTCTCTGGCTGCTCTGTGTTGGAATAAAAAGGAGGAATGATGCCTTAGCCACCTAGCATTACACCTTCTGCAAAACTGTTGAGAGCCTAGGACCGGAGAGGAAATGAAAAGTAGTGGCTAAGCAGTTCAACACTTGAACTGAGCACGAGGTACAAGTAAAAGAGGGTGCAAACCCTGTATTTCTCCAACAGCAAAATTATAGAAACAGCACAAGGGCAGAAAGTTGCCTTATGTTATGACTTTCTTCCCATACTTTTCTGTATGCTTTGCCCTCTTTGTCTTCAAGGAAGAATCAGAGCAAAATCAGCACATTTCAGTTAGCCTTTGGACTTTTCTCCGAAAAATCTAGTAATTTCTAGCCTTAGTGATGTAAAGAAAGACTGCCAAATAAGAACATTTTTTCTCAAAAAATTTCCTTGAGCTGAAGGTAAAAAATGAAAACTGTTTGTAAAATAGGTCCGTAAAGCATCAAAGGAATTAATCTTTTTATTCTTTCCTGCATCTGTAACAAAAGATTTACAGTACTTCAGAGGTGTTCGAGGACTGAGCTTCCTGTTCTCAAACCCCAAGCTTTGTTTCACTGTTTAATGCAGTACAATGACAGCGCTGTGTTTGTAACTCGCCTCTTTATTCAATTAAATACAAAACTAACCCAATCCCCACAGGTAGTCTCCTGCACATTCAAAAACATCTGCTACCAGGCAAGGAGGGCAAAGAAAAGGGAGAAGGAACTTTCAAACTTTTGATAAAGGTAAAAAAGCATCCAGGAAGTCTTAAGTGCAATACATTCAGGTGTGAAAGAAGAGCCAGTTTCATGTGTGTGGAGGAAACATGTGAAGGAAAGGTGCTATGAAACTGGAAGCTGTCAGGCCTGAAACAAGCACCACATCATACCAGGATGCTTGATATGTTTGTCTGTGTTTGTCTCTCCACTCACCAGCCAGAGAAAGTACTCACCTGCTCCCAGTTCAGTTGCAGCCCAACCCTCACAGCATGGTCAGGACAGCAGGTTTGGGTGTCTGTGTTGCTCCAGCTGCCGTCAGCAAACATGGGGCTGCCTGGCACACCCCCCAGACACCACCCATCATGGGATTTGCACATCTCATCATTCCTTTCATAGAATTATGGAATCATAGAATCATTTAGGTTGCAACAAACCTTTAATGGTCATAGAATCATGGAATGCTTTCAGTTACAAGAGATCTTAAAGATCATCTAGCTCCAACTTCCCTGCTATGGGTAAGGATACCTTCCACTGGATCAGGTTGCTCAGAGCCCCATCCAACCTGATCCTTCCTGGTTCTTAGCCCTCCTTTTGCTGCATGTATCTCTCTTCCCAGACTCCAACCTCCCGATTACACAACCTGCCTCGGAAGCCAGTTCCCCCTTTGGTGACAATTCTGTCACATCAATAACCAAACTTGGTATTTTTGACTCATTTACCTGGTTATTCTTGGCCTCGCATGGCATTGCTGACGTGGTCACCTATTGGCACTGCTGTGGAGCCCTACTCCACAAAGACCCCAACGACCTGCAGAGTTTGAGTGTTTCTCACATACCAAGCCTTTGCGACCTGTGTAGCCTGGACATCCATCTTGGCATGGACACTGCTGTCAGCTCCTTGCTCTGGTTTTGGCTGACACTAGCAGTTTGTCCTGTCACATCCAGGAGCTACAATTAACCCCTAAGCATGACTTCTGCATACCACTGTGTGTGCTTAATGAATTCTCTTTCCCTCTATGAATGTCAGGGGCAGCTACTGGAAAAAAATCTTTTGTGGAATTGTACTTAAGGAGCAACCTTGGAAGTCTGGACAAAGAAATGAAGGTATTAGGGACAAATTCAGAAAAGAAAAGGGTTAAATACAAGGACTTGTCTCTGAAAATGTACTGAATTAAAGGTTTTCCTCTGGGTGCATACTGCCTTGAAAAGCCTGGGTATTTTTAACCTGACCTTCACAAATAGACAAATAGGGTCATGAGGGTTCAGGGAAAAATTATTTTGCTTTCTTTTCCAACTCTTTAGGCTTGGATTAAATATTTTATAGATATTTAATCCAAGCATCAAAAACTAATAATAGGATAGAGGATAGATGATACCTTATGACTAAAGAGATTTAAGAGTGATTATTAGTGATACTAATAAATTGAAATTTTTGAAACTGGATTTATATCCAGAACATGTGAGATTTACGAAGTTAAATAGATTTGTGCCTGCATTTTACATTGAAAAAGACCCAAGCAGAGAGGCTGAAAATGGCATATCAGAGGTGTCTGAAAAAAGCTGTGTTCCTGTGACTGCCAGAAGACCATGCTGTCCAGCTCTTGAAAAATGTGTAGACTACCGACTTGGACATGCTGGATGTTACTGAAATCAGCAAGATGTGGCTAGAGGATTCCTCTTTAGCTCATTTCTGCAACCACTCTCATTTTATGTGCCTTTGTTTTTTGATATCACAGATACCAAAGGCCTCACTGGAAATCCTGACTCTTTAGTCTTTAGAAGCTAGAATAGACAATGAGCTTGAGACTAGATCTGGACAAAAGCAATCTGAATGGCAGTGACTAAGAAAATAAAAACAAATGAATTTGCAAAATGATTTTTCGTCAGGCGTTCCAAATGTAACAGCCTCATGATTAAGCCTAAAAGTTCCACAGGCACAATATTAAAAAAAAAAAAGTAACAAAGGAAATCTAAAATAAAATTAAACATTTCACTGAGGGGAAGACAAGTAATTTGGTTAAACTCAGTATGTTATTTACCTACGTTAGTTTTTAATTTCAGTGAGGAAAGAAAGGAAGAAAAAAAAATCGTTTGGATCTGACCCAAAACACTGGTAAAGAGATAGTTTGAATTATGCACTGCATGGGAACATACATCAGAGACGACCAACTCTGCAGTACAAGTCTGGTCAGAAAGTGATGCTCAGACCATGAACTAGGCTAGAGACCAGATATGAACCCTGCTTTTATAGTTCAATCAACCTTTCACCCCAATTTTTCCTGGGAGCACGAAATCTTGATACAGATCATGGGAAGAACTAATTTTAGGGATTAAATAACACACCCATAGTAGGTCCCCAGAATATATCCTTCAGTGTCCAGAAACTGTATTAGTGGGATTTTTCTGTTTCTAAAGAAAGTATTGCAAAGCATGGAGAATAAAAAGGGTGAATAACATAGCACTTCGCAGTGTATCAGAAAGAGGGGGTTTTTTAAGCTAAAAGTATATTAGTTTCCTTAAATACTTTTGCAATTATCAGATTGCTACAATGTATAATACTGAGATGAAATCCCAGTTTAATTACCACTTTTATGTTCAAATTTGATTCTTTATCCATAAAATAATGTGAGGCCTCTTGATTGTGTTTAATATCCTCAGTCCGATGCTCTGCATGTACCCAGAGCAATGCTCACATGAAGCAATTCTGGGTTACACTTTCCAAGTGCCACCACATCTCACGCAAAGAAAATTAGATTCCTTTTTTAATTTAATCTCAGTTCTATTTAATTAAAGTCTTAAGAATTGTTTTGTTTTTGAAAAAATAGTATAATAGAGGTTTTCAGATAAATCATTCACTGTGAGTTTGAATTTTGGACAAGATATTCTAGGCTATGAATAAATTTCTAAGTGCTGACAGGACCAAAACATTAAAGAGCTGGGTGACAGGGATGACAAAGAGCTTCCTTATTTCTGCCTTAGAAGAGCTGTAAAAGGAAAGAATTTGTGGTTCTTCTCTAGGTATCTTTGCTATTCGTCTTGTGTGCATGGGTTTGGGGAGGAAGACTAATGGAAGAACTGTTTGTGCTTCTTATTCCTCTTCCATATTTTTTTCATTTGCATTATCCCTGAATAATTTTCCTTCCTTCAGACTAGTTAAATAAGAGTGTTTGATCTAGGAACCTAGCAGAGGACACTGTGATGCTGAGAAGCTTTATAGAAATTATTCCTGACTGCCGACATCTCTGACTCAGGAGCATTCAACTTGAGAGACTGAGAACAGCAAGATCTGCAGAGTGCTCTGGCTCTGAGAATCTGCTTCATTACCACTCATTTTAAAAGCATCACAGTGGAGCAGCCAGCCACTCTGGGGATGGTAGCTGGGTGTCAAATACCTCAGCAGATGGTTTCAAGCTGTGATAACTGATCACTCAATAATCCCACTTTGAAGAAGTCTGGATCTGCAGGTTGAAACATCTGGGAAAAAAATGCAGAGGATCAGTGAACAAACTGACAGGGAAGGAGGGAGTGGAGAAGAAGGACAATCTATTTCTCATCAAAAACATTTTGCAAAATTAAACCCAAAGGCATTATATGTTTCTCTTCAAACAGAAGAGCAGTGACACACAGAAAGGTGGGGAAGTATGAAGTGGATTGCAAAACTGGATTCACTAGGCTAAAAAAGAGACACAGACTTAAGTCACTGAGAGGTACAGTTAGGTCTGGAAGAAGTAAATGCAGACAGTTCCCTGCTTTGGAGACAGAATTTGGCTTCCAGAGCAATGCTTACATCCGTTTTGAATGGAAAAAGCATCCTAATCATTCTGTATCTGAGGAATTGGAAGGAATATCAATTCAGGGCTTGAACTCCAGGACACACTGTGCATATCATATCTGCAGCTCATGCATATTCTACTCAGTCTCTGGGAGCTTCCAGCGGAGGTTTTGTTGCTAACAACCCTTCTCAAACTGTTCTCTGCTTTTGCAGTCTTTGTTTTCAGTATTATTTGCTTTTCATCTCACTAAAGGTAGTGAGATGGCAATATATGAATGCCCTTGAAGTCCACCCAGGAATATTGTATACTTGGTCTCCTTGACCCATCAACCTGGCTTCCCATTTTCTGAATGCCTCCTCTAGCTCCTGCCTGCCTTGAGAGACAGCCCATGCTCATGGGTGTTAGGCACAGGCCAGACATGCTGTTTTGGCTACAGGTGTCTGGAAAGAGCACTGCTCCCAGCCAGTCTAGAACTGCTCATCAGCCCTCTCCTCACCTTACAGCAGGATAACTGCACATACAGCTACTCCCTCAGCTCATCCTGTTGGGAAGATGTGTTTTAAAAACATGCACGGTGGGGCTTAAGGTAAATCAGGTTATTTTGGCAGAAACCACCTCAGGAGCAGTGAAACAAGAAGACACCAACCCCCTGTTGGGAGGTGGGGGAAGGCAACTGGGCAGCAGAGGGAAGGCTAAGAAGGAGAAGGGTCATGTCTTCTACCCTGTGTAGCTTACAACTGCTCCTTATATTTGACCTTAAACACATGAAATAAATACACATAGGTCCAGTATTTTTAAATATATTTATTTTGTTTCTTTGCTTGCCTCAGATTCCCATCAGTAAAAAAGAAAAAGCTTTTTTTTTTCTCTCCTTTAAGTACATATTTTAGACTGTAAGATTTTTGAGAAAACAAACTTTCTAGTTTAGTTTTGAAGAAGCCTTCATGCAGTGCCTCTCCAAGCTGTGTCAGGACCTGTAGGCAATGCTGTACTACAACTAATAAACACTATTACCATCTTGAAATTTCTTAGTTGCACTGAAGCATTCTTCAACACTCTAATCGTTTGCTTCAATTTTAAGAGATTTTGTATATAGCATGTTCCAAGTAGCAGAATTAGTAATGGAAAAATCTGTCGAAAGGACCTGCTAAGCCCAAACGCTGCTTAAAACTGAACAATCACACAAGTGAGATTCACATTATAGTGCTCTTTAACTTTGACAAATTGTATGTTCCCTGGAAGAACTTCCACAGCATGAAAAACTTAGCAGCTTAACAAACCGATTGCAGCTTAGCAAATCGGTTTACCCCCATGCAAGCCATCAAAGTCTTGTTATGTTCAGTAGCCAGGGTCAGAATTGGAAAACAAACAGAATAAAAGACGTTTATTAAATTATGAACCCCTTTGGAGGAAAAAAAGAGAAAGCTTGCTCTAAACATAATGTCATCCAGTTAGAAAACATTATAAATAAATAAAGCAGCAGCATTAGCTTCCTAGGAAGTTCACTTACTTACAAACACAATCCCTTCAAAATCCAGTTTTGCTTTTTGTTTTTAATGTTATCATTTCCTAAGTTTGAAATAAATACATTTTGTATTCTTCTGACATCACACTTAGAGTTATTCCTTCGAGAATCTTCTACAGTTACAGGAGCATGCCCTGAAAAAGCATTGCCAACCACAATGATAAATATAAAATTCTTTCATTTCTAGGATGCATTCTGTTTTTCTTAAAACTAATTTTTTTCGAACTACGTGCTTGTAGCTGTTTTAGTGACTTTCTTGCCATCATTTGCTTGTTTATGATACTCAGTTTCACCACATTGCTGTACATTTTATGCTGTAATTTTGTGCTAGGCCTGTAATTTCATTGGGCTAATGGTCTGTGGAGCACCATGCACTAATGACAACATTAAAATATTTGCAAACACTTACACAAAAACTTATAAAAACATGCTTAAAGGCTAGGCATGACCTTAAAATACGTTTTGTATAAATTCACCAGTACTGAATACCTTTGACATTTCTAACCCTTTGTCAGTATAACTGAATGGCCAACACACTCAAAATCTTTAGAAAAAAGTCTTTCCACACACTCTCAATGCATACACAATGCACAGAGGGTGGCAAAATAAACCCATTTCCTTATGAAAATAAACCAAAAAGCCGTATTTTCACCAATATTCGAGCATTTGGAAAGCAGATTTGGTTGTTTGGATTTTTTCAATAAAAAACTATTATTTTTCTCATTTTTTAATTCCAAATTTTTTGCAGAAGACAAAAATTTTTGCTCCCAGTAGTTGTTACGTGCCATGGCAGTTTGAGCTTGGTTCTCTGAAATGGTTTCTAGACCACATTTCTAGAAGGTTTGCTTAATGGTCACAATCAGAATCGACTCCCTTCAGTTACAGCATATAATAAATTGTATGCAAGACAAATTAAATACTCCTGTACTGCCACAATCGGAATGGTTTCTGCTCTCTCAGCATGCAAGCCCTTGTGACCACAGTCACCACGACTGGGTAAACAGCATTTCCCACAGCTGGAGGGTCTGCTGGCAGGGGGAGCCTTGCACCGTTGTCCCCAGCACAAGAACCAATATGTTCCCAGCACAGGAAAGGATCCTGTATCCCTCTATGCCTGGCAGAGGCTCTGCACAGCCCCCCGAGTGCTCTTTCATTTGCACACCCCTGCTGCAGGCCCAGGCTTCTGGTCAATCCTTCTGACCACAAGAAGGCTGGAAATGGAGTCTGGGAAACCACATGAATGGACCCAGTGTTAGTGTCACTGGTGATTAACAGCAGTCAAAGTAGTAAAGCTACTAAAGTCAAAGTAGAAGCTACTAATTGCTTCTCTTTCCAGACCATAATCTTAAACAGAACAATAACCAAAGCCATGGACTAGGCAAGTGGGTAATAAATGCATGAAATATATATAATATATATACAGACTGGAAACCCACGGCAATATTTTTACTCTCAATTTTTCAGTTATGTGTTTACATTGCTTTTAGGCTTATTTTTGATCTTTGCTCCTATTCTGACCAGTCCAGTTTGTTTCCATTTCAGCTCATGAAGAGGTTCTTTAGCCTGTGGTGAAATATATTGCTGAAAGAATCAGTCTACTGAATCCGGAAAAATAAATTCCTTCCCAACAATCTGGCACATACTGATTCAAAAACCTACCCAGCTCTTTAAAACCAGTCTGGTTTTGTAAAGGGCAACAAGACATGTTTTGAGAGGGTCAGATGACAGTCACATTTCCAGCCATATGTTACCATTCTTTATCAATATGCAAATCTGTGGAAAAGAATAAATCTTCTGTTGAACTTTTTTATGTACTTGCAGGGTAGGAGGGAAGGTCAAGGGTCTCTGAATGAAGATTTGTTGTCAAATTTTAACATAGCTTCATTTCAAGATTTTCAGGGGATAGAAATATGCCAGATGGATGCCAATTGAGTATTTCTTCTAGGCACAAGCAAGACTCAGCACCACAAAATAATTTGTGGAAGAGCTTTGCATCCTTTTACTGAGGCTCCCAGAAAAGTTGCTAAAAATGTATTCTGTAGTGCTGTAAGCCACACTTGATTTCCTGTGTGGTCTTCCCATACATCCATCTCAAACCCTGTTCCTCTTATCTTTCCATGGAACTGTAAGGGACTGCTGTCAAATATGCCCATTTCAAAGGCAAGATTTTGATAATTCAATGTGCATTTCTAAGAAAGTGTTGTACTTTCAGGGTGCAGAATAGAAACAGGGCTTAGTGATCATTTCCCTGCTACCCTGTCTGCTCCAAGAACATGTCTCTTTGTGGCATCTCTTACATTCTGAGTCTTCACAGGGATTTCATGGCCTGTGGGCCATAGTTCTTTGCCATGACTCCCACAACTTTTCCACCTTTTCTCCTGTTAAAGTTTCTTAGCTATTTTCTTAGCTTTTTTCCTCACTCACCGAGCACTACTTCTGGTATTAAAAGTGCTTGCAGCTGCTCTTTTTATGTTTGTGCTCCTATTCTTCACTGGTCTGCTGCAATCTCCTCTGTGCTGCCAGTATGTAGGTCAGCATCACTTTTGCTCAAGCCGCTGTTAGTGAGTGATCTGGGCCTGAGTGTAAGTTCTGCCGATGAACTCGTCGTCTCTTTTGCCAAAAGTTATTCTGCCTCTTATTAATTCTTCTTTTAACATTCAGTATATGCAATGTTCAGCAAAACTGTGATCTGCAGTAATAAAAGCTTCATCTGCTTGCCCTTGTTCTTGGCAACTCCTAGCAAATTTGGCCTTTTCATGTATTATATTTTGCTTGTCTGTGACATCGACTTCAAAAGTCTCTTTTTTGCCTTTTTTTTTTAATCTTCTTTCTTCTTCAGTGTGAGACACAGACAAGCGTTAGCAGCAGGAGTAGCCAGGGCAAATACCAAGGAATCTACGTGATATTCTTATACCTTTTTGAATGAACTCTTGAACTTTTCAGCTTCAGCAATAGCTAAGTTGCCACAACCAATATTCTGCTTGTTCCTTTGTCTGCCCAGGAATGTGAAGGAAAACCCTCTGAAGGAGTGGCACTACAGCAGAAAGATAAAGCAGTAGTGAGCTGAGAGGTGATGGCACGGTAATGGGTGGTTGCTTCTAATGATCTCTCTGTGTAGCAGAGTTTTAATACTCACCCACAACAGATGTGGCAGATGACAAAGAGACAGCTCTGTGAAATTAAGCCCTGTGTCAGCCCCTGCTGACACATTCCCTTTTCACCAACACCTTTTGCCTTTTCTCCATCTTCTTCACTTGCAAGAAAACTGTTAATGGCAGCTACAAAAGACAGTCACCTAAATGTGCATGTCATCGTGTGAGTTTTCTATGGCTTCAAACTACAGCAGTTTTTTTTTACTACTGTAAGCATTGCTATTTTTAGCTGCATATTAAGTACTAAGCAACATCGAAACTTTTTTTTTGTGGGAAGAAAATGCATCCCATTTCATTAGAATCACAGGAAAAGAAAGCAAAGTGCAACTGTCAACTGCTCATAATAATCAGCTGTGTGGCATCTTTCAGTCAAGTTGTCAGAGGCATTAAGAAATTAAGCCTTACAACATAGCTACAAGAAAGGATTTTTTGGTAAGAATGCTTGCTACTTGTACTGCAAGGATAGCATCATAATTTTATGGTAAATAATAATACCAGCAATCATCAGTATCAGAAAGACAATAAATCAAAACTGACTTATCTAAAAATGAGATTTCCCACAGGATATGGAATTTCAAGACTGCAGCCTTGACTGAAGAGGATTGTTTTGATTTCTCTGCCAAAATCCTCAGGCTTAAAGTATTTTGCACGACCTTGTGCTTGATGAGAATATGTACAGCCCTCCATCAACCATTCTGTCTTTCTATTCATTTTTCTTATTGCCTGTATGAAGTTGATAGCAATTTCTGCATTTCTTTCAGTGATCAGAAGCAATGATCAGTCAAAGACAGTGCATCACATTCGGTGTTTCACTGTCTGGAGAAAGGAGATGGCCCAAGCAGCATGAACACATTAAAAAACCCTACTTCGTAGATTTGTTTCTGTCTTTTCCTCTCTTTTGTGTACAATATAGCTCTCGGGGTGATTTCCATGTATATTTAGCATAAAAAGTGTGGTAGGCTGTTTCTTCTAACATCATGAAATTCGAAGAGATAAGGCTGGAACACTGCACTTGAGAGCCTGACATTAAATAAACATGGTCCCTGGATAAATAGTTAGTACTTCAGAAAATGAGGCCACCTACTTAAGTGGTAAGTGTGGGTTTACGTGTCTCTTTCTATAAACAGCCAGTCTTGAACATTTTAACCCAGTGCATAAATCCTCAGATAATTAAACTGGTGTATCTGTGCTTCACTGGTACGAGAACAAGGACACTGAAAACCCTAAGAGTGATTTGCCATGGGAAAAATATGAGATATGTCTTCAGATAACCAGTTTGTCTTCAAAAGTGCTAGGAGGAAGTAAAGATTTTCTGAGATTTCTGAAGTCCATCTTAGGTGTCAGTTGGAAGGATGTGTGAAGATCTAAAATTTAAAGCCAGATGTTTTCTAAAAATGTAGCTTTGGATGAAGCAAAGCTATTTATTTTGATCAAATTAAAAATTATTCATTTCAATTTTTATTGCAGTATGTGCATAAAATAGAATACAATAACAGCATTTTAGGCCATTTGGAAATTAGGAAATTAATTTGAAAACTACCTATTTCTGCAGAGAATTTTCCCATTATTGAATCAGGATTTTCAAAGGAAAATGTCCCTCAAAAAACTGACCACCACTACATGAGATCCAACACCAAGCAAGGAACTGATTCCCTCATGTCCAAGACCATGTGAAGATTGTTGTATCTTCCACTGTGCTACTGAGCGGACGCACACGAAACTATAGTTATGATCCAGCAATGAACTAGCAGGACTTTATCCCTGCTATTGTGGTTGAAAGCAATATTAGGCACAGCCCAGACAGAGAAAGACTTTCTTACTTCTGCTACTTAAAACCAAGCACAAAGATAACTCAAAGAGTTAAGCTGTAAATTAAAAATGATAGTAGTTGTATTGGTCTGAAATTAATTATTGCAAAACTTTTTCTATAACACCATCCAAAATATATTTTGATTGGATTGTAATGTTTTCTTTTTTAAGGAGACAGCTGGAGTTCCATCTGGCCTCATTTCTCACAACACAATCTATTTTGTACTATGATACTTCCAATATGGTAATTACTATTGTTGGTTGTAAAAAAACTGTCAAGTTTCAGTCTGGGCAATTTCATCTGGCCTTGCAATAAAGCTGACTCAACTTTCAGTATGCTGTTGCTCAGCTTATTAAAAATTATGCGCCACTGAAAACAACAAAAAGTAGCCAGAGAAAAATATATAGTTGTCTGGTATTTGAGCACATCCCTTAAAAACAGCCAATTGAGATGCAAAAAGCATTCATTAAAAATAGAAAGAAATTGCATCGAAATCCACTATTGGCTTTCTTAGTGGTAAAATCGAAATTCACTGCTTATGATACTATTTTCCACAAGGAACAACTGCATTTAGATCATTAGAAAGACAAAGTATTGAACAAAAAATACTGAGTCTGTTACCTATTCTAGCAGTATACCTCCTGACTTGCACACCAGCACAAAAGCAGTGCACTCCGCCACAGCCAGGTTACTCAAGGTATTTAGGACCACTGTTTTTGTCTGACATGCAGAAGCTGTCCAACCTCAGGAAATCATCAGTCCAAAGGACAGAAGGAAGTTTAATGTCCTGGAAGTTACTTCCTTTCTCTAATCTACAAAGACTGTATGGTTGTTTCTACAGCACGCTGAAGTGCTTGGAGACAAAGTCACATCCATTAGGCCCGGATGGACAGACAAATTGGATGTAACAGGAGTGTTTGAGACCTCTTGGGCTGAGACAGATAATGTGAAGATGGACTAAAGGCACAAATGGGCTGAAGTGATCTGTACCAGCCAGGACATGCAGGTAGTGACAAAAACAAAACGTATTTTAAGCATCACTTGCAAGCTGGAGTAGTTCCCAATGCGAAACATGTACATGTGCCATGTGACCACAGTGAAACTGGTCTTTTTGCTGTTTTAATAATCAAACACAGAGAATAGCTTTTTCAAAGTATAGCTGTGCCATGTATTCATGTTCTGTACCTAGAGGATGAAGGTTACAGAAAATGCTAGACCGTTTTCTCCATGCACCTCTCAAACCATCTCCAGCATTAGGCATATGGGGCAAATCAGAGAGTAAAGCTACAGGGAGCACAACTCTCACTATCAGACTTCCACCTGTGCTTCCCTGGGGCTGCATCTTTCAAGTGGTACTGCAGCCAGTCTTTAGGGAAGAGAGGGCAGTGTCAACCCCTCTGTGGTGTAACAGATCAGGATCTGTCCAGCTCCCTGTGATCCAGCTTGGCTAGTTATTTATTGCCCATTTCAGTAGCAAATGGGTCCGTAGATAAATGCTCACATAACCTTTGTTTCACATAATATTTACAAGGGAATGTCTGGAGAGTTGAGCACTGGAGCTTAACATGTGTACTGCGCTTCAAGAGGCCTGCAGATGCATGAGCAGTGAAGTGGATTGTTTTCTTCATCCCTTTGGTGGTTTCATTTGCGAGAATAGAAACGGGACTGTCTATATCATTCTAATGTCCACAAAATTACATTCCCAGATATTACTGTCTCTACAACATCAACAAACATGATGTCTTTAAAAAAAGATTACAGCTTGGTATTTAGATTTATTAATTTTCTTGTCTAAGGTGATTCAGTTTGGAGCTAAGTTTATATATTTTCAGGCTTTATGTGTTCAAGATTTTGTGAGTGCTTTGGGAGTTTTTTTATTATTATTTTTAGAAATATGTCTGTTTCCACTAAAGAAAAAAACAGGCATTTGGTGAATAGGCCAATCAGTCAAACCAGGGAGGAGGAAGGAAGGAAGAAAGGAGGGAGG